>CAUYUJ010017948.1:1563956-1581456 GCA_963575745.1 Prorocentrum cordatum
CCCCGACTCCAGAAGCACGGATGTGCGTCATGATCCGCCACTGCTTCTGGAACCAGGTATTCCGATTGCTCGAAAGCTTTGCCGTCACTGTTACACTTGCACAACCAACTCCTGTGAACGTCGGACTCGGGAGCCTCAGAACATCTGTCGCAGATATCAGTGGTGCCGATGTTGACACTATACTTACGTACATTCGTCCAAACTCCACCCACAGCGATCGATACCATAAGTTCGGCGAGCTGCCGTCCTTTGTGCACGTGCTGTAGGCTGTCGATATAACGTCGCAGACCGATCAAGTCTGTACCTCCTTCTAATCCTCCTCCACAGTGTAAGTCAGCAGCTTCTCGCCACTGTCGCAGAGCCAATGACCCTTCAAACTCCCGAAGTAAATCATCTGCCTGGTCCAACGCGCACAGGGCTCCCTCGTCAAATTTCCACGCGTGAAGCCCTTGCCCGTCGTCATTGGGGAGATCCCACTCCGATGGGGAAATCGGATTCCAGCCGGCTTGCAAAAGATATGCGACCACCGTTGACACTGGCCCTCGAATATGTCTGGAACGTTGGGCAGCAGGCAGCTGACGAAGATGTTGCACTACCTGCGGCCACACTCGGTACACACCTGCTCGGATCGATGGCTCCGTAATCCACACCTGCAGCCATTGGGATAGGCATTGGCGAGGGAGTACGATGCCTGGATCTGCACATGCCGCTCGCAGCCCGATCAAGGTAGTGACGCACCGACCTCGACGAACTGCTCCTGAAGCAGCGCCGAGTCGCCTACGTCGCAACTCCATAGCGCTGCCAAGCTTACCGTCTATTTGATGTCCGCACGTGGCCACGGCCTGTGGTCCTGCACGCTCAATGCGGGACGTAATCTTGTATCGCCTAGCTGCTGCAACAATTCGCCGTAACTTCTGATGCTGGGTACCTGCTTTGATGACTCGCTTCCGTGCCGTCTCTCGTGCGTGTCGGACTCCACGCCCCATGTCTACTCCCAAATACGCCGTCTGCAAGGCTGCGGTGATATTGATACCTCTCCTCCGAAGTACCCGAACCACAGCCTTCGCATCGGCGTGAGAAGAGCAGGTCACAACACTCTTGGCGGCGATACTGAGTGAGACATTCTTAAACTCAGCAGCCGTATCTGTGATGGTCTCAATAAGATCTCGCCGAACCTGAACTCTCGATCCAACCGTTCTCTGTGCCAAATCGTCGATCCAGATTCGCTCGGACATCCGAGGATGTGCGGTGCATAATGTCTGCAATACAAAATAGGTAAGTCAACGACCGAACCGCGCACCGCTGCGGATTCCTTGCATAATCCCTCGAGTACTTTGAAACGGTAACGAGAAAGAGTTGAACTGCGACAACACTCGAGGCATAACACATGTCTGCATTTCCAACCCGAGGACAACAGGCGGAAAGTTGAGTCGCAGCGCCGCGTCTGCCAGTATCGGGTACTCGATGCTGTCGTAGAATGCTTCTAAGTCGATAAGTGCCTCACCCTGCGTCACGTTCATGCGAGCGCATACTTCAGAATTGAGTGCACGGATAAATGCTTCTCTCAAAGCGCTGTTCTGTGCAACCGCTGCGTCCCAATGTGGAGCCGACTGGACGGCCCAGGCACGCATCTGGTCTTCCCGCGATAAGCTCCACAAACGGCTGATCATTGATATGAGTCCGATGATCCTATCACCACCAGACTTTTTACCCAGCAGCCGTCCGATGGTGGCCATGATTTGCCACGGCCACGTCGAACCCTCCCCGATGAGAAGGAATAGCTGACACAGCTGCTCGAGTCCTGCATCAGGTAATCGTTCGAAGTCCAGCGGCGACAACTGGTCGCAGCCGAGGCCTGCCTTCGGCTTCATGCGCGCCAGCGCGCGCCGAAGGTCTGGGACTGTCAATGGCTCCAGCTGCTCTACCACCGCCGGCTGTCTGACTGAATACATCACATCTAAGAACTGATCGGCCGATAACGAACTCGAGCTCCATTTGCGATGCCAGAACTCGACCTTTCTATCAACGATCTCCATCGGATGTGCTGTACACTTACCTTCGACATGTAACCCATCAGCTTCCACTGGTAACTGCTTGATACTACGATGAACAATACCGATGACACCTGTGGTGCTGATCCAGTCTTGAAGCTCTCGCAAGGATTGGCTCGTGGCCCGAGCCCTTCCTCGCTTCGCACCCCGCTCCACGAGCTTGCACATTTCTGCCAGCTGCTGCAAAGACAAACTTCCCAAATCGGTCAACTTCGTGGTAAACTCGTCCCACGTGCCTTGACCTGGGGGAAACAGCTCGTGGATTCCTGCAGGTGCTTTATGAACGAGTCTCGCTGCACTGTCACTCAGCTGCTGGATCTGCACTCTGCCATTTTTACGCTTACGATGTCTTTCCACTCGATTGACTACTGTGCACATGCGCGCCCACCACGATGCGTGTGTGTCCCGCAGAGGCTGATCGCGAACGTGCTCTGCTTGATGTACTGCGCCGATCTCCTGATAGGGGGCCATGCGCTCGTGACCGACGTGGGGGTTCAAATCCATGGTGTTCGCTGATACTTCTCTCCACTGCCGTCGCCCACGAGGCGTAGCGAGAGCTGATATGAAGGACGTGCGGTCCTGCCACTGTGAAGGCCAAGGGCTCCCGAGCTGCTGGCCAGACGTCGGGGAGAGCGCGTGTTTGCCAACCAACTTGGGTCCAGTGCTCGAGCCAAACCGACTCCGAGACCGCAGAAGTTGGAGCGAGGGGAGCAACAGCAGCACAAGCAGCGGAGCTCGGAAGGGTATCGGTGACACCCTGTGCAGTGGGGCTGGGGTTAGTGTCGTCGCTGGGGTTGGCCCGACTCTCCCTCGAACGATTGCCCAACTCACCAACCTGCTCCGCAGGCTGTGGCATCTCTGCCGCAACCCTACTTGCCACCGCTCCCTGGGCCACGGACGCTTCGGCCAGAGACTGAACGGGGTGAAAACAACTTTCATCGGCCCAGGGGTCATCCTCCTCCAGACCCTCAAAGAAAAACTGCAAATCGGGGTCATCCTCAACAAAACCGCCGAGTTCGGAAGGGGCAAGGGGCTGCATAGGAATCTGTACGTCGCAAGGCTCCGTGCCCTCCTCCTCCCCAGGACTCGAACGACTCTGAAAAAGATCCGAAAACAATTCGTGACACGCTGCTCGGTGCTTCTCACGACTCAGGGCGATCTGCTCTGCGCGTTTCTTTTTAGCTGCACCCGACGTACTGACGGAAGCTGCAGGCTGCGACGGGCGAGCAAGCTGAGGCAAGCGAGGCGCGGACGGCATGGTGCGTGCGATGAGCTGCTCGCCTGTACTTTTGGTTGTAATCGCAAGTCCACAGTGTGGGGCCCATGGTACGTCCTGTACGGCTGCCACGTCACGACTATACGGCAAACAAGTGGTACTGGCAACTACGAAGTCAATGTGAGAATCTCCGTTCCCTCCCACATTTGTGAATTCAACTGGGGCCCTGATGACATGGCCCTGGATCTTCTTGAGGAACAAGGACCGTTGGACCTCATCCACACCAATATTGAAATCTCCTGCCACCAGCCACGGTAGCTGAAGTGACCTCAAGAACGACCCAAGTCGTGCATATCTTTGCATATTGTCTCCATGGAATCCTTCCGACGCATGGCCGTAGAACATGACTGCAATGAATGTGAAACCTCGCTGATGTATGACCACCGGCATGAAACCGTCCAGCTCCTCTGTACCATCGGCGCAAAGGTGTGGAAGTTCTTTACCTTTGGCCACGAATCTATGAATATGCCGACGCCCATGAGCGAGAACGAGTTCACCACCTTCGTTCGCACGAGCATCTCTGAAACTATCACCACTGCAGCTCCCCCGATGCCGAGCGCAGTTGTCTAATTATTTCAAATTGAAACTCCTAGCTTTACGCGCCCACTCTTGACGAGTAAGTGCACCCACATGTGTCTCCACAATCCCCATGTATTGATATTGCTGCCGTCGCTCCTGATGAGTAAGATGTCCCCAGGCCTTTGGACCAAGAGCCGTGACATTCGCAAAGAATAATCTAGATATCCCATCATCTGAAGTTTCAGCTGCAGTGTCGGCTGGCGGAGCCGTGGCACCCAGAACCTGGCTCTGAACGGTTGCCACTGTAGCTCGGCCAGCCTCTCCTCCTCACGCCGAAGTCGGTGTCGTCGTAACGCTGCCTGCACCGGCGCCCGCTGCCTGCCGCTGCGCCGCCGCCGCCGCCGCCGCTGCGAACTTGGCCTCCGACGCGCGTGCCGCCTCATTGGCCACCTCCTCGGGCGAAGGGGTTGCAGGGGCCGTCTTCGTCGCTGACGTGTCGGCCCCTGCTGCGCCACCGCCTGCCTCGGCGGACGCGTCGGCTCCCCCTCCGCCTCCGTCAGCGACGCCCTGGCCGTCATGTCCAGTGCGTCGCTTCTTGGCCATGCGATCCTGCACCCGCTGCTGGATGGCCATCGCCTCGGCCTTCCACTTGGCGATCTCCGTCGAGCATGCGGAGAGCGTCTCCCGTGCCTGCTGCAGCTCCCTCTCGAAGGCCGCCAGCTTGTCGAGCTCGCTCTGCTCACAATCCATCCCTCGAAGCTCCTCGAAGAACTTCTCGTCCCAGTGCAGCTCGATGATGTCCTCTGAATTCACTTTCTTCTCCTGCTGCGACTTCTCGACGCCACTGCCGCCGACCTCACGTGCCAGCGCTGCCACTGCGTGCGTCCGAGCAATCCCCGCCCCAGCGAGAATAAGCGCAGCCTCTTGTTCTCGTGCTTCTGCTTTTGCTAGATTGTCTCTGCATCGCACGACCTGAGCCACTGCCTGGTCGTGCTTAGTACTTGCATCTCTCCATGTGCCCGCTGCCTTGCGTAGAACCTCGTCTGCATTCGGGCTCGCGGCAGCGGGCTGTGGCACAGCCTGTTTAGCCTGTGCCAACTGTTGTTCGAGTATCGCTTTGACTGCTGGGTCCACTGCAACCTTCAACGCCGTCTCGAAAGCCATCAATCGGTCGACCTTCTGAGACTGCGCATTCGTCGCTGTGGCGGCGACACCTCCCGCCAGTGACGGTTGGTTGGTCATCGTCGGTGGCTTGCCCTTCGGCTCGAACAAGGATACCCATGCGCCACACCCTTGACAAACACACTGCGTGTTCACGAGTTTGTTATTCCACTCGCACCGCCCACACTTGCCGCACTTGCTCCACGGGTCTGACTTCTGCTGTCCTTGAGCATTGGAGGCGGCGGTGATAGCGGTCTTCTTACCACTTCGTGCCATCGTGTAGATGTATGCGTCTCTTTGGCCAACCAGCTTAAGTTGTCCCAACAACTGAGTTCTCTAAGAGAAATGCAGGAGGAGGAGGAGGCGGAGGAGGAGGAGGAGGGGGAGGGGGAGGAGGGGGAGGAGGTGGAGGAGGAGGAGGAGGAAGAGGAGGAGGAGGAGGACCAGTGCAAACCTAAGACTCATTTAGCGATGTTGGAATACATCCTCTCTCCAAGCTCCCTCTTCATAGGTCCCTACAAGGGTCGATTTCCACTGAGGGAACCTACCTCGTTGGGAAACAACCGTCTGAAGACCCTGAAGCATGCCCAAAAACATATTCGGGACTCCAACGCCACGGATCAAGCACAGTGTTGCGTCTTGACGATCCTGAATCGCGCCAGAACACCACTTCTGGGACTTGAACACCGCGAATCAACGTAACTGTTGCGCCCGGACAATGCTTAATCCTTCCAACATATCATGTCTGGTACGCTGACCATGGGGATCCGAGCAACTCCTGTAATGTTTGAAACGAATGTGCGCGGCGCTGAGGCGAAAACCACATTCTGAAAACGAGCCGCCCTAAACCCGTGAAACTTCTGCACTTAAAAAAAAGAATGCGCGCGGCGCTAAGGCGAGAACCACATTTTGAAAACCGCCCGCCCTCAATCCGTGAATCTCTTGCGTTTTCTACAATGAATGTGCGCAGCGCTAAGACGAGAACCACATTTTGAAAATCACCCGCCCTCCATTTGTGAAACGGTTGTCAATGTTCAAACTTCAGGGTCCTGAAAGGTGAGGATGCCTGAGGCGAAACGCCTGGCCCGCCCTTTTCGACCGGCCCCGGGGTGCAACAAGGAATACTTACGTATTTGAAAAAGGAAAGGAGGAGAAGGAGTAGGATGAGGAGGAGGAGCAGGAGAAGGAGCAGGATGACGATGATGCTGATGATGATGATGCTGATGCTGATGCTGATGCTGATGATGATGATGATGATGATGGCAAGGAGGAGGAGGAGGAGGAGGAGGAGGAAAAGGAAGAGGAGGAGGAGAAGGTCAGATGGAAGAGGAGGGAGGAGGAGGGAGGACGAGGAGGATGAGGAGGAATCTCAGAAGAAGGGTGGGATGATGATAAGGATGAGAAGGAGGAGGAGAAGGAGGAAGAGGAGACGGAGGAGAAGGAGGAGCGAGAAGGGAACCGATAATGAGGAAGACGAGGAGGATGAGGAGGATGAGACGGAGGAGAAGGAAGAGGAGGAGGCGGAGCAGGTGGAGGAACAACAGTAGGAGAGGAGGAGGAGGAGAAGAAGCAGGATGCTGATGATGATGCTGATGATGATGATGATGATGATGATGACGAGGAGGAGGAGGAGGAGGAAGAGGAAGGGGAGGAAGAAGAGGAAGGCTGATGGAGGAAACCATGGAGAAGGAGACTCCCGAGAAGGAGGAGGAGGAACAAGGAGGAGACGGAGGAGGAGGAGGAGGAGGAGGAGGAGGAGGAGGAGGAGGGATTGGAGGAGGAGGAGGAGGAGGAGGAGGAGGAGGAGGAGGAGTAGGAGGAGGAGGAGGAGGATGAGAATGAGCGAAAAGGGCGGGAGGCACAGGAAAACACGCGCTCGATCGATTGCGGGTTGCGGGGTGGGATGCTCATGCGCGTTTATTTTTCCCCTCCCACCACCATAGCAATCAATCGTGCCTATGACATTATCTATGCTGCTGCTTCGTCTGGCCTCGCCGTGTGCCTTGAACGGCGCACCTCTGGAAAACCTGTGCTGCGCGCATCTGTCATTTCCAGCGTTGCTGCTCGAGTAAGCAGGAGGAAGAGCAGGAGGACGAGGAGGGCAGATGAGGAGGAGGGAGGCGGAGGAGGACCAGAGTGAACCTAAGATGCAGCGTCGATGCCGCAATGCACCCTCCCGCCCAGAGTTTTCTTCCTCATGCGTCTCTACAAGCCTTCACTACGAGAAGCGCCCTCTTGAGATACCGACTCCCTGTGGGCCTGCCGTTCAGGCGAGAACCCCGTTTTGGAAATTCACTGCCTTGCACCCGCTCAGCGAATTCGCTGGCCCAGCGGGCCAGAGGCGTGCTAAGATCTCTGGTCGCATGTTTAAGCCACTTCTAGCTCGCGCGCGCAAGGCCCCTCAAGGATCCCGGAGCTCCCCGTGGCGGTGCTCTGGGCCACCAAGAACCCCCCAAGACGGTCCAATAGGGCCCCGAATTGCTGAACGATCAGTCCAAGGCGCCCAAGAGATCTTACAGTCGGTAGCAAAAGCGCCCAAGACGTCCCACGAGGCCTCCCAGAGCCTGCCCAACTTTGCATGTTTTTGGGGATTCTCCGCTTTTCGAATTTCCGACGCTCCAAGACGTCTCGAGAGGCCCCCGAGACCGCCCCAAACAGGCCCAAAAACTACGAAGCTAAAACGGGTCAGCGCCACGGGACCACGCCCACAGTGAGATCCTTCCTTTGTGGGTGAAGTTCTTTACATATCATGTTGAAACAACAGTCTGCTTCCTGGTGGGCTGGCCGCACTCCTTAGCCGAGCCTCGAACATGGCTGAGCGCGGCATAAGAATGGCATCGGATACAAACTGTCACGGCCGTGCCGTCGGAAACTGGAACAGTTACGGGCTCGTGATGCAGCGCCTTCAGGATAGGGCCACCGAGCCTCGAAGCATCGGCACACGATCCTCAGGGATTGGGTCGATCCGAGCCTTTAACAGAGCACCCGCGCAAACAATTCCGACACCGCCAGAAACTGCGAGCACCCACGGAGACATAAACCCAGTCATGCGGAGGACCTTGGAGCTCCCTGGGCACAGGAAGTGGGGCAACCCTCAGCGGACCCAGCCAGCGCACGGCTGGATCAAACAAATCCCGCTACAAGGAAGCGCGGGGGGCTCACTCTAGCACAGGAGGTGGGGCAACCCACGGGGCTTCGGAAAGGTCCAATCGGGGCCATCTGGGAAGAGCATTGGCAGGCAGAGCACAAACCGACTTGGAGACACAAGTGCGAAGGTCGAGCTGCTGCAGCTCGTTCTCCGAAGCCCTAAGATGAGAGGCGGCAGCGCGCTTGACGGCCTGATCGGCCTCAGCGTTGCCAGTGCGCAGCCAGCGCTCCCTCCCAGAAATGTCCGCTCCCAGCGGGTCAAAATCTGCTTTAACCTTATGGGCTGCCTCTGCAAGGTTGATCCCGACCCTGTGGAACATCATGAGCCCCGCAGGCCTTTCGTAGCTGCGCGGCGCAAGGGGACTTGCACTGCAGGGCAACATTAGCACAGTCCCAGAAAAAACATTGACGGGGCCACCTATCTTCATCCCACCTCGTGCTACCCCAGCAAGCTCGGAACACTGCGAGGTCTGGGGAAAGGGAGCGTGAACGGGCCCAATCAATCTGCCAAGCCTACGACCAGCATCGCCCAACACCACGAGCCTATAGCCCGCTCGGGAAAGCTCACGAATCTCGTGCCGAAGGCAGCTGCCATCGACAAACATGTTTCCTGCAACGGTGCCACCATCCTGGGGGGTTCGTCCCAAAACAGCTGCGCTTTCGCAAGACCTCCTTCGCTGGCTGGCCTCGGAACGATGACCCCAATATGCGGAAATAAGCCGCGGTTATAGAACAAGTCTTCGAGGGGGTCGGACAAATCCGCGTCAGCGGCCATCCTCAGTGTGCCAGGCTGAACTATTTCCTCGCGCATAGAAGCAACAGAAGGGCAGCCCCAAAGTCGGCGATGCGCAGTGCCACCCTGCTGGCCACACTTCAAGACGGCCCCACGGACCCCCGCCCCATGACGGCCCAAGAGGCCCCCAAGAGGGCCCCAAGACGGCCCAAGAAGGCCCCCAAGCGGCCCCTGAGGCGCCCAAGACAACCCCAGAGAACCCCAATACGGCCACAAGAGGGGCCCCAATGGGGGAACACGACCCGACACTCCGAGTCTTCGGCCCGAAGAGGCTCCCAGGAAGCCCCAAGAGGCTTCCAAGAAGTCACTAGAGGCCCCCAAGAGGCCCCAAAGAGACCCCAAAAAGGCCCCTAGGCGGCCCCCAAGAGGCCTCTAAACTGCCTCCAGCAGGCCCCCGAGAGGCCTTCTGCGATATCTCAACGAACATCCCCAGTGGCCTACACCCCACAACCCAGGCACGGTGGCGGGAATTCCCGTAGGCATCTAGATAATTACTCGACGCGGAAACCCCCATATGTGGACCTCATACTTCGGTCACTCACGTCTCGCTGAGGAGTTCTGTCTGTGAGTACCTGGGTGTGAGAGCGAGGTTGCGTAGACGACAGGCGCGACAACGACGACGACGGCGACGAGTTCAGTGACGTCCTCCTCCTCTGGGCATCTTTCAGGAGAGATGGAGGACGCACACATGAAAGAGCGAGGGAGCAGTGGACCACCAAAAAAGAACATACTGAATTAATCTAAATGTGGATGTGATGTCAGTGTGAGTGAGTCTAAATGTGAGCCGGTATGCCTGAGTTTAGGTGTGAGTGAATCGAAACTTGCGAGAGACTGAATACGAGTGAGTCCGTTTATAAGTAGATCTGAGTTTGAGTGAATCTGAATACAAGAGAATCTGAATGTGAGTGAATCTGAATGTGAACCTGAATATGCGTATAATGAATATGAGTCTGAGTGAATCTGAGTACGGGTGAATCTTGAGTATGCATGAATTTGAGGGTGGTTGATTATGATTGTGAGTGAGTCCGAGTGTGAGTCTGAGTGTGAGCGCGTCTGAGTGCGAGTAAATATGAGTGTGAGCTAATCCGAGTGTGGGTGAGCATAAATGTCAGCGAGTCTGAAGGTGAGCGACTCTAAGTATGAATGGGTCTGAGTATGAGTGAGTCTGACTACGTTTGAGTCTGAGTGTGGTGGGTGAGTTTGCATGAGGATTAGGTGCTGGTGAATCAGTCTGAGTGTGGATGCATGTGAGTGGGGAAGTGGACGAGGTGAGTGAATGAGTGAGTGAGGTCCGGCGGCGTCAAAATGACAACAATCTAAAGACAAACCCGGGGGTCGAAACAAGCACACCGCTTGATACATCCCCACAACGTGGACGCGAACATTGAAGTGTCCCCACCCCTGGCGGCCCCCCGTTGGGGTGCACAAGTGCCACGCCTGCAAGATCGCGGTGAACAGCATACCATCAAAGGAGAGAAGTCTGACGGGTCGAAACAGGCAAACCGCCTGAAACATCCTTATAATCTGGGCGCGAACGGGCCCGTGCAACGCCACCTGGCGGCTTCCCCTTCGGGTGCCCAAGTGCCACGCCTCCTATGTCGCGGTGGGCAGTGGACCACCAACGGAGAAAAGTCTGGGGCGCTGAAACATGCCAGCCGCCTGAGACATCCCCGCCATACGGGTGCGAACGGGCCCGTGCAACACCCCCCCCGGCTTTCCCCTTTGGGTGCGCACATGCCACGCCTGCTATATCGTGGGAAGCAATGGACCACCAAATTACGCTACCGAGGAACCCCACATACTTATATTGTGGTTGGAGTGATGATAGCTGAAGTGAAGCATGTGAGAATGATGTTGGTGGCCGTTGCCCCGCCGATACCGTTGGTGACGCCACTCAAGAGGAGAGGTGGAGAGGAGAAGCGCCGCGCCAGCCACACTTTGCGAGCCCGGAACAAATAACGACCGCACCCCCAAGGCACCCCTTTGTGGCGTCGAGAAAGTGCCACGCCTGCCACGCTTTGCGAGGTCGAGACGGAAAGCGACCGCACCCCTTGCGCACCCCCTGTGGCATCGAGAAAGTACTGCACCTGCCACGCCTTGCGGGCCCGGAACGGATAGCGACCGTACCCCCAGCGTACCCCCTCGTGGCGTCGAGGAAGTGTCACGCGTGCCACCCTTGGCGAGCCCGAAACGGATAGCGACCGCACCCCCAGCGCACTCCCTTCGGCGTCGAGACGTTGCCACGCCTGCAACGCTTTGCGAGTCCGGAACGGATAGCGACCGCACCCCCAGCGCACCCCGTGTGGCGTCGAGAAACTGCCACGCCTGCCAACGCCTTGCGAGGCCGAAACGGATAGCGACCGCACCCCCGGCGCACCCCCTGTGGCATCGAGAAAGTACCGCGCCTGCCACGCGTTGCGAGCCCGAAACGGATAGCGACCGTACCCCCAGCGCACCCCCTGCGGCGTCGAGGAGGAAAAGTCACGCCTGCCACGCTTTGTGTGGCCGAAACGGGTAGCGACCGCACCCCCAACGCACCCCCTGTGGCGTCCAGGAAGTGCCACGCCTGCCACACGTTGCGAGCCCGAAACGGATATCGACCGCATCCCCAACGCACCCCCTGTGGCGTCCAGAAAATGCCACGCCTGCCAGGCTTTCCGGCAGTGTCGTGGACTGGGAGACCACCCCTGCGCACCCCTTTGTGGTGTCCAGAAAGTGCTACGCCTGCTAAGCTGTGCGACACTGTCGTGGATAGCGGTCGCGCTGAGAGACCACCCCCTGCGCCCCCCCTATGGTGTCCAGAAACTGCCACGCCTGCTAGGCTTTGCGACAATGTCGTGGATAGCGGCCACGCTAAGAGACCACCCCCTGCGCACCCCCCATGGTGTCCAAAGTGCCACGCCTGCTAGGCTTTGCGACAGTGTCGTGGATAGCGGCCGCGCTGAGAGACCACCCCCTTGCGCACCCCCTATGGTGTCCAGAAAATACTACGCCTGCTGGGTTTTGCGACAGTGTCGTGGATAGCGGCCGCCCTGAGAGACCATCCCCTGCGCACCCCCTATGGAGTCGAGAACGTGCCACGCCTGCTAGGCTTTGCGACAGTGTCGTGGATAGCGGCCGCGCTGCGAGACCACCCCCTTCGCACCCCCTATGGTGTCCAGAAAGAGTCACGCCTGCTAGGCTTTGCGATAGTGTCGTGGATAGCGGCCGCGCTGAGAGACCACCCCCTGCGCACCCCCTATGGTGTCCAGAAGGTGCCACGCCTGCTAGGCTTTGCGACAGTGTCGTGGATAGCGGCCACGCTGAGAGACCACCCCCTGCGCACACCCTGTGGTGCCCAGAAAGTGCCACGCCTGCTAG
Source organism: Prorocentrum cordatum (assembly GCA_963575745.1). Taxonomy (NCBI): domain Eukaryota; class Dinophyceae; order Prorocentrales; family Prorocentraceae; genus Prorocentrum; species Prorocentrum cordatum. The sequence goes on from CAUYUJ010017948.1 coordinate 1,576,264, forward strand.
GCTTTGCGACAGTGTCGTGGATAGCGGCCGCGCTGAGAGACCACCCCCTGCGCACCCCCTATGGTGTCCAGAAAGTGCCACGCCTGCTAGGCTTTGCGACAGTGTCGTGGATAGCGGCCGCGCTGAGAGACCACCCCCTGCGCACCCCCTATGGTGTCCGGAAGTGCCACGCCCTACGACCTTAGGCTTTGCGACAGTGTCGTGGATAGCGGCCGCGCTGAGAGACCACCCCTGCGCACCCCTATGGTGTCCAGAAAGTGCCACGCCTGCTAGGCTTTGCGACAGTGTCGTGGATAGCGGCCGCGCTGAGAGACCACCCCCTGCGCACCCCCTATGGTGTCCAGAAAGTGCCACGCCTGCTAGGCTTTGCGACAGTGTCGTGGATAGCTGAGAACCACCCCCTGCGCACCCCCTATGGTGTCCCTACGCCTGCTAGGCTTTGCGACAGTGTCGTGAGCTGAGAGACCACCCCCTGCGCACCCCCTATGGTGTCCAGAAAGTGCCACGCCTGCTAGGCTTTGCGACAGTGTCGTGGATAGCGGCCGCGCTGAGAGACCACCCCCTGCGCACCCCCTATGGTGTCCAGAAAGTGCCACGCCTGCTAGGCTTTGCGACAGTGTCGTGGATAGCGGCCGCGCTGAGAGACCACCCCCTGCGCACCCCCTATGGTGTCCAGAAAGTGCCACGACTGCTAGACTTTGCGACAGTGTCGTGGATAGCGGCCGCGCTGCGAGACCACCCACCCCCTGCGCACCCCCTATGGTGTCCAGAAAGTGCCACGCCTGCTAGGTTATTCGACAGTGTCGTGGATAGCGGCCGCGCTCAGAGACCACTTGCTGCGCACCCCCTATGGTGTCCAGAGGTGCTGTGTTGTGCTGTGCTGTGTAGTGCTGAGGTGTGCTGTGCTGTGCTGTGCTGTGCAATGCTGTGCTGAGATGAGCTGTGCTGTGCTGTGTACGTGCTGTGTGTCAATGTGCTGTGTGCTGTGCTGTGCTCTGCAGTGCTGCGCTGAGCTGTGCTGAGCTAAGCTGGCTGTGCTGTGCAGTGCTGTGCTGAGCTGTTCTGTGCTAAGCTAAGCTGCGCTGTGCTGCGCTGTGATGTGCTGTGTGAAAGGAGAGGGAGGAGGAAGGTGGTGTGTGAGGGCCGCGGGTGCGACGAGGCAGGGAAGAAAACCATAACCCCACTAAACATGTGGGGCAAGCGAAAAGTCGAAGGCGCCGAAACAGGCCAACCGCCTGAAAATTCCTGGCAAACTGGGCACGAATGAGTCCGTGTAACACCCACTAGCGGCTTCCCCTTCGGGTGCCCAAATTCTACGCCTGCTACGTCGCGGTGAGCAGAGGACCACCCAAAGAGCGAAGTCTGGGTCGCAGGGTGGGTGATCTGAGTGGGTGATGGACGTGCATGATCTGAGTGGGTCTGAGTGTGGTGAGTGACTCAGGAAGAGCAGGGGGGAAGGTTATTCTGAGGAATCGGAGGCGTCTAAGCATCAACAATAACCCCATCTTAGGATATGGGGAATCAGGGATGCGACAAGGTATTATACATTATCATACAATCCGACACGGTGTCCAGCGATACTTGAATTTTAAAAAAGGAGCAGCCCCTCTGTGCAACTGCTGCGCAAGTCTACACCCATGGTCATGCGCCTCGAGGAAGCTTCGAGCAATTATTCCATGACGACAAAGAGCCGCCCTTCATCCGTCCAGCTGTTCCGTATGTTCGAGCTTCTGGTCGTTAGATCTCAAGAGGTCTCAAGCGAACGCCCCAATTTGAGAAGGAGCCGTCCTCTATCCCTGTGCGTATTGCCAGCTTTTCAAAGGAATGTGCGCGGCGCTGTGGCGAGAACCTTGTTTTGAGCAGGAGTCGCTCTCTGTGCTGGTAGCGGGTGCAAGCTTTTACAACGAATGTGTGCGGCGCGGAAGCTAATTGTTGATGACCACCCCACCATCCTTGCAGCTGCTGCAAACGTTGAAGACAAATGTGCGCGGCGCTGAGGCGGCCACTTCAATTTGAAAACGGCACTCCGTCCACTCGTGTAGCAGCTGCAAGCTTTTCAAGACGATCGTGCGCAACTCTAGACCGAGAGCCTCAGTTTGCCCACCTCCATCCGCGAAGCTGTGTCGCTTTCAGCTTCTGGATCATAAGTGGTGAGGCGGTCTCAGGAGAAACGCGCGGAGCGCCCTGTTGACACGTCTGAGGGTGCAACGGGGAGGCGCTGTCTACCAGGAGGGCAGCGGTGAGGAGCAGGAACCACTGCGGCGGCGACGGCGGCACCGGGCGGCCTGCCGCAGCTCGGGGCCCCGCCGCCCCGCGGCCGCGGCGGCTCCGCCTGGCGCGCTCGGGCTCGATGGGCCTGGCCGAGGCTGGAGGGTCCCTCGTGCTGGTTGGCGAGGGGCTGCCAAGAAGGCATGGGGGGCTTCCAAGAAGCCCTCGGGGGACATTTTGAGAGCTGGCGGGTCTGGAATATCAATCGGGCGCCGCGGCCGTTCCAGAGCGCCCCAGAACGCGCTCGCCCCAGGCCTGCCCGACAACGCGGGCCCCCCAAAATCACGACTCCTTCCCCAGATCCGGATTCTCGCCTTGGGCCAGATGGGTCAACGTCGAATCGAGAAATCGGTTAGAATCGGAATGTGCGTCGGATCGGGCTGCATCGAAGCACGGAGCGCCAGGATGCACAACAGCGCAATGCGACCTTCGCTGGCCGAATCGGCGTCGAGTCGGACCACTCGCAGGGACATGGGACCCAGCGGGTCGTTCTGTTATGACGCCCCCTGGGGCCCGAGAAGCAGCCCCCCGAGGCCGGACTCTGCGAGCAAGCTTCCCTGTCCTGCTCTTGCCAATCCGGCGCGGGCGGGCGGGGCCCTGCTGGGGTCGAGGCCACGGGCCCCCCGCCGGGGCACGCTTTCCCGCGCACGTCAGGAGCCCGCGCCGGCCTGACGAAGGCGGCGGCCCAGGCAGGGGCTCTGGTGCGTCGCCGGGTCGGCCGTCGAAGCGCGGCCTGGAGGGTGAGGGGGATGGGGGGGGAGGAGGACGAGGAGGAAGGCCGAGGAGGAAGGCCGAGGAGGAGGAGGAGGAGGAGGAGGAGTAGGAGGGGAAGGCCGCGAAGGTCGGGGGGCGGAGCAGGAGGATGAGGATGAGATGAGGATGAGATGAGGATGAGTAGAAGGAGTAGCAGTAGGAGGGAGGGAAGACAGAGACTTGAGAGCAGGCAAGAGGATGAGGATGAAGAGGAACAGGAGGATGAGGATGAGGGGGCATTTTCTCGGCGGCTCGAAGAGATCCTCAACTGTTCATGTTCTCTATGGGTTTCGACGTCTTCGGCGTTATCATTGAGCTTTTGTTGGTGGGAAGTACAGTGCGTTTTTGTTACAATGCGTTTTTTTTGTTATTCTTTTTTTTCCTGGGAAGTACCCAAGCACACAGAGGTTTTGTAAGTTTGGGGAGGTTGCCGCAGAGGGGTGATGAGGAGAAGGAGGATCAAGGTGAACTTGGGGTGCGTCAGCGACGTCACAATCCACTCTCCCGTCCCGATTCCCCTCGTCAGAAGCCCTTGCAAGCATTGATTCTCACTGCCCAGGGACCCTCCCCTGTGAAAGAGGAGAACTCCGTGGGCCCGCCAGCTAGATTCGAAATTCTCGCCAACGTGGACCGCGGACAATCGTTTTTTTTGTAGTTTTATTTTTTTTCCCAACCCTCCTGTGTGTTGGGTCTTCGTTTTGAGTTCGCAGCGCCGCGCTCCATCCTTCCTCCTCCCCCTCCTCCTCCTGCTCCTCTTCTCCTCCCCCTCGCGCTTCGTTCCCATCCCCCCCGTCCCACTTCCCATCACCACCGTCGTCATTACCCTCGTCGTCATCGCCATTACTGCCATAATCACCATCACCATCATCGCCACCATCATCACCATCATTATCATCATCATCATCAACAACAACAGCATCGTCATCATCATCATAATCATCATCATCATCATCATCATCATCATCATCATCATCTTCATCAACAGCATCGTCATCATCACCATCACCATCACCATCACCATCACCATCACCATCACCATCACCATCATCATCATCATCATCATCATCATCATCATCATCATCATCATCATCATCACCGTTGTCCTCATCATTGTCCAAACCTTTCTTCGTCTTTGGCATCATCATCATCGTCGTCGTCGTCATCATCATCACCGTCCATTAGGGAGCTCCACCGAAGGCCCCAGTGGCAGGGTCCACATGCAGCCGCCCCGACCACTTCGGCACACCCCTCACACGGTTCGTGGCCTTCTAGGGAGCTCCACCGAAGGCCCCAGTGGCAGGGTCCACATGCGGCCGCCCCGACCATTTCGGCACACCCCTCACACGGTTCGTGGCCTTCTAGGGAGCTCCACCGAAGGCCCCAGTGGCAGGGTCCACATGCGGCCGCCCCGACCATTTCGGCACACCCCTCACACGGTTCGTGGCCCCTAGGGAGCTCCACCGAAGGCCCAAGTGGCAAGGTCCACATGCGGCCGCCCCGGCCATTTCGGCACACCCCTCACACGGTTCGTGGCCCCTAGGGAAGTCCACCGAAGGCCCCAGTGGCAGGGTCCACATGCGGGCGCCCCGACCATTTCGGCACACCCCTCACACGGTTCGTGGCCTTTTAGGGAGCTGCACCGAAGGCCCCAGTGGCAGGGTCCGCATGCGGCCGCCCCGGCCATTTCGGCACACGGGTCCAAGAGGGCCCCCAAACGGCCCCAAGAGCGCCCAAGAGCGCTCCAAGAGCGGCCCCAAGACGGCATTTTTGAGCCTCCGAGGGGGCGATGGGAATTAGACCCCCTCCCATCTTTTTTACCGAAAGGGTCCAAAACGGCCCCGAGAGGCCTGTCAGGCATCCCAAAAGAGCCCCAAGAAGGTCACCAGACCCCCCCAAAAAACCCCAAGAGGGCCCAAAGGAGCCCCAAGAGGCAAGAGGGCCCCAAGAGAACGCCAAGAGAGCCCCAAGATGGCTCCAAGTTTCGAAACGCACGCGAGTTCAATCTACAAATCAGTGCAACAGCCATTACGAGTCATCGAAGCACCCCTCACCCCTCATCGAAGCACCATCGTAGCTTGCACTGATTTCCATCTTAAGCTTTAATGCGGGAAGCTCTTTGTGATCCTTGTTTGCCCGAAAACGGCTGCGCAACTGCATGCGTCCTGCCGCCCC
>CAUYUJ010017948.1:1586456-1588956 GCA_963575745.1 Prorocentrum cordatum
CGGGCCAGCTTGGCGCACCTTGGACTGTCTTGGGCCTTTCTAGGGCCGTCCCTGGCCACGATCCAATGTCGTCTTGGCGAACGGAGCGCCTGTGAGAGCCCCCCATGGGCCTCGTGGATGCTTTGGGCAATCCAGGAGTGGGGCGGAGCATACTTGAACTCCCACCAATGCTGGAGGCTGGAGCGGGGGCCAGCTTAGCTTTCCGGTTTAGCGTGCACTACCTCGCCCCGCCCCCCGCTCGTCGGTCCCCTACCTACTTGAAGGTTGCTCTCTTGAGCCTTTGGGGAGCCCCTCTTCGGCTATCTCGGAACTCTCTTCTTGGGGCCCTCTTGGGCCGTCCAAGGCGGTTCTCGACGCCGTCCTGGGTCAGCTTGGCGCTCCTTGGGCCGCGTTGGACCTTTTTTGGGCCGTCCCTGGCGACTCTGCCAGCCCTCTTCAGCTACCTTGGGGCTCTCTTGGGGCCCACTGAAGCCCTCCTGGGCGGCAGTTGGGGCGATCACGGGTCGTCTTGGCGCTCGAAGCCTTTGTCAAGGCCGTCCTGTGTCAGCTTGGCACTCGTTGGGCCGCGTTGGACCTTTCTGGTCCGTCCCTGGCCACTCTGTAGGCCCTCTTCAGCTATGTTGAAGCTCTTTGGGGGCCATCTCGGCACGGTCGGGGCGGCTTTTGGGACGATCCTGGGTTGTCTTGGCGATCGGAGCCTCTGTTGGAGCCTCTGATGTGCCTTTTGGAGTCTCTGTGGGCCGTCCTGGAATGGGGTCGGAGGCTTCTTGAGCACGCCCGAATGCCAGAGCCATGGCACCTGGCCCCCCCCCCCCTCCCCTGGGGCGTGCGCCTACTCATCCCTGCCGCCCCTTCCTCGACCCCATCCCGACTTGGAGGGTGCCTCTGTGCCCTTCTGAACGGGTCCCTTTTTGGCCGTCCTGGGCGGTTGTCAAGGCCATCCTGGGCCAGCTTGACGCTCCTTTGGCCGTCTGGGTTGTCCCTCGCCACTCTGCATGCCTTCGTCAACTCTCTTGAGGTTCTCTTGAGGCTCTCTCGGGCCGTTCTGGGCGGGAATCGGGGCGACCCTGGATCGTCTTGGCGATCGGAACCTCTGTTGGAGTCTCTAAAGACCGTCCTGGAGTTGGGGTCAGAGGCTTCCTGGCCGCCCTCCAATGCTGAAGCCGGGGCCAGTTTAGCGTGTGCCTGGCCCCCTCCCTTTCCTGGGGCGTGCGCCTACCCCGCCCCGCCCCCCGCTCGTCGGCCCTCTCACTACTTGGAGGGCACTCCCTTGGGCCATTCTGCAGCCCCTCCCCAGAATTCCCTTCTTGGGGCTCGCTTGGCTTGGACCCTGGGCCAGCTTGGCGCTCCTTGGGCCGCGTTGGACCTTTTTGGGGGCCGTCCCTGGCCACTCTGCAAACGCTCTTCATCTGTCTTGAGGCTCTGTTAGGGTCAAGTCGGCCCAATCTCGGTGGCCTTTGGGGTGATCCTGGGTTGCCTTGGCGATCGGAGCCTCTGTTGGAGCCTCGGAGGGGCCTCTTCGGCCGTCCTGGAGTGGGGTCTGAACCTTCTTGAGCGCCACACAATGCTTGAGCCAGAGCCACTTTAGGACCTGCCCCCCCTCCCCCTGGGGTGTGCGCCTACCTTTCCCCGCTCCTCCTCCTCCTCCTCCTCCTCAGCCATTCCTGTTCCTTACAAATAACTCCTCCCTGTCGCACCCCGAAACCAATTTTTAGGGCGGGCCGGGCGTTTCGCCTGAGACTTCCTCACCATGTATGGCTCTGAACCTTAAAAATGGCAACAGTTTCACAGATGGAGGGCGGGTGGTTTTCGAAATGTGGCTCTCGCCATAGCACCGCGCACATTCTTAAACAAAAACTATAATAATTTAACGAATTGAGGGCGGGTGGTTTTCAACATGTGGCTCTCGCCTTAGCGCCGCGCACATTCGTTTTAAACATTTGCAGGAACTTCACGGATTGAGGGCGGGTCGTTTTCAAAATGTGGCTCTCGCCCTAGCGCCGCGCACATTCTTCGTAACATATTGCAGGATTTTCGCGGAATGAAGACAAGTCCTTGTCAAAATGTTAGCGCCGCGCGCATTCCTTGTGAACAAATGCAAGGGCTTCACGGAATGAGGGCGGTTCCTTTTCAAAATGTTGCTCTCGCCGTCGTGCCGCGCATATTCGTTTTAAACGTGTGCAAGAGTTTCACGGATTCCCATGATCAACGTACCCAACAAAGTGTTTGGAAGGATTCAGGATTATGTGGGTGCAACAGATATGTTGATTCGCGGAGTTGGACTTACACAAAAGCGTGATGGCACGATTCCGGATCGCCAAAACGCAGTAGTCAGATTGATGCGTGGCGTTGAAATCCCGAGAACAATGTTCCGGCATGCTTCAGGATCTTCAAACGGCTGTCTTCCAACGAGGCAGTTCCCTCAATGGAGATGAACCTTCTCCTCCTCGCGTTTTCCCTACTTGGATGGTGCTCTATTAGGCCAATCTGCAGCCCCTCT
>CAUYUJ010017948.1:1593956-1648452 GCA_963575745.1 Prorocentrum cordatum
GGAGCCCCCCCCCCGGCTCAAGAGGCCGTTGCCCCCCCGCCCGCCAGGCCCACACGGAACCTTTAGAATCTTAAGCGGGGAAGTTCGCCCGCGTCGCCCCGCAATCGTCGTCTGCCGCCGTCTGCCGCAGGCTGCCGCCATGTCCACCGCCGTCGTCATTGCAGTCAGCAGCGTCGTCATTCGCCATCGCCAGCATCGTCAGCGCCGCTCCCACTGCTGTCGCCACCGTCACCCTCGCCTTCCATTTCCTCGTCGCCATGGTCGTCGCCGCCGCGGTCATCGCTGCGGTCTTCGTCGTCGTCGAGCATGCTCGGGTCAGAAAATTGCCTGCTCGGGCCTGCTCAACCAGAGTCGCTCACCCTCCGATGCGTTCGCGTATCTGGCAGGGGGCCACAAGAACTTCGAACACATAAACCTTTCCCTGTCTGCTGATGGATCTCTCTGCGGCCTCTTGTATCCTCAAGGGGCAGTCTTGGAGGTGCTGTGTACATTTTTACCTAACAGCGAAGACTGATAGGTTTCTAGTTGACTCAAAAGAGCTCACAGATCACTCCACAGGGGGGTCCGGGCAGGTGTTGGGGCGTTTCCGGGCGGCATGAGCCGGGCTCGTTTTTCACCAACAGTCACACACTTCGTGCTCTTCGCCTTCCCAGAACTCCATTCCCAGGCCACATTCTGGGGGGCCGGATGCAACAGTCACACACAAAGTGCTCTTCGACATCCCAGAACGCCATTCCCGGGCCACATTCTGGGGGGCCGGATGCAACAGTCACACACTTCGTGCTCTTCGAGTTCCCAGAACGCCATTCCCGGGCCACATTTTGGATGCCCGGAGCCAACTGTAGGCCACTTCGTGCTCTTCTATTTCCCAGAACTCCATTCCCGGGCCACATTTTGAATGCCCGGAGCCAACTGTAGGCCACTTCGTGCTCTTCGAGTTCCCAGAACTCCATTCCCGGGCCACATTTTGAATGCCCGGAGCCAACTGTAGGCCACTTCGTGCTCTTCGAGTTCCCAGAACTCCATTCCCGGGCCACATTTTGAATGCCCGTAGCCAACTGTAGGCAACTTCGTGCTCTTCGACTTCCCAGAACTCCCATTCCTGGGCCACATTTTCAGCAGGGGCAAGAGCACGATGAGGAGGAGGACGAGCAAGACCAGGAGGACGAGGACGAGCAGGAGCAGGACGAGGAGCAGGAGGAGCAGGAGAAGAAGGACGAGCAGGAGGAGGAGGAGGACGAGCAGGAGGAGGAGGACGACCAGGAGGAGGAGGACGACCAGGAAGGAGGAGGAGGAGGAGGAGGAGGAGGAGGAGGGGGAGGAGTACCGAGGAGGAGGAGGAGGAGGAGGAGGAGGAGGAGGAGAGGAGGAGGAGGAGGAGGAGGAGGACGAGGACGAGGAGGAGGAGGAGGAGGGGGGGGGAGAGTACCAGGAGGAGGAGAACGAGGACCACCAGGAGGAGGAGGAGGAGGAGGAGGAGGAGGAGGAGGAGGAGAGAACACCAGGAGGAGGAGGACGAGCAAGACGAGGAGGACGAGAACGAGGACGACCAGGAAGAGGAGGAGGAGGAGGAGGAGGAGGAGGAGGGGAGGGGGAGGACTACCAGGAGGAGGAGGAGGAGGAGGAGGAGGAGGAGGAGGAGGAAGAGGAGGAGGAGGACGAGGAGGAGGAGGAGGACGAGGAGGAGGAGGGGGGGGGAGAGCACCAGGAGGAGGAGAACGAGGACCACCAGGAGGAGGAGGAGGAGGAGGAGGAGGAGGAGGAGGAGGAGGAGGAGAGAGCACCAGGAGGAGGAGGACGAGCAAGACGAGGAGGACGAGAACGAGGACGAGCAGGAGGAAGGAGGAGGAGGAGGAGGAGGAGGAGGAGCAGGAGAAAGAGCAGGAGGAGGAGGAGGCAGGCTGAGGCTGAGGCTGTGACTGTGACTGCCGTTGCCACTGCGACTGTCATCGCGAATGCGACTACGACTGCGAGAACAGCAGAATTCTACAACTGGATTCTCATCTGAATCTTAAGGGGAATGCTTCCAGATATGCTCCTACACATCGCTGTTAGGTTGCTTTGCCGGGATAATTTTGGATTCGAAAACCTCCCGGGGCCCTCTTGGGGCTCTCTTGGGGTCCTGTTGGGGGCCTCCTGGACAGTCTTCGAACCCTCCGTCTGGGCCGTCCTGGGGCCATCTTGGGGCTCTCCCGGGGCTCTACTGGGCCGTCTTGGCGCTGTCTTGGGAGCCTCTAGGGCCTTCCTGGATGGCGAATATTGCAACAGCGTGCAAGAGCATGAGGGGGAATCAATGGTTTGGGCCTCATGGGGGCCCCTTGGGAGTCCGCTAAGGGCCGTCTTGGGCGTCTTGCTGGCCCCCAGGCCCGTCTTGGAGGACTCTTAGGGCGTCTTGGGGCCATCTGGGGCCAACCTGGAGGCTGCGTTGCCTCGTCTCGTCTGGCCTTCTCGTGTCGCCGCGGAGACCTGCCGGGCCAAGACAGGGCCCGTCACACGCCAGTCTCGTCGCCCGCGGGGGCCTGGAGGGATCCACCTGCCTTGTCAGGGGAAGTCCCTCCCTTGGTCTGGACGGGGGAAGGCCGGGAGCGGCCAGAGCGTCCAGGACGGCCCCATGCGGCTCCAAGATGGCCCAGGCAGCCCAAGGCGGCGTCCAAGATGGCCCCCAGCATACCTCCACGCAGCCTCAAGAATGCCCCACTCTGACTCCGATTTGCCACGGCGCCTCCCAGAGGTATCCTCGCTAGGCCCAAACCCGACCAACAACACAGCCTGAGCTTTTTCAATGCTATTTGCCATCTCGCCTTTTCGCTTTTGATTGGCTTCTTCTGAAGCGTTCTATTTGCTCAAGGGAGCCCCAAGAAGGGATGTTGGGCTCCAAGACAGCCCTCAAGGCCTCCAATCTAGTCCCAAAAGCGTTCTAGGAGGGCCCCGAAAGGCGATTTGTCGGGATCCGACAAGGCGAAGCAAATTAGGCACCCCCAAAACAGGGTCCCAAGAGAGTCCTGAGAGGGCCTCGAATAATTCCAACATGGCTCCAAGAGAGTTCCACGATAGCTCCAACAGGCTCCCATAGGTCTCCAAGTTCGCCATTGTTGGCCTCTGTGTTCCACGATGTGCTCGCTTACTTCCCCTTCCCCGAAAACTTGCCTGGGCGTCGTTTCTAGATGGGCTGGCGAAGATACGCGATGCGTCAATCGTTTTGCAGCTCCGGAGGTCAGGGGTCCATGAACGGGGACTTTGATGAGCCCGAGAAAAACTGCAGCCGTGTGTCGAAACATCCCCCGTTCTTCGTTCTTCTCTCGAGCCGGAACTTGCAAGGTCCTGGTTTCCGGGGCCCCGAGGGGGGTCCTGGTGGCCACGGTCGGACGCGGCTCGGGAAACTGACCAGGCTGGACCCCGGGAGGGATCTGGGGACTGGCCGTGAACGCATCTTGGCCGGGCGTGGGGGCGAGTGGGGCGGCCTCCGGAGAAGGCCCAGGGGGGATCACGAGCGGGGATCGGAGGCCCCCAAGGAGGGGCTCCTGGATGGCACAGGAGGGCTTCTGGCACGCCCCGTGGCCTTCTCAGGAGGTCGCCCAGGCCCTAGAGGAAGCATAAGCGGCAAACACTTCCGAAGGTCCGCGCGGAATTCGTGGACTGGCGCTGACCCCCCTGGCGGCGCCGCCCCTGGCGCGCTTCGCGCTCCAGGGAGAGGGGTCCAACGCCGATCCGGGAAATCCGCGCGGACCTCCGAATATTTCTCTTATGGCGTCCGTTCTCTTCGACTCCACGACGCCTTGTCAGGAGGCCCCCCCCCGTCTCCCCCCCCCCCTCCCGCCGCCAGGTCGGGGGGCCCGTCCTCGGCGGTCTCGCTCCACTCCTCCGAGGTCGCCGGGGAGGGTGGCGCTTGCACGTGCAGCAGCGGGCAATTGCCGCCCAGCGAGCAGGCACCCTGCTGGAATTCGCCGGCCCAACGGGCCAGAGGCGTGCTAAGATCTCCGGGAACTGCTAAATAATACTTCTACTTCGCGCGCGCGCGGGGCGGCCCCTGGGGGTCCCCGGACGAGAAGTACCCCGGGCGATCCCCGGCAGGGTCGGGTCAGAGATGGTTTTCCTCTTGGGCGCCGCCCCCGTGGCCCTCCAGAGAGCCCCAAGAAGGGCCACGAGGCCGCCAAGAGCCCTCCAAGATGGTTCAAGAGTGCTCCGAGATGCCACACGATCGTTCCAAGACGCCCAAGATGGCCCCCAGACGCCCCAAGAGGCCTCCAAGAGCACTCCCCAGAGGGCCCCAAGAGGCAAAATTCATTACTTTTCCTTAGGTTTTGGGCAGATTTTGGCGTGTCCATCTTTTCGGCTTCCCGACGCCCCAAGACGGCCCAAGAGGCCCCCAAGATCGCCGCAAGAGAGCCCAAGAAGCTCCCAAGAAGGCCCCAAGATGGCCCAAGAGGGCTCCAAGACGGCCCCAGAGGCATCCAAGACGGCCCAAGAGGGCCCCAAGCGATGCCCCAAAGGGGGAACACAAAACAAAACTTCGAGCCCTCGGCCTTAAGAAGCCTCCAGGAGGCCTCAAGAGGCGCCCCAAAAGCCCCCAAGAGGCCCTCAGGAGGCCCCCAAGCGACGCTGAAGAGGCCCCCCAGCGGCCCCAAGAGGCGCAGTCATGCGAAATGGGCCGGCGGAATGAGCGAAGCGATTCAATAAACGGCAGACGTTGCCGCCGAAAGCCATGCGAGCATGCCCACCCACAATAGGTGCCAACAACAAAAAAGCTACAACGCGTGACGTGGCGCCCTCGGCCCGCGGTCCACCTGCCGCGCTGAGGAGCCGGGACCGACCAAACGTCCAAGCAAATTCCAGAGTCCAGATGAGCGACGAAGAGAAACGGGACTTGAGCGAAAACACCCAGCGACCTTACGCTGCGGTTTGCACGGGCCGTTAACGCTTGCGCACCGAGTGGAGAAGGGGGCACTCACGCGCGGCCTTACCCAGACAACTTGCGCGCGAATGCCCGCACAATCGACCCCGTTTTCGTCCGTCGCTCAGATGACAACCCAGATGACCCGCCAACGCTGTCGGTTCCGTTCGTTCCAATACCTCTGGAAGGTCTGTCTGACTGTGCGTTTGGTCCCTTCCCCTCAGGGGGGGGCATGTGGACCACAGCCCTGGGCTTGGGACCCGACCCTGCTGAAGCGGGGCACTTGAGCTGATGAGACTCATGGTGACGACGGTGACGATGGGCGTGACGATGACAGCGGCGGTGCCGATAGCGTTCGCCAAATATCACTACATGGGGATGCGACAGCCGTGAGGATGACAGCAATAACGATGGCACGGAGGGCCTGTGTCGCATCCTTGGGGAATCTTGGGGCCGGGGATTCTCGGGCTGTCTTCGGGCCCTCCTGAACCGTCTTGAGACCCTTCATGAAGGATTTCGAAGCGAAGCTGCTAGGTACATCCTTTTGAACATGCGAGGTTGGAGATGCTGATAATTTGTTTAAGGATGTCCATCGCGGAATCGCTTTTTCGGCAATCTCGAGGGCGCTGTAGGACCGTTTGGGCCGTCCGCTGTCCTAATGTCGTGTTCTCCCCGTTTGGACAGCCCGCTTTTCAGAACCACGCGTGTTCCCTGTTTGGATAGGCCGCTGTCCGAATGTGACCGCCCGCTTTCCGAATGTCGCGTTTTCGTAGCTGGGACCGTCAATCTGTGCTCGTAGCTGTCACAAGGAGTGTGCATAAACCATACATTTTCACCGCTTGGCCCGCCAGCCAGCTCTTCACAACCACGCGTTTTTGCCGTTTGGACCGCCCGCTATCCGAATGTTTCCCCGTTTTGGGCCGCCCGCTTTCCAGAACCGTGCGTTTTCCCTGCTTGGATCTGGGAGACTCTCGGGCCGTTTTCGGGTCCTCTCGAGCCGTCTTGGGGCCCTCTTAGGAGCCTCTTGGACAGTCTTGGAGCGATTTCGGCGGCATCTTGGGCCCGCTTGGAACTGCGAAAGCTTGAACATACGAGAACGCTCAAACACCTACCGGGGATCTTCGGTTTCTGGCCCTTGAGGCCATCTCGGGGGTTCTCTTGGAACCCACTTGGAACGTCTTGAAGCCTCCTGAATCGTCTTGAAACTCTTTTGGGCCGTCTTGGTGCCTCTTGGACCCTCTGGAGCCGTTTCGGGCATCATCTTGGACCGTGTTTTACCCTCTCGGAGACCAGCTTTGGGCAAACTTGGGGCCCTGTTGGGCCATATTGGCCGACAACGTGCTATTTGTTGGTGATGTCCCAGCGGAAACCTCATTATGGGCAAGACCGGAACCAAACCAGCGTCGACGCAGGTATGCCCGTGGCGTATGCTACGTGCAACAGGAGTAGCGTAGTTCGTAGGAGCTGGTTGCCGATGTCGATATGATCATTTCCCTTACCCGTTTGGTAGTTCAGGCCCCGTGGTTGGTCCTGGCTGTGTAGTGGTCGAGGTTGATGCTTAGCGTCAGGTATGCCTCTTGTTCTTGCCGCGCTCCATGTCTCGCATGGGGGGCCAGCCATAATAGCCGCTACTGTCTCCTCCGTCATGTTGTTGATTCAGAAGTCGGTCGTGTTCCAAGTGGTCAGGTCTCCCGCGGTGGTGTGGTTGGCGATGTCGATAGACAGCGTATGCGCGTGCGTACTCTGTGGCGGTTGGAAGATGCAGGGCGGTTTTTGCAAATTGCCCCAGAAATTGCTGTCGGTTGAACGTCTGTCGGTCGTCGGCTGGTAACTGCACCGGTGGCATTCTGTCGTGGGTCGCCGACATGTCCTCGATATGAGTCGGAATGATGTCGGTCTTGTAGACGAGGATGTGGGCGTAGTCGGGTGGTCTTGCTGCCTTGATTTTGGCGCGCTGCGAAAGTCGTATCTCCTCCCTGTTCTGCGCTGTCTCGTCGTCGCCGTAGGGGAAGGCTCCAGCCATCCATGGTGCCACGCATAATGGCGTTGCCTGGAGCTGCTTGACGAATCTCGCGTAGGTGTGGTACTGGTAGATGCGATTTAAGCGAATGGTTTCCCGTGCTCATCCTTCTTGTGGCGCTTCCCAAGATGCGCGTAGTAAGCGTTCTTCTCGGCGAAAATCGTCCCGCATTGGTAACGCATTTGGGTGCGTAAGTGGTTCCGGCCCTGGTGGGGTGCTTCGTAATGGTGGCATGTCGTCTGTGCTCTGGCACGGGTCCGTAGCCTGGTTCATGGCCGCGAGCGGGCCCCCTCCTCGGGGTCTCCCGCGCTCGAGGGGCCGCCCGGCGCGCGCGGGCCCCGTCCCAGCGCGCGGCCGTCGCGCGGCCTGCCCCTTCCGCCGCTGCCCGCGCCGCCGGCCGGCCCTGGCGCCTAGCCGGGGCCCGGATGGACCAGGAGGGCTGGCGCTCGGTTGGGGATGCTCCCTCTGGAGAGGTGGTCGATCGGGGGGGGGTGCGGTGGAAGGCTCGAGCGTCCTGGCAATGCGTGTAGTTTGGGGGCTGCCGCGCATTCCTGGCGACCTGGTATAAGCGAGCTTTCACAAGACGCCGGACGCCGTCGATCTTCCTGGGGGTCCTGAGGACAGACTTCCTGGCCGCTCACTTGCCGGGCCCGGGGCCTGCTGCCCTGCCGGCGACCAAGAAGGGCGCGAGGCCCAGCGCAGTAGCGGACCTGGGGCCGGGCACCCTGCCCCCGCGGGGGGCTCGCAGCCAGACGCCGGGGGCAGCAAACTCACCTGGGCCCCGGCCTCCCATGCAGGGCGACCCCTGGGGGCACTCCGGGGAGTGGGGCCCCCCCCCGCTATAGGGCTCCCCCCTCCCCTTGCGAACCCTGGCCTGCCCTTCCCGCGCCGCGGCGTTCCCCGCCGCGGGTTCGCTGCTGTCCGCCGGGAGGTCGCAGCTCTGCTTCGCCGTGCCTCGCCGCGGTTCACGGCGCAACCCAACGAAGCGTGACAGGAGGGGGAGGGATTGCAGAACACAGCGCCGGCTCTCCCTGCGACGCGGCCGGAGGCGCGATGGCCGACCCAGCCGAAGGCGCTCGCCTTGGGCCTGGACCTGATTCTGCTTCTCGCGACGACGTACCTGGACAGGGGGCGGAACAAGACCGGGACAACGGTCAGGCCTGGCCGAATGACGGCACCCAGGCGGCCAACAGCGCCCGCCCAGCACGACCCAGTTGGCAACCCAAAAATCAAGGCCACCGAGCTCCCTGCGGCCCATCGGGACTTCCCCCCTGTGAAACCCAGCCTGCTCTCCCTGTGCCGCGACGTTCCCCGCCCTGGGTTCGCTGCTGGTCGCGGGGGGGGGGCGCGGCATCACTTCGCCGTCTCTCGCCGCGATTAGTGGCGCGCCTGCAGCGATCGATGGGGCAGGAACGGGGAGGGGGGCGGGGGCCGCGACGGCTTCCCTGGCCCGAGTTCGGTGGCCCCTTAGGACCCGCCCTTGGTGGCCCCCCGGCCTGCCTCCCCTGCGCGGGGGCTTTCCCCGTCCCGGTCTCGCTGTCGGCTGCGGGGGGCGCGCGGCGTCATGTCGCAGTCCTTCGCCGCGATTAGTGGCGTGCCTAGTGCGATCGTGGGGTGCTGGCGTCGGGTGCGCGTGGAACAATGACGCGTGGCTCGCTTGGGTCGATGCTTGCCGATTTTGTTCTCCGCGCGCTTCAGCTTCTTGTTGGTGGTGCTGGGTGCTTGCGGGCGGGTGGCGTAGATGAGCCACTGCCGGGCGTGCCAATGAAGGGTCGTTACGGGCTGATCGCTTGCGGCGTCATTGGTTCAGCTGGCGCGATGCAGTCGTTTCTCCTCGTAATCGGTGACAGAGTGCGAGCGCGATGACCTCTGGCGTGGGTGGGTCGGGTTGAGCTGGTGGCATGCTGCTGTCGGTGCTAGCTGGTGGCGCAGGGCATTCCTGCTAGTCGCGCTGGGCGCGTGCTGGCTGTAGTGTTCTTGGCGACCTCGTTGACCTCGTCGGGGTAGACGCGCGGTGCGCGGCTTGCTCGTCGCGTCGAACTGGCTGCGACGAGAAAACCGCGACGGCCACGTGCATGTCTTTCTCACTGTGTCGTCGGACTGCGATTGTGTCGGTTGCGTCCTTCCGTCCTCCAATGGCCGTCGGGGTTTAGGCTGTGTCGGTGGTGGGAACTGAGACGGCTCGTCATCGTGAGTATCGGTGGCCGTATTGGGGGCCTCCTTGAGAGCGTCCACCATTTGTTGCATTGAGCCCGCGTTGTTTAAGTGCTGTTGTGCGTCTTCGCAGTCCTGTCGATCTTGGCGATACTCCTCGGGCGCCTCTTCGGTGCGCATCTCGTTTGTGTTCCTCGTGCCCCTCCATTGGGTCTACTCCTGGCGGTAGATGTCTATCTCCTGTCGAAGTGCGTTTTGCTGCTCAGCCGTGCCCATGTCCACCTTCTGTTCCAACGGTTGCGCCGCCCTTCAGCCTGTAGCCAGTTGTAGTGGGGCTGCTGCTTTTTGGTGTTCATGCCAGAAGTCCTCCATGCAGATCTTGCTCCTGCTGATGCGTCTGCTCTGCGTCCATGATCCCGATTCGGTGATCCATGTTGGCCAATCGTTGCTGGTTTATTATTGCGCATGGTGGGTAATGGGGGCCTCCGTGAGGCTCCTGGGCAATGTGCCAGCGTCTTGACCCTCTGTGGTTTCCCCGGCCCTTGTCTGTCTTCTTGACGCTGGGGTTGGGGTCCTTTTGGAGGGGACCTCCCGTCGAGGTCTGTCGGCCGCGTCGTCTGCCGCCTCACTGTCGCTGTACTGGTCGTCCTTGGCGTTGCTGATGTCCCGCTGGAGGAGGTTGAGCTCCTCGATCTTGTTCTCCAACTCGCTCATGTAGGCCTGTAGATGTAGGTGGGTCTTGGTGTGCTCGTGGTAGTCTTCCATGGTCTGCTTCGTTGTCTCAACCTCCCTCGTGTGTTGCGTCATGGACATGCTGTTAAGGGTCATGGCCTTGGTGAAGGCGATCTGTGCCACTGCGTGTGTACAAGGTAGTCCAGCTGCGCTGTTTTTGGCGATGGTTGATGCGATGGTCGTTGGGTGGCAACTCCAGGTCGTGCCTCCTGGCGGCGTAGATCCTCCTCATGGGCATGCCGTTGCTGGTGTTGGCGATGTGGTCCTTGTGGTTGTGGGTGCCTTCCTCTTCGTGTGTTTTCGCCGTCAGGTTGATGTTTCGTCTTGCCCTTTCCCATACTTCGGCTTCTCTTTGCCTTTCGGGGCCCAGTTGTCGGGCTCGATGTCGGCTTTCGCTATATTTCCCTTACCATTGTGGTTGATGAATCGCCGTTGTGCCAGCTGGTGTTGTAGCTGTAGTTGTGGCCCAGATTCTTGTCGGGGTGCTCCTTGGCCCACTGGTCTGTCCAGTTGCGGCTCTTCCAGCGTGCGAGCCTCGCTCCAATCGCCGGCGTGGTGGATCTTGGCGGAGTTAATCTGCTTCGTGGGCGGCTCGATGTCGAGCTTCATGGAGGTATCGCCGTTCCCCGCTCGCAATTGCACTCCATGTCGTCGCCATGGTTGGAACTTGTGGTGGATGTCGTGGTGGCTGCTGGGCACTGTGGTGCGAGTCGAGCAGGTCGCGTGCTGCTGCGACCCGCTACTGCTCGTTGTCGGCGTTCGCGTCTGTGCCACGACACTTCCCAACTGGAAGTCATGGTGGACGTAGTGCTGCCTACCGATGTGGAAGTAGTGGTGACCTGAACCCTGAGAGGAATGGAAAGGCATGTAAAGCGTAAATATAAAACGGATGTACGAATGGATGTAGGTCACCTGGTACGGGTACGTGGGCGCCCTCCTGCTGGCGGGGCACCGCGCTGGCTGCCGCCCGAATCCTCCGGGCTCCTGCACCTCCTTCTCCTCCTCCTCCTCTTCCTCGTCCTCCTTCTCTTCTTCTCTCAGGGGCTCCCCCAAGGGGTTCCACAACGACTTGAGTCTTGAGGGAACACTTAGTCCAACAGCTTGCCCAAACTTCGGCCCATCGTTTTGCCGCGTGGGCGTCTTCAAAAGGCAGGGTGCGGCGGTGATTAGCCGTGGGTGTCTTCGATACCTCGACTCATACAGCTTGATCCCCACAAGTCGATTGGAGAACAACTGCTTGCCTTGACGGATCCTCCTCCGAAGAAGCCCTTGGCTGGGGGCCCTCCCGGCCTTCGCCGCCGGCTTGGCCCGGGCGCGCAGCGTCCAGACCCGGGGCCTCGGCCGTGGGCGAATAAAGGAGAGTTCCTCTTCCATCTGCTGCTGCCACCTGCCGGCCTCCTCCTCCTCCTCCTCCTCCTCCTCCTCGCCGCTAATCCGCCACCGTGCCGTGAAGCACCAGAGTTGGCGTGCCCTCAGGTCCCTTTGAGTCCCCCGTTTTCAGTCCTGAATGAAGGGCCCAACCCCGAATTGCTGGATTTCCCGGGGCTTCCCGCTTGTTTGCGGCGGCGTGGCCCATGTTCCTGCGTGCTGTCGCACTGCCCCACCTGCGACGGCGTCCTCGACGTCTACGTGGACCACGCGCTGGTGTGGCCCTGTCGCGGGGACCGCGTCAAGCGGCAGAGCGCCCTGTGCGACCAGGCGTTCTTTGCCGCGCAAGATGCGGGCTTCCAGGGCGCCGAGCTCGAGCGACCGGGCCTGCTGCAACTCCGCGAGCGAGGGGAGGGCTCGCCCGGGACGGAGGCCGACGGCGGTGAGCTCGACGGGACTGGCCAACGCCCAGCGGATGTGTTCATCCCCCGCTGGCGCAACGGCGTCCCGGCCGCCCCGGACTTCGCGGTCGCCTCCGGGGGGCGGCCCGACGTCCTGGCAGCCTCGGCCGCCGCGCCCGGCGCCGCCACAAAAGACTACGAACTACGAGGAGCAGAAGCGTCAATTCTTCGGCACAGCCCGCTTCTGCAGCGCGGCCAGTGCCACCTTCGTTCCCAAAGTGATGGAAACGCACGGCGGCGTCTGGGACAATGAGGCGCGCCGAATTCGTCGTCGTAGCCAGGCCCGCGGCAAACGCCACAGGGGAAGACCCTACCCTCATTGCCGCCGAGCACGCCCAGCGACTTTCGCTTCTCCTCCATAAGGAGAATGCGCGGACCGTGCCCCGCAAGTTCCAGGCGCCGCACGGGGCGCCCGCAACCAGGCTGGCCGCGGCAACAGCGGTTCACGCGGCGGATGCCGCGCGAACGGCAACCCAGCTGCCCCCGACGCCCCCCGCCCCGCCCGCTCCCGGGCTCTGACAGACGAACGGCCTGAAACCACCGTCCGTCCACGAACCGCCGACGACTGCCCGCGCGCGCCCCCTGTACGCCCAGTCGTGCCTGCTTGCTCTGCGCTGCCCCAACTTCTCCCCTCCGTCCTCCGCGTCAGCGTCTGTTCACTGTTTTTGTTTCTCCTGTCCCTCGTCCTCCTCTTCCTCCTCCTCCGCCTCCTCCTCCTCCTCCTCCTCCTCCTCCTCTGACGAGGGCCAGCCCGCGGCGTGCCCGCGCGGCGGCATTCGGCCGGGCTGTGCGACCCGTCGGCCTAGCCAGGCCGTCTCCCAGCAGTGCGCGGGGGGCCAGAAGCACGCGTCCCTCCCCGTCGTCTCGCCTGTTCGTTGTCCTCCTTCTGCTCCGCTTCTTCCCTCTCTCTGCGCTGCGACGTGGCCTGGCGACGCGAAGGCGTCCAGGAGCGGCCGGGAGAGGCTTGTTCCCCCCAGTGTGGGTCAGGGGCTGCGGCCCGCAGGCCAGGAGTTGTTTCAAGCGAGACTCAATCCTGAGAGTTGGCCCGTATCGACCGATCTGCGCTGTCCGAAGGCCGCGACCGTTCGGAGGCAAAACGGCCCCAAGACGGGCTGGAAGGGCCCGAGGGGCGTCAAACATTGTCCAAGAGGGCCCCGGGTCGCCCGAAGAGAGCTCCAAGACGCCCAGGATGGCCTCGGGACGGCCCAGAAGGTCCCCAAAACGCTCCAAAGAGCGTTGATTTCCTATTGTTTTCGCTAGATGTTAGCGTTCTCGCCTTTTCGGACTTTCGACCCCAAAATGGCCCAATAGGTGCACAATATCGCCCCCAAACGGCCCAAGAGGGCCCCAAGATGGCCCCAGGAGAAGCCCCAGCGGGGGAGCACGACCCGACTTTCCGAGCTCTCCGCCCCAAAACACGACGTCCGAGATAGCCAGTAGGCTCCTAATCACCCTCCCTGAGGCTCCAGGACCCCCCCCGTTTGATTGCTACGCTTGAGAACGGGTGAGTCCGATTTTTGCACCGGTCTCTGGCCCTAGCCACTTGGGCTCGGCAAGACAGGTGGGTGAGCTTACAAGGATAGCCTGCGGTAGCAGGCTGAACACCGCTGATCTGGGCAACGATACGATATTCAACAGCATTTCTCCGACGGCAGCCCTGCATGATTATCTATGTTGGTTGCCCTTCGCTCTTTCCTCTTCGCCCTGGCCGTCGCCCCCCGTCTCCCCTTTGTTGCGCCTCTTCCTCCTCGTCCTCCTTGTGTTCCTCGTCCTCTTCCTCCTCCTCCTCCTCCTCCTCCTCCTCCTCCTCCTCTTCCTGCCCGCCCATTTTGTTCAATTTCTCCTCTATCTCTTCGTCCTTTTTCTCCTCCTCCTCTTCCTCCTCCTCCCCCCCCTATCTCCATCCCGCCTGTTCTCCTCTTGCACCTCTCCTTCCTCCTGGTAGGGGGCTCCTGGCAAGGGGGGCGCATGCCGATCTTCCTCGGCGCCCTCGCCGCCGCGCCCGGCAGGGGCGCGTATTCCGGTGGCACAATCGTGAAGCCGTCGGGGCAACGGCCGTTGGGACAACCCCGCAAGCCGCTGGGGCGCGAGAGTAAGCTGTTGGGACAACCCCGCAGGCACCGAGTTACTCGCGGCAGCGCTCAGGCGGGATGCGGCACGAAGTTCGGCTCAGCCGCGAGCTGCTCCGCCTCAGCCCTGGAGTCCACCGTTCTCTTGTCGACCTCCTCGGGCGACGCGTGCTTAGGGAAGGGGCTCCCGCCAGAGACTTCCTTGCAACTCATTCGCATACGCGTGAGGAGCGCCTCGTGATGTGCCCCGTTGGGTTGCTCAAGTGCTTCGCCTGGGAACCGAAACAACGACGACGGTTATCAGCTTCCGATGACCCGCTCGGATTGCCAACATGAAGTGCTGACCGCATTGGGAGGGGTCTCTCGCCCGAGATTTCCTCGCAATTCACTCACAGACGAAGCTCCTGCTTGAGACTTCCTCCATATTCAGGCCTGAGGAACCCCAGGCTGACGACAATTACGACGAAATTCCGATGAGCCGCTTTGGCTACCTACATTAAGTGTGGACCCCATAGGGACGGGGCTTTCGCCTAAAACTTCCGCGCGGTTCACGCACAGACGAGGCTCCCGCCCGAGACTTCCTCAAGATCTAGGCCTGCACAGCCCAAGCATGGCGACAATTTTAGGATTTTGATGGTCTGCTCGGATTACCAACGTGAAGTGCGAGTGCGGACCCCATATGGAGGGGGCCCCCGCCTGAGACTCCCACGTGACACACTCACAGACGAGGCTCCCGCCAGAGACCTCCTCAAGATTCTGGCGAAAGTTACGCGGATGCGTGGGGGAAGCGTACCTTGGGGCTCTTTTTCCTCCAACGCAGCTCGAACGCAAAGGCCTGCGGGCATGTTGCGAATTCATGGCGTCCGAATCATTCAAGATCCCGGGCGCGCCGCCTGGCCGAGCGGGGGCGGGTGGTGAGCCCGTCCTCCTCGGACACCCCTCGGGTCACCACTCCCTCCAGGACCTAGAACATGAAACTTAAAACCCGCAGCGCCTGGACGCGTAGTCACGGAGGTCTAGACTCGCGCCCATGGCGCATCTAAACAGTAATCGGCTCAAGGCCCTACTCGGACCACGCCCCCTGTTCTCTCGGTCCCAAAGGCAGGACACGGGGGCTGGTCGTCCACGGGGTGTGCTTGACCTGGCTCTGGGTGGCAACCGTCCTTTTGCGGTCGCCCTTCCTAGTCTTGAGCTTCGCTGCTGACCCACTCGACCCCTCGATCGGAGCACGCTGTGGCCTCCTGCCGTCGCCGGCGCGCGGCGGGGCACCCGTGTGGCGCCAACTCGGCCTCGCGCACGGGCAAAACCAGCAAGTCAAGGACAACCCTAGCAATGCAAGCAGGAGCCCAAGTCTCACGCCTGCCATCAGCGCGGTCAGGCTCACGTAGTAGCCCTCAGACGTGACTCCTGGCATGGCCACTGAAGTCAACGAGCTCCCGCCCACCTCCTGCGGTGCCTCGCGCCGCTCGGTCGAGCTTCCCTTCGCCGCTGTGGGGAGTGACGCGGCCGCCGCGAGCGACGCCTTCAGCGGGGTGGACTGGGCCTGGAAGTCGGTCGGCATGGCCCCGGCTCCAGCTACCCTCGAGGTCCCCGGCACGGGCGCCTCCCTCAATCCGCAGCTCTCGCGGAGCCACTCAAGGCGTGTCCTCGGCAACGCCTTTGCGCCGAGATCCGCCAGGTTGTCGTCGCCAGCAGCGGGCTCGATGATGATGATGATGATCTTCTTAGCCGCCAACTGCTGGATCCAGAGCGTCTTCGTGGCAAGGTGCTTGATCCGCCCCGTGCCCTGACGCCTCGCCAGCGCTCTCGCGCTCGAACTGTCGCATCGCCGGCTCATGCGCGCGCTGTAGCCCATGGACATGAAGAGCGCTTTCAGCCCAAGTCCTTCGCTGAGACCTCGAGCTCCAGCGTGCCACTCGGCTTCGCAGCTGCTAGGGGACTGCGCGTCTCGACGACAGCTGATCCCGAGCATTGGACACCCGCGCGCAGTGATGTGCACGCTGGTCTGGCTCTTCCGCTCCTTCGCGTCGCCTGCCCAGTCGGCGTCTGTCCACGCGACCAGGTCGACGATGTCCCATGGCGTGGTGGGCTCGGCCATCCTCACGCTCAGGCCCCATCGTGCCCTTCAGGTACCTTGCCAGCCTCTTGAGGGCCCGCATGTCCGCCTCGCAGGGCGACGAGATGCACGAGGCCAGGTGCTTAATGTCGAACTGTGCGTCTTCGCGGTCATGAAGGTCGAACAGCAGGCACATGGTCGCGCTCCTGAACAGCATGGCCTCGTCTGGGTCAAGGTCGGGCGTGCCATCCCTGCCTGTCCTGTGCGCCTCCACCCCTGGGGTGGCACGCGGGTTGCCCCCCTCGGGGTCTAGCGCCTCCAGCGCCTTCGTGAGGTACTTCTCGTTGGGCTGTATGTAGGTAGCGTCGGCCTCTCGCACGCGCCACCTCTTGAGAAACTCGTAGTCGGCACCGTCGCCCTGTAGGCCTGCTCACTTCACCTTGATGTCACGGCCCAGGTCCAGCGCGAAGTCGGACCCTACGACTCCAGGCGCTGTGCCGTGCATGTCGTCCGTGTGCAGCTCCACCAGACATGGGGGCCCGGCGTGCCAGAAGAACTGCGGCGCGGTCGGTGACCGCCCGAAGCCTCTGGCCATGGGCTGCTCCGCGGCGAACTCGACCCAGCGCTTCCCTCCAGCGCGCCGTCCTGGCAACTGCTTCGCGAGCTGCCAAACGTAGTCCTCAGTGTCGCCCTTCGCGCGGCACTCTTCCAGGATCTCAGGCGGGCGCTCGACCCGCGCGTCCTCCTCCTCGGGGACATGGTAGTGCGCGTCCTCCGCGTCCACAGTGAAGGCGGGCCATCCGTGCTTCGGAGCCACATGGTCCACCACTCGGCTGTCAGCCATGCTGCTGCCTTGCGTGAAGAGGTCGTCGCGATGCTCCTGCCACTTGAACTCTCGCGCGACGTACCTTCACCTAGCGATCCTGCATCGGAGGTTCGCGTCCCGCTTGTAGACATGGCCCCGGCGGGCGCAAATCCTCTTGCCAGCGGCCTCGCTCCGTTTGGCGAGCTTGCCCACCCCGTGCGGCTTCAGGCCGTCGAGGGCCCGTTTGGTGGAAGCCTCGATCAACTGCGAATCCGACGCATCATGGGGGTCAGGAGCGTCCATGTCCCTGAGGATCTGCAGGGAGCCAGGACGAACGTTATCACAGTGCTCTGCCACCACTCCGCTAACTCGGGGCCTCGCAAGAGTGCCTCGGTTGTCACCCTCCTCCGCGGGTCGCTTCGGCGATCGACCTAACGGGGGTGTCGGCGGAGGTGCGCTCGCTGGTGCTGCAGCTCTCGGCGCCATGGGGGTGTCGCCCCCTGCGCCGCCTCCAGCCGACGTCTGTGTCGCTGGCTCCGCCTGCCTGCCTCCAGCAGGCGCCTCGGCGATGCTCGCGGCCTCGGTCGGCGGCGCCGCCGTGGGCGCGCCCGTCTGGGTTGCTGGCCCGCCGCCATGGGCGGCCCCAGTGGTCTGGGCAGCAAAGTTCGGGTCTGGCAGAGTCTCGGCTGCCTCTTGCGCCGCCAGGTCGGCGTCCGCAGCGGCAGGGGGCGTGACGATGGGCTCGATCCCGCGCGGGGCCGTGCCCTGCCCTCGGCGCTGCCACGGCATGTGCGTGGTCGCCGCCACAGCGGTGCGGTTGAATCTCCGCTCTTCGGGCAGCCTCTTGACGGTCCTCGTCGTGACTGGCTCCCCCGTCTCGAGGGCGCATATGTGCTCGTCGGTGTCGTAGCTCTTCCACAGCCAGACTGCCCTCGCGAAGCCCATGTCACCCTTGTGGTGCACCTTGCCTCTCGCCCTGCGGTTCTTGCCCCTGGGCAGACGCGCCAGGGCGGACTCCCCTGCAGTTGCCATCTCCCTGGTGTAGGCGTGGCCGTAGAGGTCCCCGTGTGCTGCGCGACCGCTCGCCTTGATCTTCAAGTTGGTGCATGCCCGGCCCGCGTGGCGTTGCAACCGCTTGTGCATGGCCGTGCCTGGTCGGACCCTGGCCCCCAGTCTCGCCTCCAGCGCGCTCCTGCTCGTGCGGAACTGCGTCTGGATGATGCCATTTGGATTCTCAGAGGGGTTCGACTGTGAGCTGAGCGTAGGTGCAGGTCTCGCGACCACACGGTTGGGCAGCTCCGCCACGACCTTGTTGGCCAGGTCCATCATGACGTCCTCATGGTCTGGCCTCAGGATGACCTTCTGATGGGAGAAGCTCTCGATGAACGCCACCGTGGCTGCCGCCGTGTAATTAAGGATCAGCGCGTCGGTCGGGCATCGGGACACTGCGCGTGGCGCCTGTGTCGGCATCCGCAACCACCAGCACCACTTCCTCGTCCTGTCTCTGGCCATCCTCGGCGCGGGGGCCCGCCTCCGCGGCGTCGGCGGCCTCGCCCCTGAAGAATGCCAGATCGAGTCCGATCACGGGGGGGCGCTCCACCTCCGCGTCCAGCAGCTCGTGGGGCCCGTCACGCCCACGTCCCATCTGACTGTGCTCACGCCGGCGCCGCGGTGGGCAGTGCTTGTTCTCCTCGCGGCGCCGTCTCTCCTCTGGCGTTGGCTCGCGGACGTCGGGGAACGTGGTCGGTTCCGCCGCCTGTCCCAACTCCGCCTGGCGCCTCATCTCCTCGCGCCTCAGCTCGCGGAAGTCAGCCGTCGCCGCCCCCACCTTGCGTCAGCCCTCGTACTCGACGAGCCGTGCCCAGTGCTGAGCCTTGGGCCCCTAGTGCGGGGCGTAGATCTCCTTGAGGCGCTTCTGTCTGGCGTCGATCCTCGAGCACGGCCCGAGCCCCTCGAGGTATGACCGTCCCGACGGCTGTGCCGCTGCAGGTGCCTCCTGGCCCTGCGCGCTTGCAGCCAGCCGTCTGGAGTTCTACAAGAGCCGACTGCCGGTGGCTTTGCACCAGCTGTTGGACGACACACCATGAAGTCATCGGCCGCCCCATGCCCCATGCCCGAACGGGGCAGGTCAGCCACCCTCCCGCGACCTCGAGCCGCAGCAACGCCTTCCCAAGGACGCGGTCACCCCTGAGCCCCTGTCTGCCAAGCCGCCCATCCACCTCCCTGACGCCCAGCCACCTCTGGCAGCTCCGTCTGCTCCAGCAAGGCGCTCGGGGCCCAGCCAGCGCGAACGCCGCGATCCCCGCCTGGCGCGCCGGGGAAGACAGGTTCGGAGGGAACGCCAGCGCAGATGGCCGGAAATGCAGATGCGATCGCTGCCCCAGCGCATCTCCACTACGCGAGTGGCAGTGCGGATGCGCCCCCAAAGGCATCATCATCTACTGCCCCAGTAACCCCGATCCCACGTCCACCGCCCGCGGCCTCCCGCCGTTCAACGACTGGGTCAAACTATTCTCCAACATGCAGAGCAACGCGACCTGGCACTGCGAGCGCTGCCTGGTCGACCTCTGGAACGCCGCCCTGGCGACGTCGAGGAAATCCTGGCCGCGACGGAGCCCGGGTTTGCCTGGGCAGCCCGCCCAGGCGGACGCGCCCCCTGCCGCCGCCGCAACCCGCGCTGAACCCGCTCCTGGACCCGAACGCAGCAAGTGCCCGCAGCGGCAGTCCGCAATCTCCAGCTGGCGGAGGTGAACCAGACGCGCAAGAAATTGACCCCCTGCACCTCTTCTCGCTGGCGTCGCCATCGGAGACTCCCCGCGGCCACGCGACCCAATCGCGCGCAGAACCCCGAGGGGCCCCCTGCGCCCGCCAAGAGAGGCTGGCCCCGGTCGGCGCCGCGCCCGCCCCCCCGGCAAGGGGCGGCAAAGGGGGCGCGGGCCGCGCGCGTCTCACTAGCCGCGCGCCGCAACCGCGCGCCCGCTCCTGCAGGGGCGACCGCCCCCTAACAACGCGCTCCCAAGGAGCGCAAGCGCCGGCCCGGCAGCCCCCCTCGCGGGCGCGCCCCTGGCGGCCCGCGCCGCGACGGCAGGTCCCCTGCCCGCGCCCAGAGCAGCGCGACGCGGAGGGGCCGAACAGGCGGGGCAACCGCAGCGCGAGCATCTCAAGCAGCACCACGAGTAGCACCTCTCCCCAACGCCGCCGGCAGCCGCCGCCGCGCGGGCTAGCGCCAGCCCGGGAGGTGCAAGCTGCCCGCGGCCCGAGCGAAGGGACAAGCTCAGCCGCCGCGCGCCGCAGCGCGGACCCCCCCCACCGGGCCTCCACCCTGACCAGGGCTGCCCATCGCGCGGGCAAGGCCATCCTTGCCAACCGTCCAGATCTTGCGCCGCTCCCATGCCCAAGCCTAGGCAACGGGATAATGTCAAATCCCGATAAGCGGGCGCGGCGATCCCCCCAGACCCCCGAGACGGGAAGACTGACGACGCCATTGCGCCCGTCGTGGTTCACCGCGCCCGGGCGCTGCGCCGCGACGCCGACGAAGCCTGGATGGGGGTGGGCCGACTACCTGCAGAATCAATCGGCGGTTGCCCTCCCAACAGGCCACCGCAAGGGATCCTAGGTCCTAGGGCCTGGTCGGAAGATGACTGCGAAGGCTTCCTCGAGAGCATATGCGGCGCCGCCGACCCCGACAGCGGGGCCCCGGGCGGAACGCAACGGGGCGGGAAGCAAGCTGCCCTGGCGCACCTAGTCGCTTACCTCCGGAGGCAGAAGACCCAGCCCCCCGCCGAGGGAAGACAAGAACGAGTGGCAAATCTCTGGGATTTCAACCGCCTGAACAACCGCCGATCGACAAGCACGTGACATAGGCCACGATCCCAGCAGGTACAACCGGGAGTTCCTCCTCGGTTTCCTGGCCTCTCTGGGGATCCGAAGCCTCCAGGCCCTGCTGCTTGCCCATTGCGACCCGGGCGCGGCAAGCCCAACTACAACAAGATCAGGACAGGCCCACGCCCCGCGCTGCGCAGCGCGGGCGCATCGCGCGACGCCCAGCCAGCGCGACCCCCGGGGGGCGAGCAGCTCAGCCCAAGGGCCCACTGGTGGCGCGCCCACCCCTCCCGTCTCCGCGCGCCCGCCCCCTGCCGATCGAAGGGCCCGCCCAGGGCGCCGCCGCCCCCCCTGCCGGGAACCGCCGCCCGCCGCCCGCCCGCGCCGTCTCTAGGCGATTCTTGCGAACCCGAGCCGCCCGCCAGCCCCCCCCGCCGGCGAGCAGGAGCGCTCGCCAACCCGCCAGCCGACGGCTCAAATCCCCACCGCGGCAAGGAGCGACGGCAGCGTCGATCCAAGCCCGGGCGTCCGCGCGGAGCTGGTGGCGGAAGGGGGCGCAACTGACGGACCTGGCGGCGGGCGCGCGCGTGTGACTTTTCGGGCCGCAGAACAAACCAGCGGCAACCCCGATCCTCCTCGCTCCGCCGCCGGTGGAGGCGCGGCGCCGAGCGGACGCGCGGGCCGCGCCCGCCCGTCCTTCCCTCCGCATCGGGCCCGCCCGCATCCGCGCCAGGCGCGCGCTCCACCGCGACCCCGACGACAGCCTCGACAACAAGCTCCGCCGAGGCGCGCGCTGGCACTGCGCGTGGAACTACCGAGCCCGCCCGGTGCGAGTCCCAGCCAGAATTTGTCAACCGGCTGAACAATAAATGCGGCCCCGTGTTCATTATCGGCTGGAACGCGCTCTGCGACCGGCGGGGAGGGCGGCCGGGGGCGACGTGCAACCCCGCCGGGCAGGAACACTTCTGCGAGGAGGTCGCGTGCCAGATGCGCGATGAAAACTTTGACATTCGCCGGCTGTGCAGGAAGCGGGGCACGACGAGCATCGGCTGGCGCGCTGCACGGGGCAAGCACGTGCGAAGGATTGAGCAACTGCGTTCCGACGAGGGCAAGGGCAAAGGCAAAGGCCGGGACCCAGCGGGGAAAAGCAAACGGCGCGCCGACCCAACCTGGCCCAATAACGAGCAAACCAGGCAACGCTTTCCCAGCAGCCGCACACCATGCCCCAAACGCGCCTCCCGGACCATCGGGGAACAGTGCTCGTCACCCACGGCACGATATTAATCCTCCCCTGACCGCTGCAGGGCGTGCCATGCATCCTGCCCGCCCAACCCCCCCAGGCCCGCCTCCCCACTGGCTGGCCAACGCGCCCAGCGCGCACCCCGAACATGCCCTGCGGCAGCCCTGGGGGCACCGCGCCACTGCCAATTCGCGTCCAATATACTCCGGTCTTCTTCTGAGCCTGCAACCGCTCCTGCCGCGCGCCCCCCCTGGTGGCGCGCTGCTCTGCTCAGTTCCCGGCTGCGCCCGCAACCCCTGTCAGGCTAGATGCTCGGGTCTGAACTTCAATTTTGCACACCAAGGCGCGCTCGCGGCCGTCCATGCGGACCGCGGTGGGCGCCGTCGGCCCCTTCCCGCGCTGCCCTCTCGGCCCGCCCGGGCCGGGGGGAGGCCTCCCTTGTCTTCTTCGCCGACGCGCGCCAATTAAATGCTTTCCCACGCCCCCGCCCCCTGCCAGCCGTGCTGGGTGCTGGGGGCGACGTCTTCCGATGCTGTTCTGGCCAGCCCAGGTGCGCTCGCAGTCGCCCCCCTGGCGGCGAGCGCCCCCGCCCCCCCGCTCTTTCTGCCCCGTACCTTTTCGGTGCCCCTCCCCGCCCCCCGCCCTGCCCAGAGGGTTGGGGGCGCTGGCGTCTGCCACAATTTTGACCGGGCTGGGGCGGGCTCCGTGCCGTCTACTCCGACGGCGGTAGCCCCCCGTTTCCTCTGGCGGGCCCACTGTGTCCACCTGGGCAATGGGTCCTTGCTCTCATCCGTCTGACATGCACCAGTTCGGTGCCCACCTCTTTCTCGCCGTCCCGCCTCTCCGGACCCTGCCAGGTCATTGCTTTCGGCTGGTTCATCGATCCTGCCCCCCGCTGGCAATTGGAGCCCTCCTGGTGCCCTGCTGGGCGTACGCTGGCGCCCTCCCGCCCCGTGTGGCAGCGCCCGGCGCCGCCGCCCCGCCTGCGGGTCTTCGCAAGCGCGTCCTCCTCCTCCTCCTCCTCCTCCTCCTCCTCCTCCTCCTCCTCCTCCGTGTTCGCATTCACCTCCCCGGCTCCCTCTTCCTCACTCCGCTTGCCGCCATGGCGATGGGTGGCTGCTCGCAGCCTGCGCTGCTGCCCTGGGCTCGGTCTCGCCGCCCGCCGCCGCAGCGGCTTATCAACTGACTGGGCACTCCTCGCCCCCCCGCCCGGGGACGCACCGCCATTTACTTCTGGCTTTGGCACTGTTCGTGACATCGCCTGCACCACTGGCAGTCTCAATGCCCGCACTGCGCCCCACCGCCGCCGGGCCCCGGCGCAGCAGCCACCGCTCCCCGTCAGCGGGGCCGGTCGCGCCACTCGCTCCGGGCACGACCCGTCCCCCTGAGCGGCCCCTGCTCCCTCTCTCCTCCTTCGGCCGCCCTCCCTGTCTCCTTCAATCTTCCTGCATCGTGGCACAAGTCGCCTCAGTGAGTGGTATGAACGTCAGTGAGCCTGAGTGCGAGTGGGTCTGGGTTGAGTTTGGGTAGAATGGGCCCTGAGTGAGAGCGATCTGAATATGAAGAGGAAGAGACTAGAAACAGGCGGAGGCATGACACTCATAACCATGCATCGCGAACATCCCCGCGTGTGCATCTCAGTTCCTGGCGCTTCCGTGTGCGTCTGAGTGAGAGAATCGTAGCCCGTGGCGCCTGAGCGATCCCGAGTGGCTCCCTCTTGGAGTGCCCAAGTGCTATGCCTGCTGCATAGCAAGCTCTTGGGACTCTGAAAGGAGATGGGTCGGGGGTGTCTAGACCATCTTCCTGACCTGCTCTGAAAGCAGAGGAGTCCCAACCACGAACCGAACGCCTCGCTCGAGACATCCCCACACTCTGGCAGCGAAAGGGCCCGTGCAACGTGCAACGCTTCCTGGCGGCTCCCCCCTGGGGTGCTGAAGCCAGCGCCTCGCTCCAGCTATCCTCACGATCTTTTCTCAAAGCAGAGAGGTCCAAGCCACCTAACAAGCAACCCGCTTGAGACATCAGCCGCAATGTGTGCGCGAACGGGCCAGTGAAATACCAGCTGGCGCCCACCCTTCCCCTGGGGCGCTGAAGCCAGCGCCTTGCTCGAAGCATCCTCGCAACCTTTTCTGAATGCAAAAAAATCCAAACCACCAAACAAACACACCGCCTTGAGACATCCGCAAACTCTGGCCGCGAACGTGCGTCTGCAACATCCCCTGGCGGCTCCCTTCGGGGGGCTGAAACCAGCGCCTCGCCAGAGACATCCTCACAATCGGCTCCGAAAACACCAACGTCCAAGCCACCAAGCAAGCACACCCCGTGAGACATCCCCACAATCTGGGCGCGAACGGGCCGGTGCAACACCCCCTGGCGCCCCTCTCCCTTAGGATGCTGAAGCCAGCGCCTCGCTCGAGACATCCGCACGATCTGTTCTGAAAGCAAAGAAGTCCAAGCCGCCAAACAGGTAAATCGCCTGAGACATCCACACACACTGCTCTGAAAGCGCCGACATCCAAGCCACCAAACAGACAAACCGCCTGAGACATTCCCACAATCAGGCTGAAACTAGCACCTCGTTCGATACATGATCACAACATGTGAGTGGTCTGTGTGTGTATGTGTGTGAGTGTGTTTGTTTGTGAGTGAGTCTGAGTGTGAGTCTTAGTGTGAGTGAGTCTGGGTGTGGATGAATATGAATGTGATAGAATCTGAATGTGATTGTGTCTGAGTGCGAATGAACCTGAGCGTGAGGAAGTTTGAGTGTGAGCGAGTCTGCGTGCGAGTGAGGAGAGGGCGGAAGGAGGAGGCGGCGGTGAGAAGGAGGTGTTCCAGCAACAACGCGAACCCCATACTTCCGATATCGAGAGCAAAGGCCCCATATTTATGATATGGGGAACGATAACCGAAAGAGGCGGGAGTGAGGAGGCGGAGGCGTCACACTAATAACAATCACCCTATATTTAGGATGTAGCGAAGGTGTGGAGTGAAGGCTGAAACTCTGGTTTGAATGCAGAGTTGGGCGGCGATGAATGTTCATGAAGCGTGCATAGAGATTTCACCGAAGGAGCGTGGCAAGCTCATACTTGATTTGATGCTACAGTGAATGTCAAAGAAAAACAGCACGTGGCAACTATCCAAACAGAGCAAAGAGAACGAGACGGGGGAGGAGGAGAAGAAGAGGACGTGTAGAAACAGGGTCGTTGACAACTCAGATTCGGCCTCGACGCACGCATGTCATGATACATCGGCCTACTACACACATGCGGGGACACTATTAAACATTGGTGTTGGCGCTGGCGCCCGGGAAGGAACACACGAGAACTTTGACACACGCACGTAGAATAAACAAACTCATCTCTCGCTCGCGCAGGCCATGCATTCAAACCCTCACTGGGATTGATAGTAGGCCGATCCGTGGAAACAACGCCTACCGAGCCCGGCGCCTGCGGGCGCCTGTCTGCACCCACTCTGGCCCGCACAGGTCCTCTTGGCGGCGCGCGCAAAATGGTTGGCACGAGGGGGGTGGCCTTCTAAGATGGCGGGGGGCTTCTTTCAAGGCAGGGGCCTTCTCAGGAAGGCCCCGGGCTTCTGAGAAGGTCCCTGAGGAGCCAGGATGTGTTCCAAGATAGCTCCTGCCTTTCCAGTCGGCCCCCTCGCCATATTTCAGCGGACGGACAACGGTATGACATATTTCTTTTCCGCCGTCGGGCACGCCTGCCCAAGGCGGCTTGAAAGCCTATACCCCGAGATGCCACTGCAGAGGTACAAACTTTCCCCTCGCCCTGGGGCAAGCGTCCCCGACGGCGGGGAACTTCACTTTCTGTCGGCCTTCGTCCGCTAAATCTTGCCCGACGCACGGGTCCTCCGCCTCGAGGGCGTCCTGCTCCAGCTCGCCTAGCGCCGCCCAGAAGGAGCCCCGCTCGCCCGCGTGCCGCTCGCGCAACTCCCGCAGCCGGCGCCTGCGGTCCTGCACCGCGGCCTGCTCCTCCGGGGACGCCCGCTCCTTCTCGAGGGGACGCCGGCCGACCACCTGTAGGCATGGGCCCATGGCTGGCCCTGTGCCCAGGACCCAGGATGGGTGTGCACAGCCGGGCCCTCCTGGGCCCCTGGCCAGGGCAGCAGGAGGGCCTGCAGACATCGGTCCATGGGCGGCAGTGTGGGCCCGGCCATGGACCCGCCGGCGAGGTGGTCGGCCGACGCCCCGCCCGCTCCTTCTTCTTCCTCGCCTTCTTCTGGGGAGGCTGGTTCTCCTCCTCTGCGGCTGGTGGCGCGGGCTCCGGCCGCGCGGCCGAGGCGGCCAGCTCCGCCTTTGGGGGGGAGGGGACAGAAAGGTGCCGATACATCGCGACAGTGCACTCTCTGGACCTTCCTGGGGGCGCCTTCTGACCAGAACTTCGGGGCGAATCCAACCGTGGCGACGGGGGGAAGGGCAGCGGCAATCGGTATACCTTTTCCTCCTCCGAGCCTCGTGGGCCTCCTGCAGCTGCTCCAGCCGCCGCAGCAGCTCCCCGCGCCGCTCGCTCGGCAGCCGCGGCGCGGGCCCGGGCGCGAAGGCCGCGGCGACGGGCAGGTGGTCGCTGGGGCAGGCGCGGTTCGGCAGGCCCACGGCGGCGCTCTCCTCGGGGGTTCTGCGATGGGGACCCCGAGGGATGGGGCCCTGAGAGCAGGAGGGGGATCCCAAACTGAGCCTGCCTGTTTGAAGCCGCTCGTCGCGAGGGCCCCATCCCTCAGGGCCCCACTTTTTGAACCGCCGATCTCCGGGTCGCCGTCCAGGGCGTCCCAGGACTCGCGGAGCTGCAGGCTGCGCGCGGTGTAGAAGATGTGGTCCTGAGGGGCAGGGTTACTAGCTCATGGGGGGAAGCATCGACCTGAAATCGGATACACACATATTCCTCTTCCTATATTTTTATAAGCCCGGGCGGGGGGAAAACCCATCCCCCCCCCCCAAAACGGGACTCCTGGGATCTGGGGCTTTGGGTGCGCAAGAGCGCTCCAAGAGTGACCGACGTGACCTCAAGATGGCCCAAGAGGCCTCCAGGACGGCCCCAAAGAGGCCTCCAAGAGCACTCTCAAGAGGCAAAAATCATAGATTTTCTTTTAGTTTGGTGAACTTGGGGGTTCTCCTCTTTTCGGTTTCCCGACGCTCCAAGACGGCGGTCTTCGGGGCGTCCGAAGCCGCCTGGGAGGCTCCAAAATCGCCCCACAAACATCCGAAAGGGCTTCCAGGCAGTCCGAGAGAGCCCCAAAACGGCACAGCACGGGTCCAAGATGGCCCTCAGAGAGCCACATGGCGGCCCAAGATGGCCCCAACACACCCTCCGAAGCATTCCAACTCGTGACCCGGTCGTTAAGGGAGACCGTGGTTGGAGGCAGGGTGGCCCGAGGAAGCCCCCAGAGGCCCCCAGAATACGCCCAGGAGGCCTCCAGAAGGCCTTAAGGAAGCCTCAAACCATTGTTTAAGGCCCCCAGAGGCTCTCCCAGGAGGAGCCTCCGCAAAAAAAAAACTGAGGAGGATAGGGAGAATGCGCAGGGTATGGCGAACATGAGGAAAACAAAACATGGAGGAAGGATAACAAGTAACATTATTTTAGCGGCGATGCCGGAAAAGGCAACAAGGAGTTATGCCTAAATTCTCGGCTTGACCTTACTGCTATTCCGCCTGCACGCCAAACTTCAAGGACCAAGGTGCATGGCGCGAAGCGCCAATGCAGTCTTGTATATATATATATATACAAGACTGCATTGGAGCTTCGCGCCATGCGCCTTGTGCCGGACGCTTCCCTGGCAAAGCAATAAATCATCGCTTTCATCAGCAGGGAGGACCTCGAGGCCTGGACGGGCGACCCGCCCATTCCGATATCCTGGGTGCCTGCTGACACCGCTTTCGGACGATGCGCTGGCACGCTTGTGCGCAGGAGTGGGGAAATCATGCTGTTTTTTTTCGCGCGCGAAGGTCCTTTGAGGAAGTAAGGAGCGTTCCCATGACACGCCGAAGAAGTCACAGTAGCTCCGAACACATCGATTTTTGATCGCTTCCCGAATGCCTGGAGGGCTCCAGGCATTCAGGAAATCTTCGATCGTCGAATTTCGAATCTAGATCCATTGCCTGTCTCTCTCGATCGGGTAGCTACTGAAACCTCGAGCCTCAAACGTGGAACCAAGATCGTCGGGTCAGCTTGATGTATTTCGTAGGAGAACGCCGTCTGGTCGTTTTTGGTGCTCTTTTGTGCCGTCCTGGGGCACTCTTGGGCCGTCCTGGGGGCTTCTTGGGCCGCCTTGGGGAGCTGGGGCCCTCCAGAGGTCTTCTGAAGCCATCTAGGGCCCTCTTGCGGGCCTCCAGTGGCGTTCTTGGAGGTATCCCATGGCTTTCGTGGGTCTCTCTTGGGAGCCTTCTGGGGGCATCTTGGGCTTCTTGTGGGCAGTCCCGGGGCTCTCTGGGGCAGTCTTGGGGCCCCCTTGGGCCGCCTTCAGCCCCTCTAGGGGGCCTCCCGGGCCGTCTTGGGGCGAGATTGGGGGCCCATTGGTCCGTCTTGGACGCTGCGAAGACCCCAAAAGCGGATATGCACAACAAATGTATTTCCTTAGGGAATGTGACGATTTTGGCTTCTTCGGGGCTCTCTTAACGGCCTCTTGGGGTGTCTTGGGGGCCTCCTGGGCCGTCTTCAGACCATAGAGGTTCCTCTTGGAGCGCTCTTGCGCTGTCTTGGGTCTCTCTTGCGCCTCTCCGACGACCCCTCTAATCGCCTTCAGTCGGCTCGCAAGGCCCAGCGAAGCGCCCTGGGAGGCCCGGAAGGGCCACCGAACTTTTTCCAAGGGCGTCCAGGGGGCCGCCGAAACGTCCGAAAGGGCGTCCGGAGCGTCCCTGGGGGAAGGATCCGGTTTAGGGGGGGGGGTCCGGGGGGGGTTGTGGGGGAGGTTCCGGGTAATTCGCCGGCCCAACGGGCCAGAGGCGTGCTAAGATCTCCGGTAACTGGTTAACAATTCTCTAGTTCGCGCGCGCGGGGCGGCCCCTGGGGGTCCCCGGACGAAAAGTACCCCGGGCGGGTCCCGGCTGATCCCTGGGCGACTCCACCAGAGCGCTCCATGAGCGCACCAACAGGGCTCCGAGACGTCCCCGAGAGCCCCAAGAAAGGCCAAGAGGCCCCCAAGATGGTACACGAGGGGTCCGACATGCCACAAGATCGCTCCAAGACGCCCAAGATAGCCCCCAGACGCCCCAAGAGGCCTCCAAGAGCACTCCCAAGAGGGCCCCAGGAGGCAAAAATCATTGCTTTTCCTTAGGTTTTTGACAGATTTTGGAGCTTCCACCTTTTCGGCTTCCCGACGCCCCAAGACGGCCCAAGAGGCCCCCAAGATCGCCCCAAGAGGGCCCAAGAGGCCCCCAAGAGGGCCCCAAGATGGCCCAAGAGGGCTCGAAGACGGCCCAAGAAGCCTCCAAGACGGTCCAAAAGGGCCCCAAGAACGCCCCCAAAGGGGCCCCAGAGAGGGAACACGAAACAACATTTCGAGCCCTCGGCCCTAAGAAGCCCCCACGAGGCCCCAAGAGGCCCCTAAGAGGCCCCAAGAGGCCCCCACGAGGCCCTCAGGAGGCCCCCAAGAGTCCCCCAAGCGGCCCCAGGAGGCCCCCCAAATGCCCCCCCGAGCACGCAAGCAAGTGCAAGCGATGCTACAATGTGCTCTCCTTTCGGTAGACTCCCAACGGGGCCCCTACAGACTTGCAACAAGCGTCAAGAACCTGCCCAAAACGAACTGTCCAGGAGCGTTCACGAGTGCCGCGAAGAAGCCCTCCTTACGCCGGAAAGCCCGGAAAACCGGGTGGGGTGAACTGTTCTTCTCACCACCGCGCCCTCTCACACAATGGCTTCCGCACGCCGCCCAGAGCGCGACGTTCGGCTCATGCCCCCAGAACGCTCCAGGAGCGCGCCAAAACGGCACTGGAACGCCCCCGAAACAATCCAAGCGGCCTCAAGTCGCCGAACAATCGTTCCAAATCGCCCAAGATGACCTCAAAATTGCCGTCGAGGCCGCCAAGAAGCCCCAAGAGAGCCTCAAGAGGCCCTCCAAGACGGCCATTACAATCAAAAATCGTCCGATTCCAAGAGGAACATGTACACTTCCCGCATGAACGGCGTTTCGAATTTCACAGCGCCTCAGACTACGCAAATAGCCCCCAACATCGCCCCGAGACAGCCCAACAATCCGCTAAAATCGGCCCAAGACGGCCCAAGATAACCCCAGAACGGCACAAGAGAGCACCAAGACCGCCCAAAAGGCGCCCAAAGGGGGATTCTGCCCCTAGGAGCGCCTCAGAAACCACCAACATCCCGCCAATAAGTCCCCCAAGACACCCCAAGAACCACCCAAGAAGCCCAACAAGAAGCCCCAACGACCCCCAAACGGCCCTTACGGGGCCTCAAGAGGCTTCAACACTGCCTCCAAGAGGTTCCCGAGACGCCTGTCAAAAGAACCCCCAAAGCGCCGCATTGACACCAGGCCCTCGGGCAAACGGCAGACATGAGACTGTATGGGCCGGCGGAATGAGCGAAGCGTAAAAATATAAGAATATATATATGTGTATATATATATACACATACATATATATATATATGTTTACATACAAACATATATACATATATGTATGTATATATGTACATGCATACATACATATATATATATATATATATATATAGACATATAAACATGCATACACATACACAAGATTTTACCGTCTCGCTGCGCTTCGCGTTTAAAATCTTGGTCGCATGGCGCCAGGGAGGCGCGATGATATCGGTTGTCGTCACAGACGCGGTGTGTTCTGGCCATGGAGACCATGAAGAAAACAGGGCTGATAGGACCCAGGGAATATTGCGGCGCTCAGTCAGCTCAGAAGGGGTCTCTGCCGTCATGGGGCCCAGGGGCTCGGGGCCCCCATTTTAGGCGAGGGGTAATGCTGCCGATGCGTCTCCAGGGGGTCATGACTTTGGAGTCATCAGCTCTTGGGGGCCATTGGGCTCATAGAGCTCGCAATGCTCCTGGGGGCCATCGGGCCCATGGCGCTAACAGAGCGCGTAGATTGGGGTGAAGGGGCAAGTCGGGGCCATAGGGCTCATAGGGCCCATAGGCCCTATACGGCTCACTGGGCTCGTAGGGCTCAGAGGGGGGTCTCGTGGGTCTCGCAATGCTTCACGGCTCCTAGTGCTGAGCGGGTTCTAGGGCTCATAGGGCGCATAGGCCTCATATGGGTCATCGCGCTCGTATGGTGTCATGGAGGGTCGGGGGGTATGGGGCTCGGCTCATTGAGTTCATGGGGCTCCTGGGGCTCGTGAGCTCATAAAGCTCATGGGGCTTCTAGTGCTCATAGGCCTCAAAGGGCTCATCAGGCTCATGGGGCTCAACCTCTTGGGGGTCTTGTTGGGGGCCTCTTGGGGCGTCTTGAGAGCATCTTGGGCCGTCTTGAAGCCACCTTGAAGCCTCTTTGAGCGCTCATGAGCCGTTCTTCAGCGGTCTTGGGCCGCCTTGGAGCTTTGCGGGACCGTCCAGGGATGACCTGGAGAGGGGCTCCCGAAACCGAACTTCGAATTTGACGTCGGTGGGAGCACCCAAGGCCGAATTTATGTCCGGGGGGGGTCAGGGGGGGATTTCCACTTCAAGAATATTCGAAGAGAAATCTCTCTCTCTCTCTCTCGCTCTCTCTCTCTCTCTCTCTCTCTCTCTCTCTCTACACACACACATATATATGTACAAGACTGCATTGGCGCTTCGCGCCATGCGCCTTGTTCCGGACGCTTCCTTGGCAAAACAATCAATCATCGCTTTCTTCAGCAGGGAGGACCTCGAGGCCTGGACGGGCGACCCGCCTATTTTTCCGATATCCCTGGTGCCTGCTGACACCGCTTTCGGACGATGCGCTGGCACGCTTGTGCGCAGGAGGGGGAAATCATGCTGATTTTTTCGCGCGCGAAGGTCCTTTGAGGAAGTAAGGAGCGTTCCCATGACACGCCGAAGAAGTCACAGTAGCTCCGAACACATCTATTTGTGATCGCTTCCCGAATGCCTGGAGGGCTCCAGGCACTCAGGAAATCTTCGATCGTCGAATTTCGAATCTAGATCCATTGCCTGTCTCCCCGATCGGGTAGCTACTGAAACCTCGAGCCTCAAACGTGGAACCAAGATCGTCGGGTCAGCTTGATGTATTTCGTAGGAGAACGCCGTCTGGTCGTTTTTGGTGCTCTTTTGTGCCGTCCTGGGGCACTCTTGGGCCGTCCTGGGGGCTTCTTGGGCCGCCTTGGGGAGCTGGGGCCCTCCAGAGGTCTTCTGAAGCCATCTAGGGCCCTCTTGCGGGCCTCCAGTGGCGTTCTTGGAGGTATCCCATGGCTTTCGTGGGTCTCTCTTGGGAGCCTTCTGGGGGCATCTTGGGCTTCTTGTGGGCAGTCTCGGGGCTCTCTGGGGCAGTCTTGGGGCCCTCTTGGGCCGCCTTCAACCCCTCTAGGGGGCCTCCCGGGCCGTCTTGGGGCGAGACTGGGGGCCCAT
Source organism: Prorocentrum cordatum (assembly GCA_963575745.1). Classification (NCBI taxonomy): domain Eukaryota; class Dinophyceae; order Prorocentrales; family Prorocentraceae; genus Prorocentrum; species Prorocentrum cordatum. The sequence continues at coordinate 1,626,108 of CAUYUJ010017948.1, forward strand.
TGGGCCGTCTTGGACGCTGCGAAGACCCCAAAAGCGGATATGCACAACAAATGTATTTCCTGAGGGACTGTGACGATTTTGGCTTCTTCGAGGCTCTCTTAACGGCCTCTTGGGGTGTCTTGGGGGCCTCTTGGGCCGTCTTCAGACCATCGAGGTTCCTCTTGGAGCGCTCTTGCGCTGTCTTGGGTCTCTCTTGCGCCTCTCCGACGACCCCTCTAATCGCCTTCAGTCGGCTCGCAAGGCCCAGCGAGGCGCCCTGGGAAGCCCAGAAAGGCCACCGAACCTTTTCCAAGGGCGTCCAGGGGGCCGCCGAAACGTCCGAAAGGGCGTCCGGAGCGTCCCTGGGGGAAGGATCCAGTTTAGGGGGGTGGGTCCGGGGGTGGGGGGTGGGGGGGGGGGTCCGGGTAATAAAAATATAAGAATAGGAATATCGCAGCTGGATGGGCGATGGGCCTCCGATAGCGGATCTGCGCGCTCCTGGGCGGGGGTGGGCCATCGTGGGCGCTCGGGGGTCGCAGTACCCCCCCCTTCTGGGCCTATGCCCTGCCAACGTTACCCCTGAGGTCCAAGCGCCAGCACACGCAGGGGCCGCAGCTCCTGCCGTGGTCGTACCCGGCGCGCGTGGGCCCCGTGCGCACGTGCGAGAGCGGTATCCTGAACTCCTGCACCGTCGAGGCGGCCCACCGCCAGAGCTCGGCCCACTCGCCTCGGGGTGGGGGCTGGCTGCCCGCCTGCCCGGAGCCTGGCTGGGCCGATCCCGGAGCAGGGAGGGAGCGGAGCAGCGGTGGGATCTGGGCGGGTCTGCTTTCGGCCCTCACCTCGGGTCTCGGGCGGCCGGTTGCGACGATCGGGGCACCCCTGGACGCCTGACGAGGCGCAGCTGCTGCAACGCACCCCAGGGCCCGAAACTTTCAAAAAGTGTGGAGCCATCCCGAAAACATCAGATCCTCGATGCTCGATCCGCCTCGATCTTGGGCCCGGATCTGCCCGACCGGGACAGGTGCAGGTGGACAGCTGGTGCCCCCCCCGTCGCCCAGCTGCTCCTCGCTCGGCTCGGGGGCGCTGGCCGCGCCACCCGCGTGCCCGTCCAGGTCCTCGGCGTTCAGCCGCTGGACTTGTAAGACGGCGGCGCACGCGCGCGCCAGGTCCTGAGATGATGATGATGATGATGATGATGATGATGATGATGATGATGATGATGATGATGATGATGATGATGATGATGATGATCATGATGCTGATGATGATGATGATGATGATCATGATGATGATGATGATGATGATGATGATGATGATGATGATGGTGGCTGGGATGGCGGCGCTGGTGGTGATCATGGAGAAGCGGGGAGGAGGAGGATCAGACGGCCACGAGGGGACGCTGTCTCGGGGAGGAGGAGGAGGAGAAGGAGCAGGGAGCATGAGCAAGAAGGAAGATGAACAATGAGCGATGACGACGATGATGCAGTTGATGATGCGAATTATCGTGGCGTTGGCCATAGCGATGATGACGCTGATGCTGCTGAGTATGGTGGTGGAAGTGGCGATGATGCTGATGATGCCGACGCTACTGTTGTCGATGACGAATTTCATGACGAGGGTTGTGGAGCCCGCAGAGCGGGAGCACGGCGGACCCCCCACAGGGGAAACTCCGCACGCCATTCAATCATGCCGTGGCGACGCTGGGGCCACCGTGGGGCCCTCTTGAAGACACTTTGGAAGCCTCTTGGGGCCCTTTGGGGCTCTCTAGGGGCCCTCGTGGAAACCCTGTGGGGGCCTGTGGGGGGCCTCCGGGAGGTTTCTCGGGGCGACAATCTGGAAATGTCAGCTCGTGTTCTCCGTCAGGGACCCCTCTTGCGGCCTCCTTGGGAGAAGGGCGTGGGATTTCCGGGGATCCACCTTGAAGCCAAACCTCGAACACCTGTCCGGTGGCACCGTGACTTCAGGCCTTTTCGACAAAGTACCCCACCTCCTCCCAGTAACCACTATCCTCAGTACGTCGTGCCTCCTCTTCTTCCCCCTCATCCTCCGACCCAAATCTGCTCAAAATCAAGCCCCACACCCCTCCTGACGTTGCGCCTGAAGGGCATCTTGCTTCCCTGGGCACCCTCCCGACGGCGGAGCCTGGAGGCCCAGACCGCCGACGTCGAGGTTTGTTCACAAGGTGGTCCCCCAAAGGTCTGGACCCCTTCCCCGGGACCGCCTTCTCATCCCGAGCCGCTTCCTGACGGTCCTGGGACGTAGCGAGGGCTCCCCAGAGGCCGACAACGTCCAAGCAACTCGCGTCGTGACCTTTTCACGACGCGATGAGGTCTGGGGGGCAGCGAGGCACGGCGACGAGCCCCCAAGATCAGTCAGAACTGAATTGAGAAATCGGATCGAATCGAAACGTGCGTCGGATCGGGCCGCATCTGCACGCAGTCGAAACCGAATCGGATCGGCTGTGCCAAGATGCAAAACAACAGCGCGCGGGCATCGGATCGCATCGGATCGCCGCGAGGTCGGAATCGATCGGATCGAACTGGCCGAAGTCGATCGCGAATCGGATCGATCGGATGGAAATGTTCTGTGGCAAATCATGGGAGCCTCCCATATCATCTTTCCGGCCCTTGCGAATCGACGCTGACCGACGCTAACCGACGCCAATCGACGCTAATCAACTTTTAATCGACGCTAAATCGATGCTGACCGACGCCAATTCGGCGCTTTCTTGTCGATTACCAGACGCTAGCGCACGCTAGTGCCCCCCAAAGATGGGATTCCGAGGACATGCAAGGCTCCCATGATTTGCTAGCGAAGGAATGGGCCCTGCCCCCCCGTGAGACGAACCCGGGACAAAGACAACATCGGGCCAGGAGAAAACGGAGATCTCTGAGATCAAACTGCTCTTGAGTATGTCGGGCACCGCGGCCGTTCCAGAGCGCTCCAGAACGCTCTGAGAGCGTTACAGGAAGTCCTGGAACGATGTACCTCTGTCCTTAGAGGAACAAGCAACAGCATAAACATAACAACTCGGAGGTCCGCGCAGATTTGTTGGATCGGCGCTGGACCCCCCTCCCTGGTGCGCGGAACGCGCCAGGGGCAGCGCTGGAGGCGCCGCCAGGGGGGTCCGGCACCGATCCAAGAAATCAGGAAATCAGCGCGGAGCTTCGACAATTTTTGTATCTGCAGTTTTTTCTTATTCGAACCCTGGCACTGCCCTGCCCCCCAACGGGACCGCGTGGTGCTGCTTCGATTCGTCCGCTTCGGTTCGTCCGCTTCGGTTCGTCCGGCTTTGATTCGTCCGGGCTCCAAAAGAAGACGTGCGAAAGAGGACGAAACGAAAGAGGACGAAAGACAGAAGGCGAATCGAAAGAGGGCGAATCGAAAGAGGACGAAACGACATAGGGCGAAACGAAAGACGACGAAACGAAAGAAGACGAAACGAAAAAGGACAAAACGAGGGAGGACGAAATGACAGAAGGCCAAACGGAATAGACCGAAACGACAGAGGACGACACGAAAGAGGGCGAATCGAAAGAGGACGAAACGACAGAAACCGAAAGAAATAGGACGAAACGACAAAGTACGAAACGAAAGAATACGAAACGACAGAGGGCCAAACAGAAGATGACGAAACACAAAACAATGAAACGAACGAAGACGAAACGACAGATGGCGAATCGAAAAAGGACGAAACGAACGACGACGAAACGAAACAAACGAAATGGCAGAAGACCAAACGGAAGAGGACGAAACGGAAGAGACCGAATCGAAAAAAACAGAAACGACAAAAGGGCAAGCGGAAGAGGACGAAATAGAAGAGAGTGAATCGAAAGAGGACGAAATGACAGAGGGCTGATCGATCTGTTTTTTGGACGCAACAGTTCCCCCCCACCTCTGGTCAGGCAGGCGCCTCCACCATGAAGAGAACGAAGTCGACCCCGACCCGCCTAGTGGATCAACGCCAAATACGACAGAATCTGCGACGAGGCCCACTTCGAACAGCACGGAGGCGAAGGTGCCCCACGACCTGCATGACCAGCCGCAGCAAGAGGCCAATCGCATAATGATGAATAGCGGTGTGGCGTACAGCACGGAGACCAATATTCGAAACGAAAGAGGGCGAATCGAAAGAGGACGACGCGCAAGAACGCGAAACAAAACAGAGCGAAACGAAAGAGGACGAACCGAAAGAGGACGAAACGATCGAGGGTGAATCAAAACAAAAACGACGGCGGGCGAATCGAAAGAGGACGAAACGAACAAACGAAACGAACATTCACCTTGGAGGCGGCTGGGGGGCCGTCTGTCCCAGGCACAATGTTGTGGCACCATTCGGGATTGGCCAGACGCAATATTGATTTACGTGCGGTCGAACCACCTAGCATACCACATGTCTGCTGGCAAGGCATGAACATTCGATAATTCTTCCTGTGCACGGCAGCAGGCCTTCTAAGTATTATGATGTATAGCACGGGCATGTCCTATACTAGCACTTCGAAGTGCTTTAAGACTTCCCAGTGCTATTTTTGGGGTTTCGAAATGATATTCGAGTTGCAGCGCAAGGTAACTTAGAGGGGCAAGCTTTGCAAGTGACCGACCTCAGGGCTTCCATGGGCACGAGCACGTAGCGTGATAGGTTCGATGTGATTGCTGGGGGTGTTCGCCTCATGGCTACAAGCGCATACCCAACCGCCCGAACCGACGGCGCAGACTGGTTGAATTCTGACTTTCGCAGGGCCAGGAGGGCAGGCGCAGGTTTAGGCTGTAAGTCTGAACTGGTGCAGATGCGCGCAGCCTGGGCGTGCGTGAGGCAAGCGTTCGGAATCCCTCAGTACAACGAGAAGGCGGGGTGTTGCTGGAAATGCGACGTGACGCCGCAACAGGCCGCGGTGGGATTGCAAACCCAGCTGCGGCTCCTTCTCCTCCTCCTCCTCCTCCTCCTACTCCTTTCCCCGCCCTCGTCAGGTATTCCTGCACTAGCGCATTTGCCGCGCGGCGCCATGGCAGAGCAACGGGCGCACGAAGGCGCAACTGATCTAACGCTAGATGGAACGTGATGTCACAATCCCGCGAACGATGTCAAGTCCATGGGTTGGTCAAGCGGTCTGGAAAAGCGATCGGGTACACGCTGGCGTGGCAACATATTGCAGGGGGCGTGGCTCCACTTGCGAGGGTGAATGCGACGTTTTGTGGGGTCGTCTGAATACTTGGCGCGAGCGGATCGATTGCACTGCTTGTCCATGATGACTATCGGGCACAAGAAGACAATGATCCTTACAGCCTGCGCCGCAGTTATCAGACACATGGCGCTGTTTGGGAAATCATTCGTCGACGAACTGTGCGACCCGAATGTCACCGCGGAGGCCGCCATAAGAAATGAGATGTGTCATGTCTCCGTGTTAGCATTGCTGGAAAACCGGCAACCTGAAGGGAAGCGTTTTGAATGAGCAGTCGACCGAGTTCAGCCTGCAGTGCGCTGCCCTGCGCGGCATGCGCCCGAAACTGTTTCGAACGAGGCCGAATATCCATCGAATGCTCGAGGTGGGCCTTGAAGCTTTGCGCGGGTTCCAGCCGGAGACATCCAGGACTTGCAGAGGCGAGGACTTCGGAGGCACGGGCGCTCACTTCGCCAAGCGTCGTGGCAGCGTGCTCGCGCCCAAAGGATTCAACGCCACATTGAAGTCCAGATTTGGCTCGCAGCCGTTCGTGGGGATCCTGTGATGGCATCGGCGTGGCCCGCGGTCAGTTCCAAAACAGAGGTCGTTTACCCGCAGCAGCCCTCCTGTGCAGGAGGGCCAGATCGATCCCCTTCGGAGCTTCCTTCCCCCAACGTCCTCCTCCCCGCTTCCCATCCCTCCGCTTCCACGTCGTCTTCTCCCCCATCTCCCCCGCGCCACCATCTCATCTTCTGCCCCGCCCGTGTTTGGCCTCAAATGCAAAGTGTCCGACTCGAGCTCACGAACTCGCCGTGACAGTTGCCACGGCAGCCCGGGGCGCTCGGTGCTCGACGTGCGGCGCCCTCGGCCCTGCGTGCGAGACGGAACACGGGCGCTGCGTGCAGCAGCTCGCTGGTGGCTGGTGGTAGCCCTGCTGCGAGCAATGCGCAGATGACATCCGCCTTGGCCTCAGCAGGAAGGTTCTGCACCACGACGGGCCCAGGGTCAAGGAGCCGGTCGACGAGCGATGGGTGATCTTGGCCAAAAAGCACGCGCTGCAGGACGGCAACAGGGACGCGAACACGAACCCAAAGCCACGCCTTTCATAAGTGAATCCGCGGCGACGCCTCTCCAACATCGGGAGCCGTGCCCCTCCTTTGCGACCGATGAAAGAACAAGAAACGAAGGAGGGGGCGTCATCTCCTATCGAGGAGGCGCCGCGGGGAGGGGAAGGAGGAGGAGGACACGGGAGGAAGGAGGAAGAGGAACAAGGGGAGGGAGGGGGCCTCGATTAACACCAACGGCAACTGACAGGCAACATGAATAGCAACGTGTTGCGATGAACCGGCAATTAAAATAATCAGCATAGAGCTGACATGTATAATCTCTGCTTTCAATTCGCGACAGCACCTAATTCGAGAGAGCAGCTCTTTTTGCCTTCGTTTGCGAGAACCGCTCTTTAGCGCGGATTGGACTCTCAAGGGAAAGCCTCCGAGGGCCTTCGAAAACATCCTGGAGAGGGGCCCTGTCTAGCAGCGGGCGGAGCACAGCAGAGGGGAGCACCTAGCACCAAGGATACTTCCCAACCATCCTGAGGAATGAAAATTCTCGTTTTGTAAAGACAGCCCGCGTCCTTCCTCCTTCTTCCTCCTCCTCCCGCTCTCTCCTCCCATCCCTGCTTCTGCCCTCCATCTGTCTCTGCCTCGGCACACCCTTCACACGTTTCGTGCCCCCTTATGGAGCTCCAACCAAAGCTTCACCGGCAAGGTCCGCCTGGCGTACCCGCACCCGATTTGGCACACGCATCACACGTTTCGTGGCCCCATAAGGAGCCCCACCGAAGGCCGCAGCGGCAGGGTCCGCATGGCGTGCCCGCGCTCGATTCGGTACACCACTCACGCGTTTCGCGGCCGTCTAGGGAGCTCCACCGAAGTTCCAGCGGCAGGGTCCACATGGCGAACTCGCACCCGATGCAGCACGCCCCTCACACGCTTCTTAGTGCCAGGCCGGCATGAACGCAACGCACAACGGAAACAAGGGGGGCGAAAGAGCGGGGCATGACAACGGCTGTACTCGGGGTACGGGCCAAACAAAGCATCCTCCCGCGGGCCCGTGCCCGCTGCTCGTTTTCTAGTAACGCTGGTGTCCTCATGCTGGCCCCCCTCCTCCCTATCACCTGCCGCACGATGCTCGCAGCTACATGTGGCTTGATCCTTCGCCAGCTAATGTTTGAATCAGCTTGGGGAGGAGCCTCGTCTAGCAGCGGGCGAGGCACAGGAGAGAGGCACGTCTGTTACCAAAAATGTTGTTTGAGTCAGCTTGGGGAAGGGCCTCGTCTAGCAGCGGGTGGCGCACGGCTGCTGGGCAGGATGCGTCCTCAATCAACTTGGGGAGGGGCCTTGTCTAGCAGTGGGTGGTGCACAGCAGATAGAGCTCCCGGGGGCCTCCGAGAACATCCGAGAGCCTCCGGGGCCTTCGGAAGGCTCTCGGCGAGGGGCCTTGTCCAGCAGCGGGCGGTGCACAGCAGAGGGGTGCGTTTGGCATCACACATGTTTTTAACGTGCCCCAGGATAATCGAGCGGTGGAGGGTGCGGAGCCGCTGCTTGCACGCAATTTGCATGCCAATGTACACCTTCCTCTCCAAATTCTGGCAAACCTATGGTGCCAAACGCGGCTCAGGCCGCCCTGCTCCCGCTACGTTCCCGCAGGGGACCTCAAGTGCGTGAGGGGTGTGTCGAAATCCTGATTCAATTAGACTTTGTCGAACGCTTCCAGGGGTGCACACGAAGTGCGTGAGGGATGTGCCGAATTGGGGCCGCATGGGAAAATCTTCAGAGACCAGCTGAGGCCCGCTGGGGGTCCATGGGGCACGAGATGCGTGATGGGTGTGCCGACACTATGATCTCAACATATGGTTTTTTCTTGCATTTGAACACGTCAAACAAGGTTCCGCGACTTTGCACTCGTGTGCGAGGTGGCCTGGCTCCAAGGCTTCATCCGGATGTCTTCTTCCTTTGGCAGTTGGAGATGCTGTCGCACGCCTTATTTCCATCGCAGCGCTGGCCACTATGGCCTTGGGCCCTCGCTTCGGTTCAGCTCGTGCAGTGGCTTCGCTGTGGCAAGGTTCCAAAGAGCGCTTCGATCGCAAAGAGAGCGCAATGCGACCGCGAGTCTGCCTGACGACCCAAACTTCTCCACCCAACTGAGCTGGTAAACTCACACCTGTCAAGATCCAAGAGCCAAAACAGGCGTCTTCGGATGCGAGCTCGACTTGCAGCAATTGGGTCGTCGGGCTTGAAGTGAATAGGAGTACTGCGTTGAGCGCCATCGCAGAACATCTCCTTCGGCACATTCTTTCTAGGAAACCACAATTGTCGAAAAACGAGTGGCCGGTGATAATCCCAAGTGCTGACGAATACCAAAGTACGCTCCACACTCTGTTCCTCGAGCTTCGGCGGACAACCGTGCAACTGATTGCCACATAATGCCACAAGTCGTCGGCGAGATGGGAACATGCTGTGAGCATCAATCGAATCGTCTTCCATCAGTGGCGCCATGAATATGCCCTCTGGGCCCATATCGAGCGTTGGCTTTGCGAGTGCAGCGAGCGCAGCACTGCCATCGCTGCAATTAGTCACTGTGGAGACCAGTGGTAAGACCATAACTACTTCATCCTGCAGCATCGCTACGTCTTGGTCGGCATGAACATTCATTACCCATTTCGCATCTGTCTGGGTGGGCGACCGCCTCTGAACCGTAGTCTTCGCAACCACTACCACACAATCTCGCATCAAGGACTTCTGCGACAACGCCAGACGGTCGGCATAGTGACAACACACCTCAAACGCGAACCTTTCCAACAGTGTCTGTGGCTCTTTCAGAAGCATCAATCCAAAACGACTCAACACTGACCCTTGCGTACATTGCACGCGGAACCGACTCCAGTTCTTGCTGCCGTTTCTTCGACTCAAGCTCACTTTCTCAAGCGGGAAGATAAGGCATGCGTGGGCGTAGGCACCAACAGCGACTGTCCACATTGCTATCCAAAGTGCAACTGTTCGTATCCTTCTCTGCAGGAAATGTCCCTTTGCGCTTGGAGCCAGACATCGCTGAGATGCCAGCGAGGAGGCGCCGTAAAACAAACACATTAATTGCGACGGATCAGAAGTCATCGGGCCGGCCGACTCCTCCCCGTTCCCGTCCTCCTCCTCCTCCTCCTCCTCCTCCTCCCCCTCCTCCTCCGACGACGTCGACGTCGACGACGACAACGGCGGCGCCCGGCTCCTGCCGCGACGGCTCCAGGGAGGGGGCCACCAGCGCGCCGACGCACGAACCGGGGAGGCACTCGGTGTTCATGTCTCCGGCCAGGACGACCTCGCGGACGCCCGCCTCGCGGGCGGCCCCGGTCAGGTAAATGCAAGCAAACTGGACGATGAGAACACGTCGATGTAACTTTTGTCAATTTCGGGCTAGCGTTTCGTCCGTTCCGGGTCCCGTCCTCCCCCCCCCCTGGCCTTAGCCTTCCATGCAGCAGAACGCCCCCCCTCTCCGCAATTCCTTTTCTGGGCTGCCAGGCCCCAACTGGGGGGCGGGGTGCTTCGGATCCAGGCCAGGTCGGCCTGCCGCGCCAGCGCCATGCACCTCCGCAGCTGCTGCACCTGGCGTGCTGCGGGACGAGCTCTCGACGCCGACCACGCGTGAAACACACGGAGGCCGCGCGCCAGACACACGCGCACGGGAGGGCTGGCGTGGCCGTGCCCTTACGCGGGAGGGCCACGCGCTCTGGGAGAGCACGCGGCCACACTTGGCATCTGGCTCTCGCACAGGGGGGGGGGGGACATCGACCTGGAATCGGCGATGCATCGCCGATAGACGGGCGATAGGTCCCCAACAGCTAGGCCGCACGTTCCTGGGCGGGGTGGGCGATCGGGTCGGAAACGAATGGGCGACTGAGGGTCCATACGTTCCCCTCTCAGCCTTTCCCCCCGTTAACGTTGCCTCTGAGCACAGGCTGGTCACATCACGCCACGTGCGCGCAAGGATTCAAAAATTCTCGACGCCGGCGGCGTTCGGAGTCGAGAGGCCCAGTTGGGTGACTTGATGTCGAGCAGTGGGCACGGTGGAGAGCTTTCAAGCGCACAATTGAAGGACCACTTTCCTTGAACATCGAGGGCCTTGATACCGCTCTGCAGTGCGCAGTCTGATTCGAAACGATACCCGCAAACTCCCCCTTAAACATCTCCAACAAACATGCCTCAACATCCCGAGAACCACGGACTCTGGCCGATATTGATGCAAGCGCCCATGTGTATTTCGATCCCTGGTGTACAATAATATTGTAATCCTATCGTGCGGAACGCTCGCTGGCCGAACAGCTCTTCGCGAGCAGGCCCAAGACCGAGCGCCGAGTAGGGGACACATGTGCTGGACGTGCGGTGGAGGACAAGGAGGCCAGAGGGCCACGCACGGCGCTACTTTGTGCACGATAAAACTTGAATCTGAAGCTGGGAGGTCCTCTTCGGAGAAGCCGAGCTCTAACTCTCCCCAAAGAAGTCTCGGCAAACAGCGCCAGTGTTATTGGGGGCTGCCAGCGGCGGCGGCGGCGGCTGGCGACGACGCTGCCCGCGGGCGGCAGCACAACTGACGACGACGACGACGAAGTGCTGGGAGATTTTCTGGTCATCTCTTGGCCGCTGCCGCCGTTGTCCAGCGCCATCGGTGCATTAGCCTGCACGGGGGCCTCCGCCCGGCGCCTGCCCCGGACTCACTTCCGACAGCAGGACAAGCTCAGAGGCCCACTTCTCATAATCACTACGTCTGCCCAGTTCGGAGAAGTCATATGGCGTGCTTGTCAGAGATGGTCGGGCATGAACGCCTCAAGGAGGGCGCAAGTGCCAGAGGTGGGCCTCTGAGAGAAGAAAGAGGATTCGCTCGGCTCGCAGGCCGCCGCTCGTCTCACTGTGGCCGCGGCGCCGGCGCCTCCAGCTCCTCCGCGGGTACGGCGAGGTAGCTCCAGCCTCCGGCAGAGGGTCTACGGCCGCGGGCCCTGGTCGCGCGGGCGCCGCCTGCGCTCACGGGACCGCCGGTGCAGCAGCGGCTCGCCAGGCACACGCCTGCGGTAACCATGACCGTAGAGACGACCGCTGCGCCCAGGCTGGCCCAGGGCTTCAAACCATCATGCCGCACATGCGGCTCCGGCTGGGGCTGACGAAGGAAGCGGAGGCCCGCGAATTTGGTCTGGGCGTCGTCGGGCTCAGCGCGGCGCCCGTCCGACATTCTGACATATTCCGGGGTGGACGCGGTAGACATTGTGGTGGAAGTAGTTGTGGTAGACGAGGTGGTCAGCGTTGTGGTGAGCGTTGTGCTTGTACTGGTCGTGATGCTCGTGGTGGTCGTGGTGGTCGTCGTGGTGGTCGTGCTGGTCATGGTGTACAGCGCCTGGACTGAGCAGCCCGAATTCGCAAATGAGCACACGGTGCAGTCGGGGCAATCGTGGACGACCTCTCCGTAGGCCAGCGCGCAAGACAGACCCCACCTCTGCAGGAACAACTGCTTGGCCTTCTCCAAAATGTGCTGACTACACCCCATGGTTCTGTTACCCATCTTGCACTGCGTAGAACACCCGGACTCTACATCGGCAGGTGGCGGCGCTATATCGATCTTCAAGGGCGGAGGAGGCGGAAGAGGAGGAGGAGGAGGAGGAGGAGGAGGAGGAGGAGGAGGAGGAGGAGGAGGAGGAGGAGGAGGAGTAGGAGGAGGAGGAGGAGGAGGAGGAGGAGGAGGAGGAGGAGGAGGAGGAGGGAGGGGAGGTGCTGGGCCGCAATCGTCGCCGAGCTGTTCGGAAGAGCAACTGGAACAGCCTGGACACTGCTGCTGCACTACCGCCAGAGCCCTGCCGCAAGCGCCTGGCCCCCTCCCGGCGACCTGGTCCTGCAATTGTAAGAAAGCCGCGCGCTCCCGGCACGAAGCGGAGAGGCCCTCGAACGTGCACGCCGCGTCGCAGCTGGCGTGCTCGACGTCGCGCAGCAGCTCACGCCCCGGCTTCCCAGTGCAGTTTGCCACGTCGCCCACGGCACAGGAGGAGCAGCTGGGGCACTCGCCGAGCACGCGGCCGTAGGCGATCTCGCATGGCAGCGGCTCGGCCGAGACAGGCGTCTGCGTCGCCGAGAAGTGGATGCGGTCCCTGCACGTCGCCGCCTGGCCACCCAGCTCACAAATCTCGTCGCATCCACCACCCAGGCCACCTGTGGCCAGCAAGCACACGCTCGTCGTGACTAGCACGCGACTCGCTCGGTGTGGACACTTGAAGCGCACATCAACCATAGCAAGTGATCATTCCTACCAGGGGGGCCGTATTCTTGTCCAAAACAGAGTCATGGGTACCCTCGAGTGCCGGAGCCAAAACAGCAATGGAAGATATCTCGAAAATAAAGCTCCTAGGCCGTAGTCTAAAAACATCGACTATGTCGACGGACCACACGAAAGCACTGCGCCTCCCGACTTTGCCCACTTCACTCAAGGGAACCTGTGCAATAGAATGTCCATACATTTACGGCAAGCTGCAGTTCTACCGTCCCTCGCTTGCCGAGAGTGAAACAGCGTGTGATGTCGTTGGCTATTCGCCCATGCCCCCCCCCCCAAAGATCCCAGAATCCTGTTTGAGGAGGACGTGCGTGATTTCCCGAAGAAGACCGCCGGCAATCTGGGGGCAGGCGGAATAGCGTAGGCCGCCAGACTCGTTGCAACGCCCTGCAAACGAGACATAAGGTTTGCCTTAACCTTGCATGGATTGCTACTGCCCGTCTCCCTCAAAACACCCCGGGCAACAGCGGAACGCGATCGATGCGACCATGTTGTTCTCCACGAGCAGTACTCGCACCTGGAGGCCCTACCTGGGCTGAGGTGTCTGCCCTGGCTTGCCTGGTTGCGCCTGTCGCCGCCGTGGGGCTGCGGCCGTTGCCGCCGTGGGGTCCCACACGGCTACAGCACCACGCGGAGCTCCAGCGCACAGGGGGGCCGGCGGGCCTGGGGCCGCGGCGCTGCAGCTCGTGGCCGTGCGGGCGCCTGCGGCAGTTCGTGAACCTGCTGGCGGTGCTCCTCCCGACTTTCGGGACGGTCGATTGCACTGGGGTGGACAGGCCTATCCAGCCTGGCCCCCCCCCGCTGGCGGAGCTATGGAGCGGCGTGCGGCGTGCCATTAGCACGAGATGTAAGGAGGTTTCCGCACGCCGTCGGCAAACTGTGTGCTGGCCACTGCCGCCACGGGGCTCCAGCCGCCAGCCGCTGCCAGTGGGCGGTGCGCCAATTTCTGGCGGCTGCCGCCATGGGCTCCACACGTTGCCGCCATGCCGCCCCCCCCCCCCCCCCACACACACTTTTTTACCTGACAACGAAAACTGATAGGTTTCTAGTGGTGTCAAAAGAGAACATCATGATTCCTCAGGGGGGTCGGGGCGGGACCCGGAGCGGCTGCCGCCGAAGCCCAAATCGCCTGGGACATCCTCGCAAAATCGCTCTTGGCGCTGCTAGAACTCCACTCCCGGCGTACATTTTGGATGCCCGGAGCCAACTGTAGGCCACTTCGTGGTCTTCGAGTTCCCAGAACTCCATTCCCGGCGTACATTTTGGATGCCCGGAGCCAACTGTAGGCCACTTCGTGGTCTTCGAGGTCCCAGAACTCCAATCCCCGGCCACATTTTGGATGCCCGGAGCCAACTGTAGGCCACTTCGTGCTCTTCGAGTTTGCAGAACTCCATTCTGAGGCCTGAGGCTGGCCTGAGGCAGGCTGGCTTTGAGCTGAGGCGCTGAGGCTGAGGCTGCAGGCTGAGGCTGAGGCTGAGGCTGAGGCTGAGGCTGAGGCTGAGGCAGGCTGAGGCTGAGGAGGCTGAGGCTGAGGCCGAGGCTGAAGGCAGACTGAGGCTGAGGCTGAAGCAGGCTGAGGCTGAGGCTGAGGCAGGCTGAGGCTGAGGCTGAGGCAGGCTGATGCTGAGGCAGGCTGAGGCTGAGGCTGAGGCTGATGCAGGCTGAGGCTGAGGCAGGCTGAGGCTGAGGCCGAGGCTGAAGGCAGACTGAGGCTGAGGCTGAAGGCAGGCTGAGGCTGAGGCTGAGGCTGAGGCTGAGGCTGAGGCAGGCAGGCTGAGGCTGAGGCTGAGGCTGATGCAGGCTGAGGCTGAGGCAGGCTGAGGCTGAGGCCGAGGCTGAAGGCAGACTGAGGCTGAGGCTGAAGGCTGAGGCTGAGGCTGAGGCTGAGGCAGGCTGAGGCTGAGGCTGAGGCAGGCTGATGCTGAGGCAGGCTGAGGCTGAGGCTGAGGCTGATGCAGGCTGAGGCTGAGGCAGGCTGAGGCTGAGGCCGAGGCTGAAGGCAGACTGAGGCTGAGGCTGAAGCAGGCTGAGGCTGAGGCTGAGGCAGGCTGAGGCTGAGGCTGAGGCAGGCTGAGGCTGAGGAGGCTGAGGCTGAGGCTGAGGCTGATGCAGGCTGAGGCTGAGGCAGGCTGAGGCTGAGGCCGAGGCTGCGGGCAGACTGAGGCTGAGGCTGAAGCAGGCTGAGGCTGAGGCTGAGGCTGAGGCTGAGGCTGAGGCTGAGGCTGAGGCAGGCTGATGCTGAGGCAGGCTGAGGCTGAGGCTGAGGCTGATGCAGGCTGAGGCTGAGGCAGGCTGAGGCTGAGGCCGAGGCTGAAGGCAGACTGAGGCTGAGGCTGAAGCAGGCTGAGGCTGAGGCTGAGGCAGGCTGAGGCTGAGGCTGATGCAGGCTGATGCTGAGGCAGGCTGAGGCTGAGGCTGAGGCTGATGCAGGCAGGCTGAGGCTGAGGCAGGCTGAGGCTGAGGCCGAGGCTGAAGGCAGACTGAGGCTGAGGCTGAAGCAGGCTGAGGCTGAGGCTGAGGCAGGCTGAGGCTGAGGCTGAGGCAGACTTAGGCTGAGGCTGTGATTGCGACTGCCGTTGCCGCTGCGACTGTCATCGCGAATGCGACTACGACTGCGAGAACAGCAGAATTCTACAACTGGGTTCTCATTTGAATCTTAATGGGAATGCTTCCAGATATGCTCCTACACATCGCTGTTAGGTTGCTTTGCTGGGACATTTTTTTCTCTCTCTCACTCTCTCTCTCTCTCTCTCTCACTCACACATGCAAGATTGCACTCGGAAGGTTCCGCACGGATGGTATGGGTCCACACGTAGGGTTACCCACCGCACGCATTCGGCTCCACACACATCGGACTTCGCACGCAGAGACTCACACAAGCGGCTCCACACATAGGGCTCCGTACGTAGTGTTCAGCATGTTGGGTGCTGCGCGTAACTTCGTACGCATTGGGATCCACGCGCATAAGGCTCCCCGATGCACGTATGGGCTCACACGTAGGTTTACAGACAAACAAGTGTCCACATAAGCTGGGCTTTACACACGTAGGATTCCACACACGCACACACGCACACTGATAGGGCTTCACGCTAACACACGTATGGCTCCGCACGTACCGTTCTATACTAAGGGTTGCATGCACACGGGGAAGGGTTGCATACACATGGGGTTCCCCACATACATTGGATTTCACAACCGCACCATGTTCCCTCCTGATGACCTCGACGAACGTCGATCATACTTTTCTTCTGGGCTCAGCTGGCACCAACACAAACCTGACGAGAGATATAGCAACAGTGTGTAGAGGAGAAGTGTCGCGTGAAGTGCACGTGACGGTGCTGAGGGATACATCGCAATTCAAATATGAAGGTGTGGCTTCAGTCAATATGGACACAACCACATCTACCCTACTGTGAGCTCAAGCCCGTAGCGGGTGGATAGGCAACATTACCAACTATGTGGGCCAGAGGCGCTCATTCCCGCAGCAGGGTTCACACGTCCTTCCTGGCAGCGAAATCGCCTGAACATTTTTGCTCGCTTCGTCAGTCTCGACCCGAATGCAATGGACGCGGTGCATAGGAACCCCTCCAGATCCTGCCAGGATCTGGATGGGGGAAAAGGAACGAACGAAAGGGAAACTGCACTGGCAAACGACAGCGGCTATCCGTGTTGCGTTGAAACCCTAGCGTCCCCATGCGGCCAGTACAAACATCTAACACCACCTGGGGTGGGACTGCGAAGAAAAGGAACGGATACTAAAGGCCGATGCGCTATGTGTAAATTCCCTGCGGCCCGAACGACCACTTATATCATGCCAAAAACGTACAGCGGCATCCCAGTCTTATCCCATGCCAAAAAAGTACAGCGGCATCCCAGAGTGAAGAAATAGGACGGGAGAGCAAAACAAGGACGAGGAGAAGAGGAGAAAGGAGGAAGAACTCGCGGCCTACATGCTGGAGTCAAGCGGGGCACGGAAGGCGGCGAACATGCCAGAGAGCATTAACCCCTGCGCAAACATATGACCCCGCACGCGCGGAATCGAACACATCTGGCTCACGTCCCCCCCGCACATGGTTACATACACATAAGGTTCCACATGCATCGTGTTCTGCACACGTGGGGCTCACGTATGGAAGTCAACACGCACACACACACATGCTGGTTCTATCTATACACGCAAGATTACACAAGCGTTAGGTCCCATATGCACGGGGCTGGAGAAACACACACACACACAAACGCGCGCACACCAAACACACACGTACGCACGGCCGCACGCACACTCACACACACGCACGCACGCACGAACGCACGCACGCACACCCACACGCACACGCACGCACACGCAAACACACATACACACATAAGCACACATGCACTCAAACATACACGCGCACGCACACGCACACGCACACGTACAGGCACACGCACACGCACACCCACACGGACACACACACGGACACACACACACACGCACGCACGCGCGCACGCGTGCACACGCACACACGCACACACACACACACACGCACGCACGCGCGCACACACACACCACACACACCACACACACATCACACACACGCCACATACACGCACACCCGCGCGCACGTGCACCCGCACGCGCACGCGGACACACACGCGAACGCGCACGCGCACGCGCACGCGAACGCGCACACGCACACGAACACGCACACGCACACGCACACGCGCACGCGCACACGCATTCGCACACGCACACGCACACGCACACGCACACGCGCACGCACACGCACACGCACACGCACGTGCACACGCACACGCACACGCACACGCATTCGCACACGCACACGCACGCGCACACGCACACGCATTCGCACGCGTACACTCACACGCACACGCACACGCACACGCACACGCACACGCACACGCACACGCACGCGCAAGCGCATGCGCACTCGCACGCGCACGCGCACGCGCACGCGCACGCGCACGTTCACGCGCACGTGCACGCGCACGCACACGCGCACGCGTACGCGCAGGCGCAGGCGCGCGCGCACGCGCACGCGCACGCGCACGTGCATGCGCACGCGCACGCGCACGCGCACGCGCACGCGCATGCGCACGCGCACGCGCACGCGCACGCGCACGCGCACGCGCACGCGCACGCTCACGCGCACGCGCACGCGCACGCGCACGCGAACCCGCACCCCCCCCCCCACACACACATACCCTATACACACTTGTGTTGCGTTGGCGGCTGGGCAGACTGACTGCGCTGGCGGTGAAGCGTTGAAAGATAAACGAACGTAAATTCGGCCCGGCGACGGGAAAAGAGAGGAAACAGGGCCCGCTCAGAGCGGAGCCAGGCGGCGGCGGGGGGCGGCGCCGGGATGCACGCACACACACACACAGACATCACACACACGAACACACACGAAAACATACACACACACTAACACACACGCGCGCACGCCCAAACACACACACACACAAAAACACACAAACACACATAAGCACATGCACACACACAACCACACACAGACACACGACACAGACACACACAGACAGACACACACACGCACACACCCACACCCACCCACCCACACACCCACACACAGACACACACATACCCATACGCACAAGCACAACAACACACAAAAACACAAACACACACAAACACACACATACCCACTTACGCACATATACACAAACACTCATACAAATACACAAACACACAAACACACAAACACACAAGCACAAAGACACACACATACACACAAACAAACAGACACACAGACACACAGACACACAAACACACAAACACACAGACACACAAACACATACGCACACACACAAACACACAAACACACAGACACACAAACACATACACACACAGACACACAAAGACACATGCACACAGACACACAGTCACACACAAACACAAACACACAAACACACAAACACACAAACACACAAACACGCACAAGCACACAAGCACACACAGACACACACAGACACACACACGGACACACACGGACACACACTGACACACAGACACAAAGACACAGACACACAGACACACAGACACACAGATACACAAAGACAAAAGGCACACAGACACGCAGGCACACAGACAAACACAGAGACACACAGAGACACACAGAGACACACGGAGACACACAGAGACACACAGAGACACACAGAGACACACGCAAACACACGAACACACGAACACACAGACACACAGACACACACAGACACACACAGACACACGCAGGCACGCAGGCACGCAGACACACAGACACACAGAGACACGCAGACACACAGACACACAGTCACACAGGCACACAGACACACACATATACACAAACACACAGGCACACAAACACACAGACACACACAAACACACGGACACAGATACACACAGACACACAAACACAGAGACACAGAGACACTTGAACACACAGAGACACCAACACACTGACACACAAACACACAAGCACACAGACACATAAACACACGGACACACGGGCACACAGACACACATACACAACCACACAGACACACACACCCAAACACACACACGAACACACAAACACACAAACACACAAACAGACAAACACACGCACACAAACACACACAAACACACGCACAAACACACACAGACACAATCACACCAACACATAACATACACAAACACAGACCACTCACACACACCCACACACACAAACGCAACAACACGCAGGCACACAGGCACACAACCACGCAACACACACAAACACACAAACACACACACACGCACACACGCACACATGCACACACGCACACCTGCACACACATACACGCACACACGCACACACAGAGGCACGCACAGGCATACAGAGACACACAGGGACACAGACACAGACACATATACAGACACAGGTACAGACACAGACACCGACACAGGGACAGAGGCAACGATATCGACAGAGACAGAGACAGAACCAGAGACACAGAGAGACACGGACATAACCACAGAGACACAGAAACACAAAGACACCGCGACACAGAGAACCAGAGACACAGAGATTCAGCGCCACACAGAGACAAAGAGGCACATCTATTCAGAGACACAGCGACACAGAGACACAGCGACACAGAGATACAGAGACGCAGAGACATAGAGACACATATGCGCAGAGACACAGAGGCACAGAGACACAACGACACAGAGACGCAAAGACACAGAGACAGACACAGAGACACAGAGACACAGCGACACAGCGACACCGAGATACAGAGACACACAGACACAGAGACACCGAGACACCGAGGCACAGAGACACACAGACACACAGACACACCAACATCTAGACACACAGACACACAGACACACAAATACACAGACACACAGACACAGAGACACGCAAACACACACACAGCGACACGCAAACACACACACAGCGACACACACGGAGACACACACACACACACTCACACGCACACGCATGCACGCGCACACACACACAAACACACACACACAAACACACACACAAACACACACACAAACACACACACAAACACGCACACACACAAACACACACACACACACACAAACACACACACAAACACACACACAAACACACACACACACACACACAAACGCACACAAACACACACACAAACACACACAAACACACAAACACACACACAAACACACACAAACACACACACAAACACACACACAAACACACACACAAACACACACACAACCACACACACACAAACACACACAAGCACACGCACAAACACACACACAAACACACACACAAACACACACACAAACACACACACAAACACACACACACAAACACACACACAAGCACACACACAAACACACACACAAACACACACAAACACACACAAACACACACAAACAAACACGCAAACACCCCAAACCCACAAACAACCCAACCACACACTACACACACACACAACCACACACACCCACACAAACACACACACAAACACACACAAACACACACACAAAACCACAAACACAACACACAAACACACGCAAAACACACACAAACACACACAAACCACACACAAAACACACACACAAAACACACAAACCACACACAAACACACACACAAAAACACACAAACACACACAAACACACACAAACACACACAAACACAAGACAACCACACACAACACACACAAAACACACACAAAACACACACAAAACAACACAAAACACCACAAACAAACACAATACACACAAACACACACACAAAACCCACACACAACACACACAAAAACACACACAACCACACACAAACACACAAAACACACACAACAAAAACACACAACACAAACACACACAAACAACACACACACAAACACACACACAACACACACACAAACAAAACAAACACAAACACACACAAAACACACACACACAAAACCACACACACAAACACACACAAAAACACAACAAACACACACAAACACACACAAACACACACAAACACACACACAAACACACACAAACACACACACAAACACACACAAACACACACACAAACACACACAAACACACACAAACACACACAAACACACACAAACACACACAAACACACACAAACATACACAAACAGACACAAACAGACACACACACACACACGAACAAACACACACACTAACACAAACAATCACACACGATCGCACAACCAGTCACACAGACAGACACACAGACAGGCACACCGGCAGACACATTTATACACAGACAGACACAAACAAACACAGACAGACACAAGCAGACAGGCAGACAGGCTGACAGACAGACAGACAAGCATAAAGACAACCACGCAGTCGGACAGACACACAGGCACACAGGCAGACAAACAGACAGACAGACAGACAGACAGACACACATATTCAGAGACACAGGGACACACGAACACAGAGATACACGGACACACAGACGCACGGACACACAGACACACGGACAGACACACGGACAAACACGGACAGACACGGACAGATATGGACAGACACAGACAGACACAGACAGACACAGGCAGACACAGACAGACACATATAGACACAGACAGGCACATATAGACACTGATAGACACAAGCAGGCACAGACAGAGGCAGACAGAAGCAGACACAAGCACACACAGACAGACACAGACAGACACAGTCAGAGACAGACAGACACACAGACACACGTAGTCACACACAGACGTACACACAGACGTACACACAGACACACACACAGACACACAGAAAAACACACACACACACCACACACAGATACACGCAAACACGCCACACCACACCACACCACACCACGCCACACCACACCACACCACACACACACACCGAAACACACACGAACGCACAGACACACACGCACGCACGCACACTCTTCTTAAAGCCGGCGTCGCAAAGGGTCCTCAAGCGCGGGTATCAGATGGAAGTGCTAATTGCGATCGAACGTTGTCAAAGGCACAAAGTTCGAGACGCCGGACACTGTCAAGTGCAAGCGATGAATGGTGTACTAGAGGGACTGTAATCCCAAACGTAGACATGGAGCGGCCGGAGAAAAAAAGGATGAGGATACTCAACTCGAAATGAACTGAAGCGCGAGCATATTGGTGCAAGTTGCGGCCACTGGATGACCGACACGACGGTGTTAGGCATTGAAGCGCAAAAGAAATTGGAACCGCTGCCAAACCAGCAGATTGGTGGTGGTAATGCGCCAAGCTCAACAAAAGGTCCTGCGAAACAGATTGGTGGGGTGCTGACCTACGGACTGGCATCGCAAGAGGACATGGCAAAGCCCCTGAATAAAGACAAACAACATTGTTTGGCG
>CAUYUJ010017948.1:1648552-1712831 GCA_963575745.1 Prorocentrum cordatum
CCCCCGCTGGCTGCCGGCGGTGGGGAGGCGGAGTGGTATGCGCGGTGGGGCCAGTCGTGATGCCGTGCAAGGCCGCTGAGGTCGGTCGCGTAGAAGGTTGGCGTCTCGGTGGGGCGGCATGGTCGGCAGCGTGTGGTATCGGCGGTGCGTCCTCAATGCCACTCCTTCCTCGGGGGTCGCCCAGGTCATGGTCGGCGTCTTGGCGGTGGCCGATATCATCGTATGTGGGCGTTATCGCTCTTGGGGACGGAGTCGCAGTAGGGGTCGAGAGGTTTCCCGACGGGGCGGGATTTTCGCTGGCTGGTCCGTCGTCCAAAGCGTCCGATCCCCCACCGAAGCTGAACAGGTCATCGTCCTGCTCATCAGCGTCTTGAAAAGGTACGGCGTTGTCGTGTGGGTGCGCTGCCGCACTCAATGGCGGAGTCGGGGGCGCCGTGCGGGTACCCGACGGGGCAGGGTTGGCGCTGGCTGGCCCGTCGCCTAGGAAGTCCAGGCCTCCACCAAAGCCGAACGGGTCGTCCTCCTGTCCGTCGAATAACACCCGTTGGGCCTCGGCCCAGAGCTCGTCGGGGTCTTGTGCGATGTCTGGTCCAGCCGCGGGTGGTGCCTGGTCAGACAGCAGGGGGTTTGGTTCCATTTTGTTTAGTTCCGCAGCTGTAAACCCAGCCCTGCGGTGTGGGAGGGGGAGTGTACGATGTCTACGCTCGTAGATGGCGACAGCGACTCCGTGAAGCACGGTCGCTTGGCGATGTCGTGATTTGGCAGCTTCGACGATGTCGTCTGGAAGGTTATGAGTACGTGCCGCCGCTGTGGCGAGGGCGTCAGCCTGACAATTGAACTCCTCCGCGATGGGCCCGATGAGCCCGAGGTCGATGCCCATGTCGCCCCGGTGGCTAGCGACTTTCTCGACGCGGAACATGTTTGGCTTGGCCATGACGCATCGGTGGACCTTTTCCCAGAGCTCCACGTGCGTGCCCTGCGGTGGTGAGTGTCCGTCGATGATCCTTTGGAAACCGTCAACCACCGCCTGGTTGTCCACGAAGACGTGTACAGGCCGTTCGGCTCATGCCGTGAGGTGGACAATGGCGAGGGTCTCCGCAAGCTGTGCGTTCTGCGTGATGCCGTGAACGCGCGCACTGTAGTTCATGCGGTGGTCGATGCCGTAGTAGACGCCGTAGCCCGCTCTTGCAAGCAAAGGGATGGCTTGGTTGGTGCATGCACCGTCCGTGGCAGCGTAGACCCATGTCCAACCAGTGTCATGGTCAAGGTAGGTGGTGTAGGAGTCCTGGGCTGAAGCCGCAGGATCTCCCTCAGGTGGGGGCCGCGGCATGGGCTGAGGTAGCGGGTCCCTCGCGAGGTCGGCCTGCAGGTCGAGGAGGGCTGGGTCTTCATCGAAGAGTCCGCAGTGTCTTGTGTGCGGTGGAAGACGGGCCCACTGCTCGTCACTGATGAGGGTGGTAAGAGGGACTCTTTCTCGGGCCCAGCACTTGCAGTCGCGAACAGTGTGCTCCTGAGTTTCCTCTTCCTCGTCGCAGTAACGGCAGATGGGGCTGGGTCAGCGGACGTGTTTGATCGAGATCGTCGCTGTTGGGTGTGGTCCCCGCCCGACAGGTAGTTGAGGAGGAGCGCCAGCTGCCATGCGTTGCATTTGGCTGCTCCTTTCGTGCGGGCGAGCCACGTGCTGGTGAAAAGGTCGAGGCCCTGTCTGACCGAAGCCAGGTGTCCAAGGTCATGACGCCGCGGCTTGATTTTTCTCAGAAAGGCTCTGCGTTGTGAGGCGCGCAGCATGTGAAGGAAGGCGTTTTGGGGAAGGTTCAGCCAACTGATCTGACAGCCCCAGTCGTCGTTCATGATGCCAAATGTGGGCCAGGTCCAACGGAGCTGCTGAAGCGTCTGGACAAGTCGTCCAACAGGTCCTCCCCCGAGAAGGGTCTGGACATGGTGTTGGAGATCCCTGACGAGACCGCAAAGAGTGGCGTCGCGGTTGACCTGTCGCCGCAGACACAGGAAGACTTCACGCTGCATAATGGCGTCAATCTCCAGGGCGTGTCCTGGGACGCACACGGCCATGAGAGTCCCAAACTCGACCCACCTGTTTCCCTTGGGGCGGATAGCCGCCTTAAGGGCATGGTTGTAGGCAGTTTTGACGGGGCCTGATGGGGCTTGGATGTCGGTGCCCGTGGTACAGACGCTGGCAGCAAGGGAACGGGCGTGCCGCGCCTTAATACGCATCGGTGATGGGAGCTTGCCAATGCGCGGCAGGCGACTAGTCGCCCTGCGAACACGGGCGTCAGCGGTGGCCGTGAGGTTAAGCGCGGCTGGAGCCGGCGCTGCCTCGGCGTTGATGTAACTTCCGACGAGCTTGAAGGAGTCGACCACGCGTAAGGGCCGTTCCGCCAGAGTGAGCTGGGTAACGGCGGTGTGAAGCTCGTCGGTGAGCGCCCACCCCGCCACTTTGCCAGGGTGAATGCGTTGACCTGAAAATCGATCAAACTTGGCGGTTTCATCAAGAGATTTCTGCAACTCAGGCGCGGTGTGAGTAGTGGAGTTGCTGTCGTCAACTAAGGTAGTGCTGAGTGATCGCGGAACGTATCGATGCTGTCTCTTGGTCCACACACACATGAGCAGCTTAATGTCGTCCAGGGACCAAGAGCTTCCCTGGAGATGACCGTTGGTCCTGGCCAATTCCTTAGAGTACGCTCCGTTCATGCGGATGTAGCGTTTGTGGCGACTGTAGAAGTTTCTGCGGACAGTAACGATGTCTTGGGGACACCCCGCGTGAAGCGCAAGGTTAAGGCATATGTCCGTGATGAGATAGTCGAAACACTTCTGTCGGTCCAGGGCAGCTCCAGCTAAGGGAAGGAGTAAGGCCCTGGCGTGTTCGATGCGCAGGGCAAGTGAAGTGCTGACGTCCCCAATGGTAGCTTTGGGAACAGCGCCAAAACTCGTGGCGTGGGTCCATCCTTTCCGCCAGTCCGTGAGGCTGCGGTAAGCTGGTGCTTCCCACGCGTACATCCAAACGGAAAGCACCGAAAGTAGTCGTTGGTCCGTTGGAAGTTCGCCTCGGCCTTTTCGGAGGCACGGGTTTGGGACGTGGAGGAGGGGTTCTGGGATGGTGCCAGTGCGTTGCATAGCGCGTAGGACGCTGGCGAAGAGGCGAAGAATGTCGTCGGGTAACTCCTTTGCCTCCTTAGTAGTCCAGCCGTCCAGTCCCCCCGCGCGGCGCGGTGAACGGGTGCGAATGAAGTGGATGAGTTGGTCGTCAGTAAGGTGGAAAGGGGTAGCTGGTGCTGGCGTAGGCAGCTCCTGTCGGTACTCGTCGTAGAAGTCGGCCCACGTCGGCATGGCTTCGGCGTCATGTCCCGCACGTGCACGGTACCTGCCCAAGATGGCTCCCAGGTGTCGACCATGAGCTTCAGCATGTCCTTGGTGTTAGCAACAATGGCGTTGGCAGGGAGGATGTCGGGGACTTGCGCAGGTGGTGGTTCACGAGTGTGGTCTTCGTCACTGTCCGTGTCGGGCGAACTACCGTCGCTGGGGCTGAAGCCGCCAGCTTCGGTGTCAGCGTCGCTGTCGTCCGTGCAAGCTTCGTCAGGTTTAAAGGCGTTGGTGTCGCAGTGGAGTTGCGTATCGTCAGGAGTGGTAGGCTTGCGGAGATACGCCGTGGGCGAGCTGTCAGCAGCCCGTGCGTATATGGCCGCCTTTCGCCCGCTTGGCTCACGGACGCCCTCAGCCCATATCCTGATGCGTTCAGCTTTGGCACGGTTCGCGCGTCGCGCCAGCTCCAAGTCGAGGTGTTGGATCAAAACGTCAAGGTGCTCTCCGTGCGGCACTGGCTCGTCGGGGGACCAGGCCTCGGGGAAGTCTAGGAGAACCGTGGGGCGCAGCTTGTGGCATAAGAGGCGGGCCGCGGCCCACGTGCAGTCGATGCGCTGCGCGAGGTACGGCGGGATGGCACGGCAATCCTAATGATGGTGCTGTCCGATGAAACGGAGCTCGCAGAGTTGCCGATGGAGCTTGCGCAGTCGGTTCATGTGTATCGTGGAAGCTCCGTAGGTGGGGAAGGCGCGGGGACAACTGGTCGATCTTCGAACGTGGGCGTAAGTCCGTGCATGGTGGGGGGCTTCTTTTTTGGGTGGTCGGGCGGTGGAGGTGGCAGGTCGCGCAGACGGGTGAGATGGTACTCATGACTGGCCTCGTTAGCTAGGGCGAACATGCGCTCCACGTCGTCTCGTGTGTCGGCCTGCTCCATGCGGTCCTGATATCGCTCAGCGATGAGGGTCCCTAGTGCCTGCAGCTCGTGACCCTCATGAGCTCCATCGTCGGGCGGATAGGGCGTGGGGGCAAGAAGACGTCGGGCCGTATGGTCGAGGCGACTGAGGTCAAGCGTGACCTGCAGGCCAACGTGAGACTTCGCAGGCAAGTCGCGAAGGTAGCAGAAGTCGGTGACAAGGGATCGCGCCGCTTGGTTTGCAATGATATAGTCGATGCGCGAAGTGCGGGGGCACTTGGTGACGCGGTCCCAGTCAGGGATATTGCCGTAAGTGTGCATGGTGTGGTCTGGTGTGCCCTCAGCAACGTTGAACCATCCGTGCTGCAACATGTGCAGAAGATGTGGATTGTCGTCAATGTTCGTATTGGCGTCCATGCAGATGAAGTAAGGGGCTGAGCCGACCCTAGCGGCGGCGCAGTCAGCGAGCCGAAAAAGAGCTGTGCTGTCTCCTCCAGCAATCCCGTAGAGGCTCGCTATGTAGATCCCCGCTGGCCCGTGGTTGTTTCGTCGCCGCCTGCGGCGGTGTTGAGTGCAGAGCGGGAGAAAGACCTCGTGCCATCTTTTCTTGGCCTTGAGGGCGGCGATACAGGGCGCATTGTCGTCGACAGTGGAGTCGACAATGGCATCCTTAGAGAGGATGGCGACCCCTCCCGAGGCGCCAGTGCTGCCCACAACTGTGTGGTCTGTGCCGCCGTGGGCAGCTCTGCGCTGGGCTCGCGCCAGATCAAGGTCAGGTCCAAGACTGGCGTGGTATCCTCCGTGGAGTGGATTGGCGGCGCTGGTAGCGATGGCTTGCCTAGTCGGCTTGGCATGTCGGGTCTCCTGCAATGCTATGACAGCGGCGTTGTGGTCGACACCAAGGGCGGTGATGGTTGGCCAATTCGCTGAGAGACTGGTGATGTTAAGGCTGACGAGGTGTATGGAGCGACCTGGCCCGTCTCCATCGGTGGAACTGGGGTTTGCGCGCCCCGCACGGTGAAGGTCAGCTTGACCCTCGCCCAGGTAGGAGGCTTGGCCACAGTAGGAGCTCATGGCGTTCCTATGGATTAGCTTGACCGGGGCTGAAGCCGCCGTCAGGCCAGAGATATAGGCGGGACACGGTCGGCACTGCGCCAGGGGGGGTTCATAAACGTCAGTAAAAATGTCACGAAAAATCCTCCTCACTCCAGTACCGTATGGGACGAGGGGAGGAGAGGTGAGACGGCAGCAGAGGGAGAGGGAGGCGACTCCTCGATCCGTCCTGCCGAGCACAAAAACAAAAGCGAACCAGCGGCGGCGGCTAGGCGCGGCGGCGGCACAACGCACGCGCATGTACTGCGCACGCGACACCGCTGGTCCCTCCTGCGGTGGCGCGCCCGCCCCGTCAGTATCTTGACGAGCAGCATCTGGTGGAACAGCTCCAGCAGCACGGTCGGAGGCCTGGCGCTGGGCCTCGTCCATGCCCGCTGCCGTGAGGCCCACGTTGCGGACAGGGCTGATTCCCCGCGGGGCCGCCGCTGCCGCAGCAGCCGAGGTGGCGGGGGCTCCACCCCGACTCTGAGGTGAGAGCGGTGAGCCCCCGCCGAAACCCGCCACAAGGTTCTTGACACGGTACTTGTTCTTGAACGGGTCGAAGGTTGGCGCCTCGTCGATGGGGGCGATCACGCGGGTGAGCAGCGGCGGCTCGTGGTCCGTGGACGGCGTCGGCGAGAGGTCGACCTGGCCAGGATCAATGACGCTGGCTCCGAAACGTGGCACCACTTCGGGGGCTCGGCCATCGGCCTGAGTCTCGCGAGGCGGCGAGCTCGTGGAGCTCCCTGGGGCCTTGCGTGAACTGTGGCGGCTGCAGGTCCTGCTGCGCGGGACGCGCCCGCCCGTGTGGCGGGCGCGTGGCGAGGTCGCCTGGGCATTAGCACGCTCGGAATCCGCCCTGCTCGGGGATCGGATCGGCGCCGCGCAGGGTGATGGGCTGGGCTGGCGAGAGGCGCTTATGCCGCCTTCCGCCGTGGCTGTGGCCTGGTCGGGGTCGACCGCGTCGGGGCGGGGGCTGACGTGGTGGGCGCTTCCCTCGCTGTGCCGCGGGGAGGCGCTGTGATGCGCCTTGATGTGCGTGAGGACGAGCGGGGTAAGCGGCTGCCTCTCCCGCTCAGGTGGGGCAGGTTTTGCCTGGGCAGGGCGCAGTGCTGCAGCTACGTTTGGCGGGGGCGTGTGCTGGCGAGGTTGCCAAGCGCGCACGTTCGCATCACGCCATCCTTCGGGGCGCCCAGCCCTGCCACGGTTTGTTGCAGCCCCCTGGGCTTAAGCCGCAGGGGTTATCACTGCGGGCTGGTTGCTGGAGGTGCCATCATGTCGGCCTGAGTAAAGGCCCCAGGCGCGCGTGGACCCTGGCACTGGCGAGGTGACCCTTAGGGCCTGCACGGGTGCACGCGGGTAGCCGATGACCGCTGGGTGTACCCTGGCATGGGGGGCGTGGCCGTAGCTGGAGGCGGCTGCTCCAGCAGCCGCGGGCCTGGCGCCTATGGGGCCACGGTAGTAGGCGGCAACCCCGTCGTAGGCCGTGTTGCCGCCTGTCGGGACTCGCGCAGGGGAGCGGTAGCGTGGCGTGCCGTGCTGTCCTGCGTCACGTTGGTCCCGCTGCTGAATGCGCTGCTGGTGCTGTTGGTGACGCTGCCAGTCGGCTCTCGAGAGGGGACGGGTGTCGGGGAGGATGGTGGGCACGTCGGGCCGCTGCCAGCCCCGATAAACGTGCTCGAAGGCGTGGTCAGGGTAGGTCCTCCCAACGGGTGAGTATCGCCGCACATGCTCCATGTAGTCGATGTTCTGCGGCTCAGCGATCGCCGTGTTGTTGACGGCTCGCTGGTGCGCTGGTCCGTAGAGGCAGAAGCTACCACGGTTGCTGCGGTCGTGGTTTAGCTCGGCTTCGGTCGTGGCACGGCTCACCATGGCGTCGCAGAGTCGCATGTCGTAGTCGAGGGCTTGAGGCCCAGGACCACCCTCGGCGTCCCAGTACAGTACCACATCTCGCCAACGGGCGCGGGTAATGTGGATGCGCTCGGCGATCAACTCGCAGACGGTCCTGACCGTGACACGATCCCTGTACATGTTAGTAATGGCTAGGGAGTAGGGTCGGCGGACCGTCTTGTTGAAGGTGAGTTCCTCCTTGAGGGCCTGGTGGGGACTGAAGAGC
This sequence comes from Prorocentrum cordatum, assembly GCA_963575745.1. Classification (NCBI taxonomy): domain Eukaryota; class Dinophyceae; order Prorocentrales; family Prorocentraceae; genus Prorocentrum; species Prorocentrum cordatum. The sequence goes on from CAUYUJ010017948.1 coordinate 1,655,992, forward strand.
ACGAAGCCTTCCCTCCAAAGCGGTTGATCGGGGGAAGGTTCTTCGGGCATCCCCGTTCCTGTGAATCCAGGTGGCCGCCTTGTGCCGTCAGGCAGTCCCTGCCTGGGGACGCGCCGCGGCTGCGGTGGGAAGTACCATTGACCCTGGTAGCCTGCCTGCCCTGGTTGTGGAGGTTCCCCCCCGGGGCCTGAAGGCGCTCGGGGGGGTTCCTTAAGGTCGTGGAGGGCTGGCGCGTTGCCGAATTGGCGGGCAAGGATGTGCGGCGGCATCCCTGTGGCACGAACGTCGAGCAGGCTGTGTGGACTGGGGGGATGGGGGCACCTGCTGGACAGGCAGCATGTGTCGGAGTCCCTGTTGTTGGTGCTGTATGCACACGTCCAACTGTTGCACGAGTAGTCCGTGGACCAGTCCATGAGTGTACGCAGTCCGCTGCGGCCGCAGTCTGGGCACGTTGGTTGGCCCGAGGTGCCGAGCTGCGTGTTGCGGCGAGCTGCACAGTACTGACAGCATTTGAATCGACACTGTAGGCAAGACCAGCGTCCTGGTAGAGGCGGGAGCGCATGCTCATTTGTGCCTGGGTCGTCTGGGTGGGGTCTCGGGCGGTCCCACAAGGGCCAGACGTCAGCAAACCAGAATTGGCCTGTAGTGCGGACAACCTCGGCGGGGAGGCGTGCGTCCTCGGCATGGCACCTGATCCACTGGGGCCCCATGTCCGCTGGTACCATGACGGTGCGCCAGGAGTCGTCCGCTTTGACGTGGACTTGGGTCGGTGCCCAGAGCTTAGTAGTGGTGTCGCCGTGGTCGTGGTGGAGGATGACCCAGCCGTCACGCCCTTCCACCGCAGGGTCAGTAACGCGGTGGCCCATGACTGTCGTCCCCACGGTAAGTAGGCACCATCGTGATGATCACCAGGGTCGAGCCAGACCTCGATGCCAGGGGCATTGACACGGGACCGCACATCACGAACGTGGTAGGCGAGGACGTGGTAGGCAGTCGGCTCCTCCTCCGTCACAATGTGCTCCCACGTCTCGATGCCGCTGTTGTCTGAGGTGGAGTTCCCGTCGCTCTGTCGTGACGAGCGAGAGGCAGATCGTCGTGGACGGGCACGGCCTCGGGCGAGGGCGGCGGCCGCGCTGATGAGGGAAGGCGTACGGCGTTCGTCGACTCCAGATGACGTCGATGAGCGGTCTGGACTGTACGCTAAGGCTGTGCCTCACTTGTACGTGCGAGGTGGGCCCGACGCGGCCCCAGGGCTGGAGCCGCTGGGGCGCGACCCACGTGCGTCAGGGTGCCCCCGCACGGGGACAGCTTGCAAGCCAGTGTACACCAGGTCGATGAGTGGTTTCGGGTCCAAAGAAAGGGTGGTGGGTAACATGGCTGGAGTATGTGAAAATAAAAAAAAAAAAAAAAATAAAAAACACAAAAAAAAGAAAGAAATAAAAAAAAAAAACGAAAAAGAAGAAAAGAGACAAAGAAAGAAAAAAAAAAAAAAAAAAAAAAGAAAAAAAAAAAAAAAAAAAAAAAAAAGAATAAAAAAAAAAAAAAAAAAAAAAAAACAAAAAAGAAAAAAAAAAAAACAAAGGAAAAAAAAAAAAGAATAAACAAAAAGAAAAAAAAAACAAAAAAAAAAAAAAAAAAAAAAAAAAGGCGAAGCACGCGTGGGCGGGGCTGGTTGGGGTCATCCCTGGTGGCTGCTTCCGTGTCGTAGTGCTGTTTGGCCCTTGCTCGCGCTGCCTCTGGCGCGTATAGCGCCTGCGGCGGTGGCCATGCTGCCGCGATGGCTGGTCTGCGCCTGGTGCTAGCTTCCTGGTCGTGAGCTTCAGCCGCCTCACGGAGATCTGGATGATCGTAGCCAGCGATGTGGAGGGCGTGCGCGCAGTCGCCCATGCCGTAGGCGTGTGGAAGGGCACGGCACCTGGAAGCAGCTCCTGTGGGGGCGCACCAGTCCATGCGGATGAGGAGGCTCAGGACCCGAGGGTAAATGAGGCGCGCTCCGTGGGCCTCCCCTTTCACGTAGTTGTGCCTGTTTTCCCCGCGCGGTGGTTGGGTGGCCTCGCACATCCAGAGTGCGATGGGTCCCCACGCGAGGGTGTCATCTTCGAGACTGTAAGGCGGGTGGGGCGGCGTTGCGTACCACGCGGCCAGCGAGGGGTGCACGCTCGCGTACGTGCGGCCAACGTTGGTGCCTGTTCGGCCCTTCGCTTCACGGCGGGGGCCTGGCAAGAGGTGCCCTCCACTGGCAGCAAGACGGGCCGCAAGGTCGCCGCGGGTCCCATGCCAGAAGACAGTGGGCGCGTCGGTGATGGGTTGGCGGAGGTCCCACGTGAGGTATGGGAAGATAGTCTCGCCCGAGTTCCCGCCCGAGTCTTCCAGCACCCAAGTGAGGCGGTTCGGTGGCCTCTGCATGATGTCCGTCCACGGCCCCAGCGCTTGGAGTGTTGGATCATGAGTGAATCGAGGATGGTCGTGGAGTCGTAGAGCGTCTTTGATGTCCTCTGTAGACGCGCCACTGTTCCCTAGCGCAAAGCCGTTTTGATACAGGGCGTTAAGTATGCTCTTCGGCGGCTCGGGGGCCGCTGGGTCGCGCTGGATGGTGTTGCGTAAGTTGCGTGTCGGTGGCTTGAGGGCAGTGTAAGGCGTACCAGGGCCTGAAGGCGCCTGGGGCCTGTCGGGGGATGCATAGCGTGCTCGCCGTCGTGGTGGTTGGGTGTCCGCGTCGGGGGATGAACCACGAGCGTCAGCGTGTCGGAAGATAGACCACGGGCTATCATGGGTGCGCTCACGCGTTTCCCTTGCCTCGGTGTCGCTGCCGTGTGCTGTGGCGTCCTCGTTAGCCGGTGGGTTACCGAATGTTGGGCCGCTCTTGGAGCCGTCTCGTGGAGTCGGGCTGGTCGATCTTGGTGTGACAGACGAGGCTCGCGATACGGCGGCGGTGACTTCGACGATGGCGGCGGTGGTGGCGGTGGTGACGTCGGCGACTGCGGCGGCAACTGCTGCGGCGTAGTGTTCCTGTAGCAGCGGATGTCGGAGTTCGTGCACATGCTGGTCGTCGTGTTCGTCGGCGAGCGTGCACGGCATTTTGTATGTGACCTCGTCCCTCGGCCTCCTGCTCGGTTGGCAACAGCGGAGGCACCACTGGGCAGTGGATGAGTCCAGGGCCCGCGCACAGATGCGGGCTCCAACGTGTCCGACAGCTCCCTGGGCAAGAAGTTTGGCACCGACGAGTAGAAGACCACACGCTACTCCACCCGTGGCAATAGCCCCAAGCTTGCCGCTGGCCCATTTAAGGACACCCCCGAGGCCGACCCCGACTGCAGTGGCTCCGCCCGAGACGCTATCTCTGAGTTTGACGCTGGTCCATTTGAGAGTGGCCCTCAATGTGGGCGTGACATTGTATGTCGTTTTGCGTCGGGGTGTGGTGGACACCGATGGGCCTGGTGCCGTCGCTTGGCGTCGTCGTCGTTGTCGGTAGCTGGGGTCTCGGCTCGGTGTCGGCAAGTACCCGTCGATCTGGTCCTTGTACGGCATTGCTATCGCGATGACGTACGTGGCCACCAAGAGGCAGATGAGGCAGCCACAATGTCGTGATGCCGCTGCGCTGTGCTGGGGCTCGTGGGGACCGCTGGCATCTGGGTACTCATCATCGATGGGGTCGTTGTCGATGTCGGCCTGCCCGTGGTCAGTGGCACTGAAGTTGGAGTCAGTCACGCTGTCGCGGTGCGCGGAGGTGAAGGGCGTGGTGCTGCCACCTGCGGTATGGGGATGTCCAGGTCTAGCCAGTGGTGCAGCGGGGCTGAAGCCGCCACTGCACGGGCTGGCATGAGCTGGCGATGCAGTGGAATGGCTTGGCACGTCAGCGGCAGTGACGCCTTCAGCGTCGTTGAGCCGAGCGCTGGGGTCGGCCTGTGCTGAGGTGTGGGGCGGACTGCTTTGCAACGAGGTGTGCCCAAAGTAGGGTTCACTGTCGCGGTCACTCTGGGCCGAGTTGCCTGGTGGTATCGTGCCGTCTCGATCCTGGGTATCGATGCCGTCCTGGCTATCTTCCGACGCGTGGAACGAGTCCATGGATGTGTTGCCGATGTCGCTGACCGCGATGTGCTGAAGCAGCCATGATACAGGGTCATCTGCGGCCTGATCGGTGCCGTCCATCGGCGCCGCGGCGAGCTCCGCCTCGACGAGCGGCAGCAAGTCTGGCGGTTGGTGCAGGATCACGTCGGCGAGGTACGCCATGGCGTCTTGGTCGGGTGGAGGGAGGCCTCTTGGCAGCAGAGCATGGGCCCGTGAGAGGTATGGCGGCAAAGGTGCCGTATAAGCCTCAGGGCCGACGAGAGTGGCACGAGCACCCTGGTATTCCAGAAGGAGGCCAAAGTAGCGGGTGGCGTACTCTCGGCTGCTCTGGATACGAGTGAGGTTGCTGTTGATGCGCTGCCTGTCGGGGCCCGCTCTGTGCCAGATGTCCTCGCACATGTCGACCGCGGTGCGCTGACGCAGGGCGTCGGTTGTGTCCTCAGACTCCTCCTGAAAGAGGTGATCGTACTGTGGCAGATGAAGCGTCGCCAGGATGTACGGGACGCAGTCCTCGAGCCATGCCCAGAACAGGTCCTGGTTGTCCTCACCTGGTGCCCACGCCGCAGCACACGGTATGAGCCGGGCGCGGATCATCATCAGGTGCCAGAAAGCAGGGTCCTCCTCAGGTTCGCCCCTATCGCACAGGGGAGTGGTGAGACCCGTAGGGCGATAGCGGGGCACAACAGCGGGGCTGAAGCCGCCACTGTGTGTCTGGCCAATGCCGCACGGACCCGCGGCACCGGTGCCGTTCACGATCGGGTCCAAAATGGTGCAGTGATCGTACTTGTAGATGCTGTCATCGTAGAGATAGAAAAGGGTCCCACGTTCAGCGTGTCGCAGGAGAAACTCACCTCCATGCTGGGGCGCACCGCCTGAAGACGGGTGTGCTCCAGCGAGCGAGGGGAGGGCCAGGCTGCAGGCAAGGCGCCACATGATGGCGAGGCCTGGCGGGCGGCGCGAGCGATGAGCCAAAAGCTGCATGTCAGCACGCATCCTTAGATACCCCTGTATGCTCATGTATATTGCAACAAACACACCCACAGCAAGATGACAGGTGTCCCTACACCAGATAGCTTGCTCGTGCTGCTGCCAAAACTGACATGATATAACAAGAAAGAGATACGGCGCGAAGTGAGAAGAGATGCCTCTGAAGGCGCTTCCTCGGAGGGCTGAGGCAGGCTCTCTGAGGCACCTTCAATAGGGTTCCTGAGTGGCCCGACCCTTGTCTTTGCCTTTGTCAGCCCCTGGGGGCCCCGTCCCTGGGGTGACCTGGCCTGGCTGGTCAATCCACCCGCAGACAGCCACGGGATCGGCAACTGATGCAGCTTCCTCCTTTTTGGTTTCGAGGGTGGCCACCTGTTGCAGGTGGATGGTGCCCCCCGTGAGGTGCCCGAGGAGGGCCTGGATGTCGCCACGCAGTGCAGCAGCTTCGGTCGTTGCCGTCTGTTGCTGAGTGACGACGGTGGCAAGCCCTCGTTCCAAACCTGAAACGTGCTCCGTGAGTGTGGCCTGGGATGAGAGAACGCCCGCAAGCTGGACCTGCATGTTATCCACCGTGTTGGCAAGCAGCTCGTGCTGTTGTTCCATGTGTTGGATGCGGGTCGTGGCGGGATCTGACATTTTAGGGGCCGTAGCGAAGCGTTCGCCGAGGGTGTTCGGTTCGCGAGATGCCACGCTGAATTCGTCCCCTGATGAGAGGATCTCGACGTCGTCATCGTCGCCTGGTACCTCGGCGGCTGTGGCAACGTCCCCTTCCGTGTGGCCCCCGCCGTCAGCCGCCACCATGCCAAGTTGCGGGTCATGCCCACCTGGTCCTTGGACGGCCGTCTGCTCGGCAGCTCCATCCGTGCCGTGCGGGGGTGCAGAGGAGCTGCGGCCTGGGGCGCCGTGTGATCTTGCGTGCGGCGTGGCGTCGCGTTTCCCGCTGGAGGATCGGTGGCGCTTGGCTAGAGGCTCCTCCTTGGGGATCGGGAGCGGTGCGACGCCCTTGCCTTTGGGCGTGGCAGTCATGAGGTCGTGGAGGTAAGGGCTCTGGGCCGCTTTGGTTAGGAGTGTGCCCGTGGCGGGGCTGAAGCCGCCACCACGGGCTGGCGGCGTCACAGGCTCTGTGATAGTGGTAGGGGTGACAATGGTAACGTTGTCCCTCTTCGGCACCACCTCAGCCAACGGGGCCTCGGTGATGCTCCACGGGATGGGGCGCCCTGCGACCTGTACCGTATATGTGGGTGGGGGACGATGGGCGCGCACTAAGGCAAACTGAACCGAAGTGGCTGGGTCCCAGGCGGTGTGGTAGACCTCACAGTCCCATTTGACGGACGGGCCCGTGAGAGTCTTAGCAAGCTGGGTCAGCGTGGCGTGGCGTGCCGCAATGCCAGTAATGCGGTATCGCGTCTTGGCGAGGGTGGCTTCACAGCCACGGATGCTGACGGCAGCAGCCTTGGCGGCGTCTGACCCTCGTGCAACACGGATCCCCAATAAGCCTGACTTGCCGTGCCTGACGACTCCTAGGGCCTTGAAGTCCACCGACTTCTGGAACGCATCTGCCATCGTGATGGGCTGGTCCTCAGGGAACCACACGGTCTGGTACTTGTCTGCAGTGGGCTCGTCTGCACCTACGTTGCTGAGGTCGTAGGTGGCGCCGAGTTGCCCTGAACCCGCCAAGACCTTGTCAACCGCTTGAAGACTGACGCCGAAGGTGGCAGCCAGGGACCTCTTTCCGACGCCCGATCCATACCTGCCTAGGCTTTTGCAGGGTTCGAGGATGGTGACGGCTTTAAAGTTGCCGTGGAAGAGGGCCTTGAAGGTGTCCTGGAGCTGACTATCGAGCTCCTGGCGGCGAGCGTCTTTCTTGGACTCCCTGTGCTTTTGGTTTTGGCGCGCCTTGTCCTGTGGAGGGGTGTCCTTTCGGAAAGGACCCTTGGCGCGTGGACCACCGTTCACGGGGGCACCTCCCGAGAACTGATCCTCGAAGGCCTGATGCATGGAGGGGACTGCGGCGATGGCTTCGGTTTCATGTATGGTCACCCGAATCCAGCATACGTGGTCGGCAGGATCGATGGTGGCGACGGCAACTTTTTCCGTGCAGGCGACTTCCTTGGTGCCCAGCTGGTACACGGTCACGGGGACGTGCGTGTGGACCACTTTGGGCGCCTTGGGGTGGCGCTTCAGCACAGGGACGGCGAGCTCGGTACCGACGTAGTTATCGTTTTTTTGGGCCCATGACAGCAATCGCAAGCTGACCCGTGGTACGCTTACCCTGCTCGAGATGGTGCTGCAGCAGCCGTTCACCGCTCTCGTAGTCGTGGAGGCTGATGCTGGGATTGTACGTCTTGCCGTCATCGAGTGATGTGGGTTCGGCCAGGACTGGGACCTTCCAGAAGGCCGGGTCCAAGGCAATGAATTGGGCGTCCGCAGCCTGAAGACGTGCGGACGCAGCTGGTGGGTGTGATGTGTCACCACCAACGCGCTTAGGCTTGCTGCGCTGGTGGTGATCCAGCGTGTAGCTGATCTGGTTGGCGGCACACATGCGGATCAAGGCACTGCCGAGCTTCTTTGTGTTGGTCTTGTGCATGTCGTACGTGGCCTGCAGCTCGTCCGCGTTCAGCTCGGCGAGCCCGTTGTATGCGGCTGTGGGGCGGTCAGACCCCGCTTGCTTGACGGCTGCAATGCAGTCCTGTTTGCGTTGGAGGAGGGATCCTTCAGCTGCAGGACGTGAGCTCGGCGGCTGCTTGGAAGAGCGACGGCGCTCCGGCTTGGCGGGGGCCATTGCGGCGGCCACTCTGGTGGGGGGGATAGGAGGTGACGCGAATCAGTAGGGCCCTGCTGGGACCCCTCCGGTCTCGCGAGGCCTGGGAGACTGACTCCGAGGCGGGGCGCTTCGCGTCGCGGCTGCGGTCTGAGTGCAGGGCACTCTCGAGCCGAGACTAGAGAGAGAGAGAGAGAGAGAGAGAGAGAGAGAGAGAGAGAGAGAGAGAAAGAGAGAGAGAGTCAGAGAGAAAACAAAAAAAAGAAAGAGAAAGTGAAAGAGAAAGGAGAGAGAGAGAGAGAGAGAGAGAAAATATAAGGAGAGAGATAAAGAGAGAGAGAGAGAGAGAGAGAGAGAGAGGGAGCGACAGAGGGAAATAGAGAGAGAGAGAGAGAGATAGAGAGAAAGGAGAGAGAGAGAGAGAGAAAGAAAGAAAGAGGAACAAGCGAAGACAGAGGAGAGAGAGAGAGAGGAGAGAGAGAGAGAGAGAAAGAAAGAAGAAAGAAAGAGAGAGCGAGCGATCAATAGAAAGAACAAGAAGAACCAGAGAAAGAGCAAGAGAGGAGAGAGAGAGAGAGAGGAGAGAAAGAAAGACATATTATATAATATATTATATTAAAAGAGAGAGAAAGAGAGAGAGGAGAGAGAAGAGAGAGAGAGAGAGAGAGAGAGAGCGATGAGGAACTAGAGAGAGAGAAATATAAAGAGAGAAGAAAGTGTGAAGAGAGAGAGGGATGAGAGAGGAGAGAGACGAGAGAGAGAGAGAGAGAGAGAGAGAGAGAGAGAGGAAAGATGAGAGAGGACGAGAGAGAGAGAGAGAACGATATAGAGAAAGAGAAAGAGAAAGGAGAGAGAGAGAGAGAGAAAAGATACAAGAGAGAGATAAAGAGAGATGAGAGAGAGAGAGAGAGAGAGAGAGAGAGAGAGAGAGAGGGAGCGCCAGAGGGATATAACTATAATATAGAGGAGGAGAGAGAGAGAGAGAGAGAGAGAGATGAGAGAAAAAACAAGAGAGAGAAGAGAGAGAGAGAGAGAAAGCAAGAGAGAGAGAGAGAGAGAGATAGAAGAGAGAGGAACAGAGAGAAATGAGAGAGAGAGAGAGAGAGAGAAGCAGAGAGAAACAGAGGAGAGAGAGAGAAGAGAGTTGAGATTCCGTACTGAGAGATGAGACGCGATAGAGAGAGAGAGAGATAGAGATAGAGAGAGAGAGCGGCAGCAAAGAGAGAGAGATGGTATGATAAACCTCTCTCTTAGAGAGGGAATATATATATATAGCGAGAGAGAGAGGAGAGAGAGAGAGAGAGAGAGAGAGAGAGAACAAACAAAGCAACCAACAACAAAAAAACACAGAAAGAGAAAGAGAGAGTGTCGCACCACGCTGGTCGCGATCGCCCGGCGCCGCAGCGAAGAACGCCCCCCCCCCGCCCCCCCCTCCCGCGGCGGGGGCGACCCAGAAGGGGGGGCGGGGGGGGGCGACGACCCGCCGCGGAGGGGGGCGCCGTCGGACGCGGCGGGAACGCTGCGCCACCTCCAGCTGAAAAAGGGCGCGCCACGCGCCTAAATCAGGGTGGCGGATGCAAGGGTGAGTCAGACGCCGCTGGGGCAACAAGAGGGAGGGGCAATGCGCCTGAGTCGACGGCCCGAGATGCGAGCGGCGCGCCTAGCTGCGTGACATGGCAAGGCGGCAACAGGGTGATGGGCGCCCGCTGCGTGGCCGGCCAAAGCAAGTGACTGCGCGGCAATCCCCGCGCACCTTCGGCGAGAGATTGCCCGGGGAGCTCGCGCCCTGTCGCCGCAGCTCTCCGCGCCTTCCTGCTCCGGCCCCCCGGCCGTCTGGCAGGGGCCCCGTGCTGTCTCTCAGAGGCGCCTGCTGGGCCGGCATCGTCGTCTGATGTGCGCTGGTCAGCGGGGGCAGCCGAGACCGGCGGGGCGCTCGCGCCAGTCGGTTGCCGCTCGTGTGATGGTAGGGAGTGCAGGAAGTTAATCGCGACCTGTCTAGAAGGCATTTCTGGGCGTGCGCGCCCCTTCCCATCCCGCGGGCTCCGTGCTCCCAAGTGAAGTGATCCCAATGCCCGCGAGTCCACGGAGAGTCGGCCCGCGCCTCCTTGACCGCCCGCCAGAGGTCACCTTGCCCTAGCTGGGCAACGCGGGAATAATCTCCAGACGGCGCCTCCGCGGAGGGCGCGCGGGTCGCGATTCGTTGGCGCCCGGCCGCGTCGGCGTCGTCCACTGTTCTGCGCCGGACAATTGGGCCGCCCAAGACGCGCGCGCGCCAGCCGGTTGCTGACCGCGCGCTGGCAGGGAGTGCATGAAGTCGATCGCGACCTGTCCAGGGGCCATGTCTGGGCGAGCTCGCCCCTTCCCGTGAGTTCTGTAATGCCGAGCGAAGTGAAACCGGCGTTCGCGCGTCCACGGGGAGTCAGCCCGCGCCTCCTTGACCATCCGCCAGAGTTCACTATTCTCTTGCGCAGCTGTGCTCTAGAGCTCGGACCTCTTTATTTTCGTGGTTCGTTCGTGGTTCGTCGCCCCTGGACCCCCCCTCCCCCGAGCCTCCCAAGCCCCCCTGGGCCGCCGAAGCCTTTATTTTCGTGGTTCGTTCGTGGTTCGTCGTCCCTTGACCCCCCCCCCCCCCCCTCGAGCCTCCCAGGGCCCCCCTGCCCCGAGCCTCCCCCCGAGCCTCCCAGGGCAGCCCCAGGGCCGCCGAAGCTTGCATTTTCGTGGTTCGTTCGTGGTTCCGTCGTCCCTGAACCTCCCTCCCCCGAGCCTCCCAGGACCCCTCCCGGGATCACCCTGCCCCGAGCCCCCCCCCGAGCCAGCCCCCCTGGGCCGCCGAAGCCATTTTTCGTGGTTCGTTCGTGGTTCGTCGTCCCTGGACACCCCCCCTTCCCCGTCCCAGAGCCCCCCAGGATCCCCCCTGCGCCGAGCCTCCCCCGGGCTCCCAGGGCGGCCCCCCGAGCCTTTCCAGGCAGCCCCCCTGGGCCGCTGAGCCTCCCCCCGAGCGTCCCAGGGAGCTCCCCCGAGCTTCCCAGGGCAGCCCCCCTGGGCCGCCGAAGCCATTATTTTCGCGGTTCGTTCGTGGTTCGTCGTCCCTGGACCCCCCCCCATCCCCCGAGCCTCCCAGGATCCCCCTGCCCCGAGGCCTCCCCCCGAGCCTCCCAGGGCAGCCCCCCTGGGCCGCCGAAGCTTTATTCTCTTGCACAGCTGTGCTCTAGAGCTCGGACATCTTTATTTTCGTCGTGGTTCGTTCGTCCCCCTGGGCCCCTCCCCTTGAGACCCAGCTCCTCTGGCCCCCCCCCCCGTGGGAGCCTTTGGGAGCCCCCCTCCGTCCAGGCTTCCTAGGGCAGCCCCCCTGGGCCACGGAACCGTTTATTCTCTTGCAAAGCTGTGTTCTAGAGCTCGAACCCCTTTATTTTCGTCGTTGTGGTTCGTCCACCTGGGCCCCCTCTGGCTCCCCTGGGCCGCGGCCCCCCCTCCCCCGAGCCTCCCGGGACTGCTCCCCCCCCTGCGGCGGCGCCGCGGCGGCGACCGCGGGCGGCGAGCCGCGCGGCGGGGCGCCGCCGACGACTGTCGTCGTCGTCGTCTTCGTCGTTGTTGTCCTCGTCGTCGTCCCCCTCCTCCTCCTCCTCCTCCTCCACTTTCTTTCTGGCTCCTCGTAAACTCCTCCTGAAAGACGAAAGCGGGGGCCTCCTGTCCTTCGCTGCTCCTTTGTGCAAGAGCCAGGGCACGCGTGCCACTTGTTTATTCGCCAGGCGACGCAAGGTCTGTCCCCAGCCAGTGCTTTCGAAGCGGGCGCGCGGGCTAGGATCGGCGGGGGGTCGGCGGGGGGCGCGCGCCCGTCGCGCGTGCCTCTGCCGCCCGCGGCGACGGCTGCCAATCTTCCGTCCGCGGGGTAGTCGACGAAGTAGTCGGCGCGCTGGGCCTCTGGCCCTCCGTTCGCGCACTGGCATCTCTCCCGGCTGAACTGTTCGAGCGCGACGGGCGGCCGCGCGCGCCCGGGCCCGCGGGGGGCAGACCGCGGCCCCCAGCGGGCGGGGGACGCCCGCGAATCACTACTCCAGGGGGGCAGCCATGTGGACGAAGACTGGTGGCGCGGCCCGTCGAAACTCAAGGTCTTGAGCCGGCCTTCCGAGCTCGCGCCGGCAGCTGGCGGGCAAGCGCCCGCCTCTGCCGCGCGGCGCCGCGCCCCCGCGACTCTGCTGGGTGGCGTCTCGCAAAAAGGGCACCCAAGTGAATCTGTAGGAGACGCACCGCCTGCCAGGCCGTCGGGCGCGCCCTCGTGGTCCGCCCGCTGGGGCCGACTGCCGGAGGGGGCGCGCAGGTCTTACCTTAGCGCGGCGCGAGCTCTCATCGTCTGCAATGGCTCGATCGGGCGTCGGGGGCTGGAGAGGCGCGAAACGGCCCTGCGGGCCTGGGCGGCGCAGTGCGAGCTCGTTTTCTTCGTCATGCTGCGGACTGCCCCCTCTAATCGGAGTGCTCATCCATGAGCTCTCGTCGTCGGTGACGTGCGTGCGCCCCCGCGCTCTCGCGCGGATCGTCGAAGATGCGCGTGGATCGGATGAAGGCGTTGCCTCGGGGTGCTCAACTTGCTTTGGCCCGTGCAACTCTGCCGCAGCGCAGTGCTCATTGTTGCCTCCCCGGCCAACGCAATCGTTGGCCATCGACGCAGAGGCGGGGTAGCTTGAATGCTCGGAGGGGGCGTCGTCTGCCGTCATCAGATCGGTGGCGGCGGCGACTGGATCTGCGGCAGCTTGGCTAGCATCTATCGGAGAAGGTAAGCAAGAACGCATTGCGTCTGGGGTCTGCCCAGCGGGCCCCCCAAGGGCCTCCCAGCGCCCCGATTGGTTGGGATCCTCGATTTGGCTGGGCTCCGTAATTAGATTGGGATTGATGAAGCGCTCTACGCAATCGCCACCGCCCTCCCTCTCGGCGGGCTCTTTCATCAGCCCGACACTTCCGTCCCTGGCGCTCTTCTCTATGATGCTCTGCGCAGCGTCTTCGATTGGAGGCGCGGGGGGGGCCCTAGTTGGATCGGAGGCGCAGATCGGCGCGTTGCCGTCCAGCGTGCCGCTCTCCAGCGTGCTGCCATCCAGCGGGGTCTCATCAGGGCAGACGCGGTTGCTCGCCATGGTGCCGCGCCTCGCGATGCCGACTGGGTCGCAGAAGCCGATCAGGTCCTCTTCGACGACGGCCGCAGGGCAGTCCGCGGCCTCTGACTCCTGGATGCCCTCCTCCACGTCCTCCGTTGCGTCGCCGTCGCGCGCCTGCTCGTCGGCGCCGCTGACGCCATCGTCGTTCTTTCCATCGCAGTCGTCGTGCTCCTCCGCGACCTCCCTGTCTCCGACGCCCTCCGCAAAATCTTCCTGGGAAAAGAGCTCCGGGGATGCTGGCCTCGAGGGGGCGAGCGCGTTCGAGCAACTGTGCCGTTCGTCGGTCTGGCCGACGGAGTCCAGGTGCCAGAAGCAGCGGCAGCATCGCCAAGCAGCCGCCAGCGCCCCTGGCGGGCGCGGTGGTGGCTGAGGCGGCGGCGGGGCCGCGCTCGCCCGCCGCGGCAGCCGCGGCAGCGCCAGCGGCTGCCGCCGCAGCAGCAGCCGCCGGCTACAAAGCGGCGGCCCGAGCTACGGCCGCCGCGGCGGCGGAGGCAGCCCCGGCGCAGGCCGCCGCGACGGCCTCGGCAGCCGTGGCAGCGGCCAGGGCCGCGGGCCGGCCGCCCGCCCCAGCGGCCTGCCAGCGAAGGCCAGCATCGGGCGGCGCCGAGCTGGAAGGCGGCGCGGCACGGCCGGCAGCGCCGGCGGCGGCAGGACGGCCGGCCGGAAGGCCAAGCGGCGTGGCGCCACTCGCCGCGGCAGCGGAGTCAGCCGCCCCACGCGGCCCTGGCGTCGGGTTCCGAGCGGCAGGCCCGGCCGCGGCAGCGGCCCTGGCCGCGGCGGAGGAGACCGCCGAGGCAGCGGTGCCAGCGGCCAGCGGCCGTCGCTCGCGGCAGCTGGGACGCAGCGGCAGTGGCACAGGCCGCCTGGGCAGCGAGCCCGGGAAGAGACACCTCCGCCTTCGGGTGCTCAACAGAACACACAGACACAGACACAGACATAGACACACGGACACACAAACACACAGACACAGAGACACAAACTACACACAAACACACACACAGACACACGCAAACACACACAGACAGACACACTCACAGACACACACACACACAGACACAAACATACACACAGACACACTCAGACAGACACACAGACACACACACAGACACACACAGACACACACAGACACACAGATACACACACAGACACACATAGACACACGCACACAGACACACACAGACGCGCACACACAGACACACACCGACACACACAGACACACACAGACACACGCACACAGACTCACACACAGACACACACAGACACACACAGACACAGACGCACACAGGCACACACACAGACACACACAGACACGCAGAGACACAGACAGACACACACACACACACTCACACACACACACACACTCGCAGACACACGCAGACACACACGGACACACACAGACACACACACACACAGAGACACACACACAAACACACAGGCACGCACAGACACACACACACAGACACACAGAGACACACAGAGACACACACACAGGCACACACAGACACGCACACACAGACACACAGAGACACACAGAGACACACACAGACACACGCACACAGACACACACAGACACACACACAGACACAGACACAGACACACACACAGACACAGACACACGCACAGACACACACACAGACACACAGAGACACACGGAGACAAACACAGACACTCGCAGACACACGCAGACACACACGGACAAACCCAGACACACACACATAGACACACAGAGACACACACACAGGCACACAGACACACACAGACCCACGCAGAGACACACACGGACACACACAGACACAGACAGAGGCACATACACAGACATACGCACAGACACACACACAGGCACACAGAGACACATGTATACACAGAAGCACACAGATACAGTCAGAGACACAGAGACACACAGAGACACACATCCACACACATAGACAAACACAGACACACACACAGACACACAGTTACACAAACACAGACACACAGACACACACAGCCACACAGACACACACAGACACACTCAGACAGACAAAGACGCACACAGACACACACGCACAGACACAAACAGACACACATACACATAGACACACACACAGACACACATAGACACACACACAGACACACACAGACACGCACAGGGACACACAGAGACACACAGACACACACAGAGACACATACACAGACATACGCACAGACACACACAGACACACAGAGACAGAGATATACATAAACACACACAGAGAGACACACAAAGACACAGAGACACACAGAGACACAGAGACGCACGAATACACACAGAGACACACCGCCACACACAGGCACACACATAGACAAACCCACACACAGAGACACATACCCAGACATACGCACAGCCACACACAGACACACAGAGACACAGAGATACACAGAGACACACAGAGAGACACACATAGACACAGAGACCCACAGAGACACACACACGCAGACACACACATAGACACACACAGACACACATAGACACACACAGACACACACACTGACACACACAGACACACAAACAGAGACACAGAGACACGGAGACACAGAGAGACACACAGAGACACGGAGAAGCACACAGACACACAGAGACACACAGAGACACACAGAGACACACAGAGACACAGATACACACAGAGAGACACAGAGACACACAAAGACACATATATACACAGAGACACACAGAGACACGCAGACACAGAGACCAACAGAGACACTGCGACACAGAGACACGACACAGAGACAGCGAGACACGGAGACACAGTCACGCAGAGAGACACACGGAGATGCAGAGACACGGAGACACACAGACACACAAATACACAGATACCACACAGACACACAGACACTCAGGCACACGGACACACACACACACTCACGCTCACACACAACCCACACACTTTCACAAACACGCACACATTCACACCCACTTACCCACATTTACACACACGCACTCACTCACACACATTGAAACACACAGACACACACATACGCCTACACATACACATACACACATACATACAGACACACAGACACATATACACATACACACCTACACACCTACACACCTACACACATACATCAACACAAATACACACAACACGCATACAAACACACACACACACAAACACACAAACGCACACACACATTCACGCACACACACACACACTCACACACACTCACACGCAAAACACACAAATCCGCCGGCCCCCTTGTGGGGCCACCAGGCTGTAGGGCTAAGGTTCGCAGTTTCCTGTACCAGTTGCAGCTTCCAGTGTCCACTGTGACAGTTCTGCTTCTTGCTGCTTGCTGTTCCTTCTTGACTTCTTGCTGCTTACGGTTCCTTGTTGATGGACCGCGCGAGGGGGGGAGGCTCGAAACGGATTTTTTTTTACCACGCCCATATCGTATGCTCTGAATTGCTGGGGTGGGTAAAAATTAACACCCCGCACGCAGATCGGCGGGGTCAGGGTTCACAAACACATAGGATTTGCCGCATTTCTGAAATTTGATGGCACATCTCATGCAGATCGGCGGGGTCAGGGTCAAAAAACATATGGGATTTGCGACATTTGTGCAATTCGGCGGCACCCCTCACGCAGCTCGGCGGGGTCAGGGTCCAAAAACACATGGGATTTGCCACATGTCTGAAATCCGGTGGCGCCCCTCACGCAGATCGGCGGGGTCAGGGTCAAAAAACACAGGGTATTTGCACATTTTCTGACATTCGGTGGCACCCCTCACGCAGATCGGCGGGGTCAGGGTTCAAAAACACATGGGATTAGCCACGTGTCTGAAATCCGGTGGCACCCCTCACGCAGATCGGCGGGGTCAGGGTTCAAAAACACATGGGATTTGCAACATTTCTGAAATTCGCTGGCACCCCTCACGCAGATCGGCGGGGTCGGGGTTCAAAAACACATGGGATTTGCGACATGTTTGAAATTCGGCGGCACCCCTCACGCAGATCCGTAGGGTCTGGGTCCAAAGACATATGGGATTTGCCTCATTTAGGATTCGCTGGCACCCCTCACACAGATCGGCAGGGTCAGGGTTCAAAAACACTAGGGATTCGCCACATGTCTGAAATCCGGTGGCACCCCTCACGCAGATCGGCAGGGTCAGGGTCCAAAAACACAGGGGATTCGCAAATGGGTTCAAAAACATAAGGGATTTGCCACATTTGTGAAATTCGGTGGCACCCGTGACGCAGATCCGTAGGGTCAGGGTCGAAAAACGAACAGGTCCCGACACTGCTTCACGGCGAAGCAAAAGCTTCATGACTTCGCTCTTCCATGGCCCATCCTCCGAAAGAGGGGGCCAGCGGCAGGGGGCGAAGCCCTTACGGATAACACAACAGAGGCTTCCGCACAAAGGGTTCCAAACACACGCATAGGCTCGCTTCAAGCGCTCGCTGCTCCTGTTCTGTACCGCTTCCGCATCCTCCTCCCTCCCTCCCTGCATCTTCCTCCTCCCTCCTCCCTCCTCCTCCCTCCTCCCCCGCTTCTCGATCCTCGTCCGTGCCCACCTCCTCCTCCTCCTTCTTCTCCTCTTCCCGCCCTCCCTTCCTCCTTCGCCTCCTCCTTCTCCTCCTCCTCCTCCCCATCCCCCTTCCTACTCCTTCTGCCGCCGCTTCTCCTCCTCCTCGGGCACCCGCTGCTCCTCGTCCTTCGCGTCCAGGTGGACCGAGAACACGGCGGTGGCCCCGAGGTGCTCCAGCGCGCCCTGGGGCCTGCCTCTGAGGCAGGCCCCGACCACCTGCATTGGGCGGCAGCCTTCCCTGCTGCCGCTGCGGTTCCTTCCTCTTCTGCTGCTGCTCCGACCCTCCCCCTCCTGCTCGTCGCTCTTCCTCCTCCTCTCAGGCAACTGGGGCTCAGATCAGTTTGGCCTTCAGCTAAGGGCCTCTGCACTTTCGCGTAGTGCTTGATGGACTTCGGAGGGGGCCTCCCCAGACCGCCCGCCCGACGACTGAGACATAGGCAGATCACATTCCCTCCGCCAATGTCGCAGTTGTGGGCCAGGTGCGGCCAGGGCAGGACTTCCACATGTAATAACGTCATCATCACCATGAACAAGAGGAACTGTGGCAACTGCCAGAACACCCTCAAGTTGTTTAAGAGAAAGCCGTGCGACCAGGCTCGCGCCGATCTCCAGCGCGTCACGTGGGACCTCACCGTTGACGATGATGATGGCTTCTACGAGTGCGACGAGGCGTGGGCCCCTGATCTGGCCCAAGGAGGAGCTGACAAGAAGTCTCGCAATGTCTCCCCGTCTTCCAACAGTACGGCAGGCCTTCCAACGAGGCGCTCAGGCAAGGAAGGAATACATCAGTCCGAAGTGGCTACGTAGCTTGATGCTGAAGACGCTGAGGTCCACAAAGGACGCCCACCTCACCAAAATTCTCCAGTCTGAGATCAAACGCGTCGACGAAGGCGTCATCGGCGATCTCGGTCATCACTACACCCGTCGAGACACCGCGCAAGACACCGGCTTGCATGAGCAAGCTGTAACATCGGCGATTCGACTCTGCTCCAACCTGGCGGCCGCGGGGATGAGAAAGAGAGCACTGAGCAGCAAGGATGTAAACATTAGCTGATGAGATGGAACGCGCGGCCTTTCTGGCCTTGACAAAGGCCGAGGGAATTCATGGCGAGCACGACGAGGACCTGGAGCCCACTAGTGAGACGAAGCTCTTCAAGGTGGAGTGGGTCTAGGCATTTTCTACAATATTGACGATTTTGAAATCACGAATGAGGAAAGCGAGCCAGTGAACCTATTCCAGAAGCAACTGGAGGATGCCAAAGGCGACCTCGAGGGCAAAGAGAAGCAAGTGCGCGACTGGACGGCCCAGACACAAAAGCTGAGAAAGGAATGCGCGGAACGCCTGGCGAAGAAGCGGGATACCAATTTTAGGCAGTCCGCTCACGCCACCGCTGCGGGGGCAGAAGGCTCTGCTTCGGACGCCCCGACCGCGACGGCGGCCGATGGGCCGAAGCCTCAGGATGAGACGGCCACGGAGCAGGTGCGCTAGAAGGCCCTGGGCGAGGTCGCACAGCAGTTGTCGGCGGCCAAGTTCGAGATCCAGCAGTCCAGGGCCTTGGGCAGGGGTCAGGCTTGCTCGGCGTCGAAGGCTTGACATAAGGTTGAGGGCTCGTCCCAACCGCAGACTCCAATGAAGACGGACCCGTGACCAAGCTGCTCTACGCTAACGTGGCGGCTCTGACGGATAAGGTTTGGAAATCTATAGCGTTATAGATCGAGTCCTCCTTGGCATTCGAACCCTAACAGAGTTAATCAGGATCGTAAGCTCGAGTTGTCTGAGCACATAGTCGCCGCCCCAGAGCTAATTGAAGTGCAAACGTGGAGGACGTTCAATCAAATCGACCTCAAATTCCTACTCAATTCCGAAAATGAACGACACGACAAGGGGTACATGCTTACGGACGCGCCACAGGATGTGCCATGGGCGCAATAGGGGATGCGCCAGGGGACGTGTCAAGGGACGCATCAAGGGACGTGCCCTGGACGTGCCAAGGACCTGCCACGGGACGTGCCAAAGCGCGCGCCATGGGGCGGTCAGAAAACGTCATGCCAAAAGACGTTGCAAGGGGCCCGCCACGGAACGGACAAAGGAAACGCCTGGGGACGAGCAAGAAACCGCGACAGAGGACGACCCAGGGAGCGTGCCACGCCGAGTGGCGTGCTAGGGGACGTGCCAGGGCACGTCACGCCTGAGCGTCGCAAGGGACGCGCCAGGGGGCGCGCCAGGGCGCCAGGGGACGCCCCACGGACGGGCGGGGTTGGACTGCGACGCACTCTACTGCGACACGCGTTTCGCTCGAGACATCCTCAACCAATACTCATGTCAGACATACGCCTGGGCGACCTGGAGACGTGAAACCAAGCGTCGCGCTCGAGACGTCCTCAACATATCCTTATGCCAGACATCTGTCTGAGCGACCTGGGCACGTGAAACCAAGCGTTTCGCTCAACACATCCTCAATCCATCCTCATGCTAGATATCCGCCTGGGCGACCTGGACACGTGAAAACAAGCGTTTCGCTCAACACATCCTCAATCCATCCTCATGCTAGACATCCGCCTGGGCGACCTGGGCACGTGACACCAAGCGTTTGGCCTGAGACGTTCTCAGCACCTCCTCATGCTAGACATCCGCCTGGGCGACCTGGACACGTGAAAGCACGCGTCTCGCTCGAAGCATCCTCAAAACATCCGCCTGGCCAACCTGGGCACGTGAAAACACGCGTTTCGCTTGAGACCTTCTCGACACACCCTCATGTTAGACGTCTGCCTGGGCGACCTGGGCACGTGAAAACAAGCGTCTCCCTGGAGACATTCTCAACTAATCCTCATCTTAGACATCCGCCTGGGCGACCTGGACACGCGAAAACAAGCGTCTCTCTCGAAACATCCTCAAATAAATCCTCATGCTAGACATCCGCCTGGACGACATGGACGCGTGAAAACAAGCGTCTCGCTCGGGACATCCTCAACACATCCTGATGCTAGACATCTGCCTGGGCAACCTGGAGGCGTGAAACCAAGCGTCTCGCTCGAGACATCATCAAGACCTGGGCACGTGAAAACAAGCATTTCACCTTGGGCATCCTCTGAATTCTGGATCCCCGGCGATGAACAAACTATAGCACCAAACAAGCGTTTCGCTCGAGACATCCTCAACAAATTATGCAACACAAGCGTTTCGCTCGAGCCACCCACAACAAACGAACATGTTTACTTTACCGTATGTCGCATCGATCGAAATTTCAAGAACTAGCGTTTCGCTCGGGACATCCTCAATGTTCAATCCGCCGGCCCTCTTCGACCTCAATATATATCAGGGAAAGAATCCGCCGGCCCTCTTCGAACTTGGCACCGGGGGACAGGTTTACCTACTAAGTGCAAGAGAACCCTGGGCCTCTGCACTTTCCGAGGAAATAGATCAAAGCAAGTTGATAGATTACGTGCGGTCCAATTCTAATGCGATCTCTCTCGCTCGCAATATCCAGCAGGTGCGTGACGTTTCTAAAAAGCCTCATGTGGGGAACGGTTTAGCTTAGGAATTCTGACCTCCAGCTCCTCACGAGGGTTTTGGAGGTCCCTGGTAGGTTGCCTCAGCTCCCTAGGCCTCGCAAGGAGCCTACCGTGGGGTCCAAGAGTAGCCTCGCTAAGGTCACGACCGACATCGCTCGTAGGTTGGCGGCTGAGCAAAGAGCCACTGGTTCTGATGGTGTGTTCGGGGACTGTATGCAGTCTAAATGGCTTCGCTCTGGGGAGGAGGAGGAGGAGGAGGAGGAGGAGGAGGAGGAGGAGGAAACCATCGCGGCTCGCACTGGAACGTTTTGACGATGAGCTGGACCTAGATGAATAGCCAGACGAGACAGACTCCTGAACTGATGAGTTGCCCCTGCGTGATTCTTGATTCGGCGTTCAGTAATACCACCTCCCCCCTTGCGCCCCTGGTCCCTCGAGCGACGAGATCTCGCGACGGCGGTGCAGACGCCCTTCGCGAGGCTGTGACTTCTCAATCTCAACGTGTTCCTGCAACTCCCCCTCCAACTCGGTCCAGCCGCCCCCTCTGCCGTAGTGCCGAATTAGAAGCGATCTGCGCGGACAGACCCTTCAGGGGAATCCTGGAGACCCCGACCCATCGCCTTACTCAGGACTTGTGGAGCGAATGTCGGCGCCATGTGTGGTTCGTTCCTGGGTCTCAATGCTTAGAACATGTCCACTCCTCGTTGCTGGACTTCGTAGCCTTTAGGCTCGAACCCACACGCTCTACCAACTTATTAAACATGTGCGCAACATGTGTGGCGACCGCGGAGATTGCCGTCACCATGCATCACAGCGTATCGCGAGAAGGTTCGTGTCGAGGGCACGGGGCACACAGAGTCAAAACGGTGCAGGAGGCTTTCCATCGTCGGCAGCTCCACTTACGAGACTTGAAGGCGCAATGATGGACACGAGCTCACGCTGTCAGTTGAAGACGAATCGAGAAAACACATCACACTGATCGGTGATCAGCCAGACAAGCTTCATGCGGTATTGAGATCTGGTCGATATCCACAGTGGCGGTCGTGGCTTGATTTATTGAGCGACAAGGGGGGGCAGGCAAACGCCAAACGAGTGGCGCAGCGAGTCCAACGTCAAGCATGTCATTACCCTCAGAAAGGTTTCAAATAATGAATGGTGGTACCAACGGCTACAGGCGTCTTGCACAAGGCTCTCAAGCCTAGGCCCATGCATCCACCACGAATGCAGACCATGTCATGAGGAACGGTGGCGTGCCTCCCACGAGAGATCATGGACGAGACAATCAAGACTTTACAAACGTTATGGGCCCCGATGCTAGCGTCTCTCTCAACCGCGAAAGACATTCCCAAACAGATCCGCACAGTGGCCGTCGACGCACCGTTATCACCGATCAGCGCAGACATGGCCATCAGGGGAGCGGCCAAGATGAAGGCGACATCGGGATTGTGGGTCGACCAACTTCACCCCAATCGATTTCCAGCGACTCCCGCAAGCTGGACTGCAACTAACGATGTTGCCCACGGCCATCGAGAAAACCTTGGCGTGGGCAGTGCAGGCATCACATGCTATTGTGAAACTGATTGTAAAGAAATCTGGTGCTGATGTGGGCATTGGACTGGTTTCCTCGATAATCATATTGCGGTCTGTGATCAAAGAGGGCGACGTCTAGTGCTAATATAGTCAGAGTTCCGACCATTGGGAAACAATGATTTAAAACAATTATTACTCTTAACAAGGTCGACCCACGAACCCGGAAAGGAATATAGAAATGTAAAGCATGGCAACGTTTCAAAGACACCTGATTGGGCGACGGGCAAATGCAATGCTGAGTGTCTCGATCTTGATGTATAGAGCCGAAGGCTGTGCTGTGCTGCGCCGTGCTGAATTGCGATGTGCCATGCCGCGATGGTGCTCTATAGCGTTGTGGATCGAGTCCGAGCTGACTGAGCACATAGTAGCTGCCCCAGAGCTAATTGACAGGGGGACATGCTAGGAGAACGCGCCGCCGAACGTCCGGGACGCGCCAGGCGACGTGCCAAGAGACGCGCCATGGGGACGCACCGCGGGACGTGCCAAGGGGACGCGCTACGGAACGTTCCATCGGACGTGCCACGGGACGTGCCAGGGGACGCGCTGCGCGACGTGCCAGGAGGACTCGCCAAGGGACGCGGCACAGAACGTGCCAAGGAACGAGCCAAATTGCAATGCTGAATGTATCGGTTTCGATGTACCGTGCCGAGGGCTGTGCTGTGCCTGGGCGACCTGGACACGTGAAAACAAGCGTTTCGCTCAAAACATTCTCAACACATCCTTATACTCGATCGAGACTTCCTCAACACATCCTCATGCTAGACATCCGCCTGGGCGACCTGGACGCGTAAACACAAGCGTCTCGCTCGAGACATCCTCGACAAATCCTCATACTAGACATCTGAATGGGCAACCTGGACGCGTGAAACCATGCGTCTCGCTCGAGACATCATCAAGACCTGGGCACGTGAAAACAAGCATTTCACTTGAGAGATCCTCTGAATTCTGGTTCCCAGGAGAGAACAATTTATAACATAAAACAAGCGTTTCGCTCGAGACATCCTCACCAATTTCTGCAGAGCAAGCGTTTCGCTCGGGACATCCTCAATATTTTGATTCGCCAGCCCACCCTGTCATCGTTTTTTATCGCACAAGAGATTCACCAGCCCACCTCAAATCGATTCCGGGGGTGAACCTACGTCAAGGGAACCCTGGCCTAGAGCCCTTTCTGGGAAACAACGCTTTTGATACCAGTCGGCAAGCCAATTTCACGCGGCCTTCGTATGCAGACGGTTTGGCCATCTGGTTACAGACATTGAAGCATTTTATGACTTCATTCTTTGGGCGCCGCTTGTCACGGCGGCGTTGCGTTTGAAATTCCCGCCGAGGATGTTGTACTCGGAGCTTTTGCAGCGTGTCGCTCCGAGGGTGGTCGAGCAGATGGGGGCTGCATCGGGCGCTTTCCAGCCTTGCCAGGGCGTGGTCCGAGGCCTCCGCTCTGGCGCGAGGTGCGCGAAGGTCCTCAATCGCTGCGTGATGTAGACGATGACGACGGCTCATCCCAGCAAGGGCGCCCGCCTCTGGATCGACCATCTCGCCCAGACGGCTCGAGGCTCTCGTGAAGCCATCCGCAGCCAGAAGGCGGTGTGCTTGCTCGACACTCGCAGGGAGCTGGCCAAGAGGGAGCTGCGTGTGCCCCCCGAAGTCTGTGGTCGTGTGCCCGCACAAGGCCGACTCAGAGTGAATTATCATAATCGCGTGCAAGCGGGGCTTCTCCCTACAGGCCGCGAGACCCAAGCGGGGGTCCAAGCATCCGAACACGAACAAAAAGATAATAATATCCACTCGTGCTTTCCGCCAAAGCGCTGTTATGTCCAGGCATCAGACGCAAGGATGTTGTCTTGCTGGCCTGTGCGGCCATCAAGCGCACGGAACTGTCGGACATCAACTGACAGCGTCCAGGCGCAGGTTTGTCCGAGCACGCAGTCCGGCCAGCAAAGGAAGCTGTCTGACGACAGTGCTCGACTAGAGGGCGCCAAATGCAGACCTAACCACCGTGGCGCCGACCAAATGCCTGGACATGTGGCCTCAAATGTGGCACGACCCACCTGCGATAAGGCCGGCAACAGGACGGGTTTGGACCACCACCGTTGACAAGATGAAGGATACCCTGTGGAAGGACCAGGCTCGGAACTTCGGAGGGAATATTTCGGCCGTGGGCCTAGACCTTGTCAGGATAATAGCCTGGGCCCCAGTTGAAGCAGCAGTCTGGTCCTACCCTACGGGCGACGACACTTGTGATGAATGGCAGTTCCCCGACGGCGCATGCGTTGGATGCAAAGCTGAGGACATACATCGCGACATCCTGCGGGACATCCACAGCGTGGCGTCGGATTGGGCTTGGGAACAGGCCAGCAAGTACCAATGCGGTGGGGGGAGCGGGGGCTGTGGCCAGGGGCTGACAACGAATCGCATCGGCTCCTCGTCTGCTAATTTGAGCAGCTCGAACACGGGAAACGGCTGGCTGAGAAGACGGTCATGGTCGCATCAGCTGGGTGTTGGCCGAAGGCTCAGAAGCTCGAAATGGTAAACATGTTTCATGTGCTAATGTGTGTGTGTGTGTGTGATTGGTGCAAGGAGGCCCCCGAGACGCTGATTCATCGAGATTTGAAGGTCCCACCCAATGAAGCAGCGCTGTCGTAAGAGCACTCGAACGACTTGGTGAACGAGGCGCTCGCCCAACTCAACTTCTGTGAAGCGCTCTGGCTGAGGAGGTGCCCTCCCCGCATTATGAACTAGGATCCCCGATCCTGTCATGACTGGCGATTGGCAAGCCACTGGCATCAATCAAGTGTTCAAAGGGTGCATGGGCCATGGAGTCGTCGATTCACCTATCATTGTCGCGGGCGAGGCGTCAGGAGGCCCAGACTCCAGCTCGCCCACATTCAGGAACATCAGCTTTGTCATCGTCAGCTTCAAGCAAATCGAGCCCGAGACGCAAGTGGGTATCACGGCGTAGGGTCCTTTCGCAAGCTTTGGACAGGTCGTAGCTAAAGGTCAGCTGAAAACCTTCTAGGTGTCCTTGTTTTGTTCCACGGGCCACCTACTTTCTATTACCCATGACGAGCACTTTATGGTTTCTTCATGCACAGCCGAGAGTGTCTCAACCCGAAGGGCCAGGACGGCGATATTTGGACAGATGTGAAGGCGATCTGGTCAATCGGGACCCTGCTCGTACCACTTTATTGTTCACGCGCAGCCATCCGAACGAGAATGGCATCGTCGAGGGCAAGGCAGTCAGAATCTGAGTCCTGGCCAGCGCGGTGGCCGACGAGATGGCCGACTTTGCTGCGAAGGAGGTCCGAACGGCCGAGCACGATCGGCACGTGACTCGTATGTATGGGAGAGGGGCGCAACTCATACGGTTGCGTATGCTGCGGGCCGCCTTGGACGCGATGGAACTGGAGGCGGAGCTTGACGCCGCCAGGAGACTGGAGGAAAACGGTGGCGAGGGGGCTTTGCCTCCTCCTCCTCTTCCTCTTCCTCCCCCTCCTTGTCCTCCTTCCCCTACAACTACTGTTGCTGCTCTCGCACCCCTCATGTCGGCCGTGTCCCAAACCCATCGGGGGACTGGCTTCACCCCTCCCATCTCATTAATTTGCATCGTAATGTTAATTTTGGGTTTTGTGGCAGATGCGAGACACTTGCTAACAAGCAGCTGCAAACTTTGGGGGAACCATGCAACCACGTCCTGACCCCAAGGTTAAACAATACCTGGATAGCACTCGGGTTGGTTGAACCATTATGGTCCCCAACAGAGACGAAGAGGCCCACCAGGGACCCGATGTGTCAAAACTGATCGTACCTGGCATCGCCACTGGTTCAAACGCGGCGCATGGTTCGTTCCGAACCGCATGAAAACGACAGCGGCAGCGGGGCCGCACGAGAACGGGCGAAATGCCAACCTCGCCAACGCGCCGCGCAGGTTGCGAGTGAACGTGGTAACGTTGTGCCGGCGCGGTGCATGCTTCGTCTTCGCGGTGCCCATCGGAAATAGGGCCGTTCCCGCCCTTTTGCGCGGCCCGCGTAGTTTTCCCGTCGCCAAATCGTCGGACCGGGCCCGCGCGCGATAGCCTTCCTTTCTTTAGGTGGGTACGCGTTCCGATCCCACTGCCAGGTTGTGCTAACATTGATTAAGAATTCTTGTGTTGGGAATCTAACTAGATCCTCACTGTCGCACGCCAAGACGTGTCGGTGGGGCGGGGCGGGCGTTCCGCATGAGACGCCCCCAACTCTGATGACCCCGCATTCGGAACTTTGCACCAGTTGCAAGGCTGGTAGGGTGCGAGCGGGGGGGGATCAACATGTGGCTCTCGACATGGCGCCGCGCGCGCGGTCGTCTAACATCATTGCGCACATTTCAATGATGGGTTGGGGGGACAAAGCGAACATTCGCTCTGTTTGTACCGCCCGCGGTCTTACTATGTTGCGTTTTTTTTTTTCTCTCTCTCTCGTTCTTTTTCTCTTTCTCTCTCTCTCTCTCTCTCCCTCTCTCTATTTTCTATGTTATATATATATATATGTGTAAATATACATATAAGACTGCATTGGCGTTTCGCGTCATGCGCCTTGCTCTGGACGCTTCCCCGGCAAAACAATAAATCATCGCTCGTTTCAACAGGATGGGGCCTCGGGCGACCGGCTCAATTTTTCTGGTATCCGTGGTACCTGATGACACCGCGTTCGCCCGATGCGCTTGCACGCTTGCGCACAGGAGCGGGGAAGGAATGGTGATTGCTTCACGCGCGAAAGTGCTGGCAAGCGACGAAGCATCAAACTGTTGCGACGGCACTTGTCCATGAACGGGGAATGGGAAGGGAGCAGGGATGAAAGGGGGGGCTGAGGAGGGGGAAGGGGGGGGGGGGAGGGGGGAAGACCCGCCTCTCCCGATCAAGGAATTTAAACCTCGAGCCTCAAGCGTGGAACCAGGATTTTCGGGTCAGCCCGATGTACTTCGTAGCTGGGCCTTTTTGGGGCTCTTTTGGGCCGTCATGGGGCCCTCGTGGGCCGTCCTGGGGCTTTCTTGGGTCGTCTTGGGGAGCTGGGGCACTCCAGAGGTCTTCTGAAGTTATCAAAGGCTCTCTTGGGGGCCTCCAGTGGCCTTTTTGGGGGTCTCCCATGGCTTTCGTGGGCCTCTCTTGGGAGCCTTCTGGGGGCATCTTGGCTTTTTTGTGGCTCGTTTCGGGGCTCTCTGGGGCAGTATCGGGGCTCTCTTCGGCCGTCTTCAAACGCTCCAGGGGGCCTCTTGGGCCGTCTTGGGGCGATATCGGGGGGCCATCGGGCCGTCTTGGACGCTGCCAAAGCACCAGAAGCGGATATGCTAAATGTATTCATTTTCCTAAGGGCATGGGACGATTGTTGTTTCTTCGGGGCTCTCTTAACGCCGACTTGGGGCGTCTTGGGGGCCTCTTCGGCCGTCTTCAGACCATCGAGGTTCCTCTTGTCCTCTTGGAGCGCTCTTGTGCTGTCTTGGGTATCTCGTGCGCCTTTTCCGATAACCCCTCTGATCGCCTTGAGTCTGCTCGCAAGGCCCAGCAATGCGCCCTGGGAGGCCCGGAAGGGCCAGCGGACCTTTTCCAAGGGCGTCCAGGGGTCCGCCGAGAGGAAATGGCGTCCGCGGCGTCCCTCGGGGGGGGGGTCTGGTTTAGGGGGAGGGTCCAGTTAATGAAACTATGCGCATAGGAATAAGTATCCCTCCCCCTCTCTCTTTCCCCATCTCCTAAGATGGGGTTCTTGTTCTTACTCAGACGGCTCCGAGAACGAACCCTCCCTATCCTCACATCCTGCTCTTCCTCAGCCAGAGTGACCACTCAGACTCAGACTCGCTCAAATTCAGTCATACCCAGACGCACTCGCAGCCAAACCCATTCACACCCAGACTCACTCATATCCGGACTCACTCACACCTGAACTCATTCACAATCCGATTCACTCACACCAAGACTCACTCAGACTCGGGCGCAGTAAGCTCAGACTCACTCACGCCCAGACTCGCTCACACTTATACTCGCCCGCTCTCGGACTTAGTCACACTCATACGAACTCACACTCATACCACTCTCATACCCAGACTCAGAATCACTCATACTCTTCGGTGGTCCAATTCCCACCGCGAAAAAGCAGACGTGGCACTTGTGCACCCCAAGGAACGGACACCTGGGGGGGGATTGGGACACTCCAGATGTGGGTGGGCCTCACGCGAGCAGATTTTGAGTATGTCTCAGGCGAGGCGCTGGTTTCAACACTCCTAATAAGGGGTGTGGGGGGGGCGCCCGGGATAGGGACTCTCCATGATTAGTGCCCAGATTGTGGGGATGTCTAAAGCAGTCTGCCTGTCTGCGTGCCCAACATCTATTGCTTTCGCAACCACTTGTGAGGATGCCTCAGGCTGTTTGCCGGTGTCTGCTTATTTGATTTCTCTCTTTAGGTGGTCAATGGTCATCTGTCAACTCGATATAACAGGCGTTGCATCTGGGCACCCTAAGGCGGAGCCGCTCGGGGTGGGGACTCTTCAGGGTTCGCGCTCGGATTGTGGGGATGCTTCAAGCGGTCAGCATGTTCTGTCCCCCCGGAATTCTCTTTTCGTGGTCCACTGCTGCTCACATCGCTATAACAGGCGCAACATTTGGGCACCCAAAAGAAGGGGCCGCCAGGGGTAGGGGCACTTCAGGGTTCGCGTCCAGTTTGCGGGGGTGCCTCAAGCGGTTTGCATGTTTTGGCCCCATCCACCTCAGACAGTTTTGTGTTTTGGTGGTCCGATGCTCACCGCGATATGGCAGGCGTCACGCTTGTGCACCCCAAGGCAGGGCCGCGAGGTGGGGACACTGCAGGGTTCGCGCCCGGATTGGGGGGAAGTCTCAGGCGGTTTGCTTGCCTCTGCCCCCCAGGGCAGTTTTCTGGATTTGTGTGCTCGTCAACCACTAAGTCATTCATCTCCTTACGTTTTTTCCCCGCCTGGACGCGCTCATTCGCAGTCACGATGATTCACCAACGCCGTTCTTCACTCGGATTCAGTCACCACATTCAGACTCGATCGTACTCACATTCAATCATCATCAGACTCGCACGTACTCGCTCGCTCATACTTGTACCCGTTCAAACCCATACTCACTCAAACCCAAACCAACTCACAACCATACTGACTCACATTCTGACTCACCAGAACTCAGACTCGCTAATGCCCAGACTACCTCGCACCCAAGCCCACTCATATTCGGATTTGGTGTCCATCATGAGCAAACTCAGACCCACGCGCACTCAGACTCACTCGTAAACGGACCCACTCGCACTTAGACCCGCTCGCAATCATATCCAGCTATACCCATACCCATTCGCACGCACACTTTGTATCACACTCAGGCTTAAGCATACCGGGATCCACTCACACCCAGACTCGCTCATACTCAGATCACCCGCGCTCAGACTCGCTAGCACTACGGCTCACACGCGCATAGGTGCTACGATGTAGCCGAGGTGGCACTTGGACACCCCAAGTGCCAGCAGGCGCCGCGAGTAGCACGCCAGGGAGCGGGCGTAGAAACGCTATGCGCGATTGCCCCAATTGCCGCGGGGAGACGGCGAGAGGAACGCACCCTCGCTCGTCCACTGGTGCTTCCTTCGTTCTCATGGAAGATGTCCAGAGAAGGACGCCACTGAACTCGTCTGCCGTCTCCGCGGTCTCGCTGTCACACCCAGATAATCACAGACAGAGCCCCTCAACGAAACGTGACAGGAGCATGATATGTACACATAGGGATCTCCGCGCCGAGTAAATATCTTACCTTCTCTTCGTTTTATCGTTCTCTTTCTCTCTCTCTCTCTCTCGCTGCCTCTGAATGTATGTCTCCGTCTTTGCCTCTCTATTTCATGTGTTCCATCTCTCTCTCTCTCTCACGCTCCCCCCTCTTTTTTCCTCTCTCTCCCTCACCCGCCGCAAAAGGTCCTGTGTGCGCCCCACCCCCCCACAGCATATATCCGTGTGAAACGCACAACGAGAAGGGATCCTCTGGCAATCTGCCACAACAGGTATTGCTTTTGTAGGGGATGTACAAGATGACGGGGGGCCCGAGGGGGGTACCACCCCCCCAAAACAAATAGACTGGCAATGGTTCGTATCGTCTTCGGTGGAACTCCCTATGATGCCACGGAGCGTGTGAAGGGTGTGCCTCTTCTGGTGCGGCGGTGTCATGCGAACGCAATCACTGGACCCTTCGGTGGGGCCCTTTGTGGGGCCACGAAACGTGTGGGGGGGTGCCGAAACGGGTGACGCAACAAGTGGGGCCGTCGGTGGAGCTCCTTCTGGGGCCACGAGCCGTGTGAACGGCGTGCCAGAACTTGTGCGGCGGTGCCATGCGAACGCAGTCTGGGGCCACGAAACGTGTGAGGGGTGTTCCGAATCGGGTGCGGCTGCGCTATGCGAGCGCAGCCGCTTGGGCCTTCGGTGGGGTTCCGCTCCCTATGGGGCGCGGTGTACGGCATGCGAGCGCAGCCACTGGGTCCCTCGACAAGGATCCCTGTAAAGCCACGATGCGTGTGAGGGGTGCGCCGAGCCGGGCGCGGGTGCGCCGTGCGAGCGCAGCCAATGGGGTCTTCGGTGGAGCTCCATATGGGGCCACGAAGCGTGCGAGGGGTGTGCTTACACGGGTACGGGTGCGCCATGCGAGCGCAACCAATAGGGCCCCAGGGGGAGCTCGCTATGAGGCCACGAAGCGGTTGGGGTGTGTGCCGCATCGGGTGCGGGTGCGCCATGCGAGCGCAGCTACTGGGGCCTTCGGTGGCATTGGGCCGCGAAGCATGGGAAGGGTGTGCCAAAACGGGTGCGGGTACGCCATGAGGACGCAGCCAGTGGGGCCTTCGGTGGAGCTCCATTTGGGGCCACGAAACACGTGATGGGGTCAGACACAGGATGGTTGGGGAGATGATCGTGATGAAGACGACGACGATGACGATGATGAAGATTTTGACGAGGTGATGGTGGTGATTACGCCGGCGATGATGATGGCGATGAGGACATGCGCCATCAGGGAGCTCACTGCGACGCCTCGATACGTTCTCTCATGAAATCTTATTTGGATCCTGCTGAAATGTTATCAATGTATGTATGCATGCGTGAAGCGTGTGTATTTGTATGTGTGTGTACTTATGTGTGCACATTTATGCACATGTTCATGTGAGCGCCAACGTATTTTCAAACATATTGCTGATTCGGTGGCGATGCAGCTTGTTGCAACCGGAGTGAATCCACGAGAAAACGGGTGAACTGTCTCCCCCTCAGGATAGAGGACAGGCCGCTTTCAAAATGTGGTTCTCTCCCTGGCGCCGCGCACATTCGCTTCCAAACATTGCAACCATTTCAAGGATGGAGGGAGGCTCCTTTTGAACATGTCTCTCTCGCCTTATCGCAGCGCGCACTCTTTTAAAGCAATGCAGCAGTTTCAAGGATGGTGGGCGGTCGTGGTTTTCAGACTGTGGCTCTCGCCTTAGCGCCACGCGCATTCGTCTTACACGTCTGCAGGAACTTCAAGGGTGGAAGGGGTGGGGGCAATGTTCAAACTGTGGCTCTCGCCTTGGCACGGGTACAGTCGTCTTACATGCGCAGTGTCGAGCCGTTTTCAACATGGCGCTCTCGCCGTAGCGGCGCGCACATTCGTTCCAGCAGTTTGCAGTAGCTTTACGACTGGATTGCTCCTTTTCAAAATGGTATTTCGCCTCAGCGCCTGCAAAGCACTACGGGTGACACAGTCACATCGCGAATCTACAGGTCGTTAGACAAACTGAGAGCAACGCACAAACCTACCTGCAAGAAGAAAACTCATGCTATGAACCGTGGCCTGAACAACGGATCGACAACGCAATTGCGACAGAAGGGAGGAGGACGATGGAAGAGAGGAGGGAGGACGATGAGGAAGAGGAGAGGGTGATGAAATGAAAGAAGTCCCAGGCGAACTAGACAACATCAATCGCGCCACTCCGGGTTACGAAGGTGTGCAACAGGAACCCACAGAAAATAAGTCGCACCGCTCTGGAGTGCATTCGTTCGTGGCTGCCGACGAATGCTACAGCCTGGACCCATTGCAGGGCAGCGCGTGATAGAGACATGACCCTGGCTCCTATCAAGCTGGAGGTGGGGAGGAGAAGGAGGATAACTAGGAGGAGAAAAGAGGAGGAAGGAGAGACACCGGAGGAGGAAGGAACAACCTAGAGCTGAGCTGAGGCGACCCCACCGCCAAGGCAAAGGGAACATGCCCTCGACAATCGAAACATCGATGAATAACAATCTGAATTAATCCACATCCGGACACTCCCGGAACATGCGGCCGCCGAGCGATCGCTGGCAAAGGAAGCAGCAGGCACAGGAGGCAGAGAGTGAGCAAATCCCAGGCAGGAGGCAGAGGCAGGGACTCGTCTCACAATCTTGCAACAGCTTCAATGATTGAGCACGGCTCGTTTTCCAAATGGGGCTCTCACCTCAGCGCCGCGTGCAATCATTTTCTCATCCAGCGCTAGAAGGGTGGCGGATGGCTCTTTTTCAAAGAAGGGTTCTCGCCGGAGACTTCGCCAATTGAAACAAGCGGAACTTTAACGCATGTAGCGCTGTACAGATCGAGGGCGGCATTTGTTTCAACATGGAGCTGTCGCTTGAGACTTACTTTTAATTCATGGCTAACAGCTGCGCTGGTGGGGGACGGTCCGTTTTCGGAAGTGGGATCTCGCTGGACATCTCGTTGAACCGTATGATCTCACTTTTCCGTGTTCCTGATTGCGCGCCAGAGACATGCAAGGCAATTGCTTGTAAAAGCGAGGCCATCGCCAAACTGGCAGGCCCATCTGTGCTGGTCTTTCAAGATGGGGCGCTTCTCGTAGAGAAAAGAGAAACTTATTGGGACGTGTGAGGAAGGGACTTGGGACGGGAGTGTGGCTTGCAGTATCGCTGATGCATCTTTGGTTTACTCTGGTCGTCCCTTCTCCTCCTTCTCCGCCTCTCTTCCCTTCGGAGCACGTCTCTGGAGGCCCAAGAGGGACAATCAACACCCAACTTCCCTCTCCCCCCCGTCTGCCCCTGCAGCGATAGAGGAGCGGAGCGAGGCTTCTGAGTAGAGCGACCGACGCAACTGCAGCACGGATCTCGGAGAGAGAGGGAGAGAGAGAGAGAGATAGAGAGAGATCTGGCGAGTCCGCAGCTTGGAGGCTCGTTTGTGGTCATCGCGTAGTCCTGGGAGGCTGTAAATCTGGTGCGTTCGATTGCCATGAGGAGGGCATGAGTAGGGCGTAGCTGCCATGAGTACGCTCATCTTGCTACCAGAAGGGACGCCGAATAAGACTTCAAGGGGCTTTCCCGGCAACGGCGAGCCTCGGCCACAAATGCTAATGGGTCCCCAGACTTGGAACTGAGAAACGGCCCGCAAACCAA
Source organism: Prorocentrum cordatum (assembly GCA_963575745.1). Lineage (NCBI taxonomy): Eukaryota > Dinophyceae > Prorocentrales > Prorocentraceae > Prorocentrum > Prorocentrum cordatum. The sequence goes on from CAUYUJ010017948.1 coordinate 1,690,013, forward strand.
CGGCCGTCTTGAGCCCAAAGTGATGCTCTTGCTTCAACGTCTTGGCTGGAAGGCATAACTGCCTCAAATAGGGTGCAAGCACGACCCGACAAGTGGAAGCGAGCCTCTCAACGGATACATCGGGCGCACTCCCCGGAACCGTCCCTGGAGCGCTCGGGGAGAGCCCCCCGAGCGGGCTGCTCGTGCCCCGAGGCTGCCACTGGTGGATGCCGGGCCGCTCGCTCGTCGGTCGCGAAGAGATAGAGGACCGCCGCTGGCGTCGCCGTACACTCGATATGTGGCCACAAAGGCGCGGGTCAAGAACATGACCCGTTCGCCGACCGCACGTTCCGTCACCACAAGGTTCTTGACCTCGGATGCCCCGGTCGCCCGAGACCTCGTCGGAGAACGACCCCATCCCGAACCCCCACTGACGCACCACACGGTGTGGTCACCGCGCCGTGTGGGGGGCCCCGAGCTGCAATCGTCGGTAGCGTGATGGACCGGGGACGATGGCGCGTCGACAACGCCGTCGTCGATGACGCCCGGCCCTTTCTGGCCGCGCAGGCGCCTGCGTGGTCTTCTCTGCTGCCCCGTCGGGGAGCGCCTCGCCGGTCCGCGCGCGGAGGGAGGCCGCTCCGAGGGCAGGGGCCCAGGCCACGTCTCCCAGATCAGGGGATACTCCCACTTCTCCCAGATCAGGGGATGCTCCTCCATCCTTTTCCCATATGAACACACGTCGTTCATTCCTAATTGTGCTCGTTTCTAATTGTTCCTGGCCTCCCAGTGGCCAGGAAGAGGCCCAGGACAGAACAATTAGAAATGAAAGGATCTTGGCCCCCCAAGATGAAAGAACTTTCGAATAATTGCAAAATAAATGAACAACGTGTAGCTCCTCCCTGTCGCGCCTCCAGGCGTGTTGGTAGGGCGAACTGGGCGTTTCGCTTGAGGCTTCTCCGTCAAGCTGAACACATGCAACAACTTCAAGGATGGAGGGTGGGTGGCTTTCAAGATGTGGCTCTCGCCCTAGCGCCGCGCTCATTCGTCTTAAACGCTTGCAGCAGCTTCAGGGATGGAGTGCGAGTCTTTTTGTTTAGTGTGACTCTAGGCCTAGCGCCGCGCTCATTCGTCTTAAACGTTTGCAACGGCGTCATTGATAGAGAGCGGGTGGTTTTCAAGGTGTGGCTCTCGTCTTAGCGCCGCGCGTATTCGTCTAAAACGTTTGCAACGATTTCAAGGATGGGGAGGCGGGTGGTTTTCAAGCTGTGGCTCTCGCCCTTGCCATGCGCACATTCGTTTTAAAAGTTCGCAGCATTTTCAAGGGTCCAGGGTGGCTCCTTTCTAAAATTTGGTTCTGGCCTTAGCGCCGCGAGCATTCGTGTCACAAGTTTTCAGGAACTTCACGTCTTTTTTTTAACGGCGCCGGCATCCCCCACTCCACCAGCAGCTCCACACAGATCGCGGACCCACCTGCGCACAACTCAATGTGCGCTCTACCCGACGCCCACGACGCCCTTCCCGACGACGCCATTCCCGACGCCCCCACCCACGCCCTACCCGACACCTTACCCGTCGCTTTACCTCTCCAAATCTTGGCGTCTCACCTCGTTCTTCGACTACGTGCTGAGAGCAAGGATGATCCGACAGGAAACGGCGCTATCGAGTCGCGAAGGAGGGGTGCTATCGGCGTCGGCGAACCCCGCGACAGCCACCGGAAGTACAGCCACGAATATCTGAAGGTTTTCGCGCGGATTCGCGGCTGGCTCGGGGAGGGCCTCACGCATGAGGTCATCGCAATGCGCTTGGAGTCTGAAGCTTCTCGCTTCCAGCAGCGGTGGGCTGACCGGCGCGACCGCCTGCTGATTCGGCGCGGGGCTGCGTATGCTGCCGCCCTGTTGGCATTGCGTTCCTCGTTCCCCGCCGAGTACTCGTCGAAGGATAAGCTCATGAAGGAGGGGGGGCAGGCCAGCAGCCTGGCGAGCGGCGATGACTGACTCTGCGCCGCTGAGGGGGCGTCGGCTCTGTTATTCCTGCTCTGGGAAGCTGGCTTCTGCTGCGGCGCCGAGCTCGGCGCGCACCCTCCGTGAGGCGTCCTGCTCCGGCACTGCCGCCTCTATTTTCCACCACTGCCAATATGTCCCTTGGTACTCTCGCGTTCTTCTTGATTTGTTGGACTGGCATCTTCGAGGACCTTTTTAGGCTCGGTGTTAGCTTCAGCCTCGCATCGGCCGGTCGCTGGTTGAGGACCTCTCGGGGCTCGCCAATTCTTCTCCGGTTTCGGGTTCGAGTTGACGGATATATCGCTTATATGTTCCGCCGGTTCTGGCACCGATTTGGCAATTTCTGTCGTTTTTGAGCCTCCCTGGCGCTGTACTTGGTTTTCCGCCCATCCTGGCATTTAGCTGGCAGATTCTGTCGTTCTGTGCCTCTCTGGCGCCTCGTAGATGATGCCTCGGCGACTTTTCCTGCTGGAGGGTTCACGCTTTTCCCGTGCCCTGTATAGTGCCATTTTGGCCGAGACGACGTCTATACAGCCTGGTCGTTGCAGCAGCTTCACGTCTTGGTATGGTTGAAGCCCCCAGGAATTGTGTGCTGGCGCGATTTAGGACTGTCAGGACGCATCAGTCATGATATGTCGCGATGTCGGGGTAGCATGAGTGCTGTTCTGGCACGACCTAGGATTGCCAAGACGCAACAGTCATGTTGATTCGCGGCGCCGAATTCCCAAAAATTGTGAGCTTGGAAACGACTGCCGCGCCGGCGCACTCAGCTTGGATTTCTTCCGCGACTGAGTGCCTTCCGCCTCCTCCCGTCCTTTGCGGCCGCCCTGTCTGTCTAGTTCCTCCCTCTTGCACGCTGGCAAGTTAGCGTATCGGTTGCCCCGATCGCCCGTCCACTGGAGCAGCACTTCTGCTTCGCCCCCGACGGAACAATTCTCGGTACGACTGAAGATTCGCAGACGGTTGTTTTGCCGATGGGGTAATTCCCTCAATGAAGATAAATTCTTGTCGGGGCCTATACAGAAAAAAGTCTTGGGCGGGTTGATTGCAATATCGTTGGTGCGTCTTGGGCTTACACTGGAACTCTTTCTCCTCCTCCTCCTCATCATCATCATCTTCCTTCTCCCTCCCTCCCTCCCTCCCTCCCTCCCTCCCTCCTTCCGTCTCCTCTGGCGGCCATTACTGACAATGGGGGATCCAGAACAAGAGCCTTGCGCCAGGGACGGGGCCTAGAGCCTCGGGGGCTCGCGTAGCGCCAACATCGCGAGTGTCTGTCCGTCGCGTCTGGCCCAAGCCTTTGCTCAAGCCGCTCTAGCTCGAGGGAGCCTAGCCAACTTGCCGCACTGGGGGCGGCGGCCGCTCGTCCGCCGGGCCGCCTTGGCGGAGCTGGGAGGGCCACCCCCCCCTCCCGGCTCCTCCCCGCCGCGAGAGATGGAGTCCGCCACGGCGCGGCTGCGGCGGCAGCGCCGAGCTGCTGCGCCTGCCAGGCCGCCGCGGGCGGCCACCGCCCTGTGGGGGTCGCCGGGCGGGCGGCTGCGCCGTCGCGGCGCCTCACGCTGCCGCCGCCTCGCCTGCCCAGCCGCTGCCGCCGCCGCTGCGGGCGGCCACCGCCCTTGGGGGGCCGCCGGGGCCCGTGAGGCGGTCTGCCCCGCCGCCGCGGCGTCTCACGCTGCCGCCGACGGCGGCGGCTCCGCCGCCGCGTGCGCCCTCCGCGCCGCTGGCGGCCACCGCCTTTGGGGTGCCGCTGGGACCCGCAGGGCGGCCCTGCACCGCTGCCGCGGCGGCCGACACTGCCGCCGGCGGCTCTGGCCTCGTGGTGGGGCGGCCCACGCCGCCGCCGCGGCGGCTAACGCTGCCGCTGCTGGCCGCTCCGCTGCTGCCGCCGAGGCGGTTGCTTTCGCGGCCTGGGCCGCCGCCTCGGCCTCGATGGCGGCTGCGGAGGCCAGCCCTGGCGAGCCACCCGGGTTGCTGGCACGGCGAGCTGGGTGGCCGTCCTTGCCGCGCAGGCGGAAGACGCCAGGCGCGTGGCCACGCTGGAGGCCGAGCGTTCGGCGACGGTTGCCTTCTTGCAGGCTGCGCGCCTGGCGGAGACCTGGCGCGCGGCGGAGGCCGGGCGCGGGGCTTTTCTGGACGGTGTGGCCGCGCGCGTGGCACGGCTGGAGGCCGACGTGGCCAGCTTCAGCGCCGGCATCAGGATCAGCGCGCACGAGAACGGCGAGCTGTGGCAGCGGGGCATGCCGCTGCTCAGCGAAGTGCCGGTTTCCCAGTCAGACCACAGCGCCATAAGAGCCAGTGCGGAGATCAGCCAGCGAGGAGATGCAGGACAGTGCCAGCCGGGAGTACCTCAATCATCCTCGCTAGCACAACTGGGAGCACCGACGCCGCCATTCTCGGCAGCGCAGCCTGGCGCCCCGATGCCAGCATCTTTGCCAGCGCAGCTCACTGACTCATCTCTTCGGGAGTTGCTAGATTTGTCCCTAGGATAAGTTGCCTCCAGGTTCTGGGGCCGTCGGGAACGGTCGCACGCGGCGCCCCCCCATCCCAGAGTGCCAACCCATACGACGACCCGTGCTAGAGCCTCCATGCAAAGACCTTGCAAAGACCCCTGCAGTGACCCTGCGAAAACATGTAAAGACCAGTGAGAGGATCCTGCAAAACCTCGCCAAGAATCTTAAGGACACCTTGCAATACCATGCAAGAGAGAGACCCTGCAATACAATACGTTGCAAGTCTCTATAGCCGGCCCTGCGATACCTTGAAATTGCCATTCAATCTCTCCAGCACCCAGCCCTCTGGGCGTAGAACGTTTGAGGAATCCTGTTTCCCTGGCGGGCCTTCTCGGGGTCCTCTCGAAGCTTCTGAAGGCCCCAAGGGGGGCTCCAAGACAGGCCCGAGAGGGCGCCAAGAGAGGCCGCAGAGGGCCCAAGAAGGCCCCAAGAGCGGCCCAAGGGGGCTCCAAGAGGGGCACATGACGCATCGCGCCAAACTCCATTTGACGGAGTTTGGCGCGATGCCTGCTAATGCCCACTTGGAGCTCGCTTTGGGCCCTCTCTGGGCCCTCGCGGGCCCCTCTTTGAAATTTCCGGGAACTCCTCGGGGCCCTCCCAGGCCGTGTGATATCGTTGGGGCCCAGGTCCCAACGATATCATAGGAACAGGCTATCGTACTTATGATATCCTTAGCGCTCCTCCCGTCCTCTCCTCGCTCCTTCTCCTCTCCGCCGCGCGGCGCTCTCTTTCTGGCAGCGCCGCAGCGGCGGGCACCTTGGGGTGAGGTCGTGGCCCGAACAGCTGGCAGCAGCGCGTCGAGGACGTCGACTCGGCCCTTCCCTCCTCCCGCAGCTGCGGGCATTGGCCCTTTTGGGCACCTAGAGAGGCCTTGGGATGGCGGTGCGCTTCTCCGCCGCTTGGCCTCGACACCTCGCCCCTGCGCTCCGCAGCCTGGCCACCCGGTGGCGCTGCGCCACTGCTCCGCCTGCCGCTCTCCGCCCTGGGGCCGCCGTCGCAGTTTCCGCAGCGCCGGTCGCCCCGCGCCCCTGGCCCGCCGCCAAGCGCCCACGCCGCCGCCTCACCCCGCCCTGGCGCCCCGGTGTGCCGGCTGCCTGCTGCTCCCCCTCCTGCACTGCGGCTGCTGGCCCCGCCACTGGGTGTGCCGTTGATGACGCCTGCGATTGCTGCCAGGGGCTGCCCCTTCAGCCTGGCCGCTTCCGCGCGCTCCAGGCGGCCTCGCTGCGTGAGTGCCCCCGCGCTCAGGCCCCCTCTCTGAGCCCGTTCTCTCTCCTCGTTCCTCCCCTCACTTTTTCGCCGCCACCCCTGCTGGAGTCCCTCCCCCCCTCCCCCCCTTCTTCTTCTTCTTCTTCTTCTTCTTCTTCTTCTCCTCCCTCTCCCCCTCCCCCCTTTTTCGCCTCCCCCCTGAAGCTACTCCCCCCCTCCCCCCATTTCGCCACTCCGAAGCTACCCCCCTCCCCTCCTTTCCAAAGGGAGGGGGGGCTTAGCTACCCCCCCTCCCCTTGACCCCCCTCTGCCGGAAGCTACCCCTTCCCCCCTTTGGTTCCAAAAGGGGGGGGCTTAGCAGCTCCCCCCCTCCCCCCTTTCGGCGTCCGGGAAGCTACCCCCTCCCTTCCCCCCTTACGAAAGGGGAGGGGACCTTAGCTACCCCCCCCCCTCCTTTGACCCCCCTCTGCCGGACCCCCCCCCCTCCCTCAATTTTTCTCCCCCCTTCCGGAAGCTCCCCTCCCCTCCCCCCTTTCCAAATGGGGAGGGGCGGCTTAGCTACCACCACCCCCCTCCCTTGAACTCCCCCTGCCGGACGATCCTCCCCCGTCGCCGTTGTCGTCGTCGTCGCCGCCGCCGTCGCCGTCATTGTCGCCGTCTTCGTATAACCTCGTCGTGGTCGTCACGACGAGGACGAGGTTATAAGAGAACGGCGACGGACGACGGACGACGCACGACCGACGACGACAACGACCCAGGGTCAGAGAAAACGAGACCACGACCCACGGGCTGGAAAAAACGAGGAAACGAAGCAGGGTCCGAGAAAACGAAACCACGGCCCAGGGGCCGAGAAAACGAACCAGGGTCCGACAAAAACAAGACAGGGCCCGAGAGAACGAGACCACGACCAAAGGGCAGAGAAAACGCGAAAACTAACCATGGTCCCAGAAAGCGAGACCACGACCATGGGGCAGAGAAAACGAAAAAAAATACAACTAACCATGGTCCGAGAAAACGAGATAACGACCCAGGGGCCGAGAACACGAGAAAACGAACCAGGGCCCGAGAAAACGAAACAAACATCCAGAAGCCGAGAAAACGAGAAAACGAAGCAGCGTCCGAGAAAACGAGACAACGACCCAGGGGCCGAGAACACGAGAAAACGAACCAACGTCCGAGCGAACGAGACCACGACCCAGGCCGAGAAAACGCGAATATCAGGAGAGAAAACGCGAATATCGGTCCGATAAAACAAGACCGCGACCCAGGGGCAGAGAAAACGAGAAATCGAGAAAACGAAGCAGGGTCAAAGAAAACGAGACCACCACCGGGGGGCCGAGACAACGAGAAAACGAAACTACTAACCAACGCACGAGAAAACGAGACCACGACCCAGGGGCCGAGAAAACGAGAAAACACGACAACGCACCAACGCCCGAGAAAACGAGACAAAAACCCGGGGGCCGAGAAAACGAGAAAAAGAACCAGGGCCCGAGAAACCGAGACCACGACCAAGGGGCAGAGAAAACCAGAAAACGTGAAACGAACCAGGGTCCGAGAAAACGAGACCACGACCATGGGGCAGAGAAATCGAGAAAACGATAAAAATAACCATGGTCCGAGAAAACGAAACAACGACCCAGGGGCCGAGAACACGAGAAAACGAGAAAACGAGCTAGGGCCCGAGAAACCGAGAGCACGACCCAGGGCCGAGAAAACGAGAAAACGAGAAAACGAAACGGGGTCCGAGAAAACGAGACCACGACCAAGGGGCAGAGCAAGCGCGAAAACGAGAAAACGAACTGGGGCCCGAGAAACCGAGACCACGACCCAGGGGCCGAGAAAACCAGGAAACGTGAAACGAACTAGGGTCCGAGCAAAGGAGACCACGACCCAAGGGGACGATAAGAGAAAAAGACAAGAACACGAATCAAGGTCAGAGAAAACACGACCACGACCCAGGGGCCGAGAAAACGAAAAAACGAGACAACGAACCAGCGCCCGAGAAAACGAGACCACGACCCAGGGGCCGAGAAAACGAGGAAACGAGCAAACGAAACGGGACCCAAGAAACCGAAACCACGACCCAGGGGCCGAGAAAACGAGAAATCGAGAAAACGAAGCAAGGTCAAAGAAAACGAGACCACCACGGGGGGCCGAGACAACGAGAACACGATACCACTAACCAGCGCACGAGAAAACGAGACCACGACCCAGGGGCCGAGAAACTGAGAAAACTAAAAAACGAACCAGGGTCAGAGAAACCACAACCACAATCCAGGGGCCGAGAAACGGAGAACACGAGAAACCGAACCAAAGTCCGAGAAAACGGAGCCACGATCCAGGGGCCGGGAAAACAAAAAAACGAACGAGGGCCAGAGAAAACGAGACCACGACCCAGGGGCCGAGAACACGAGAAAACGAGACAACTAACCAGGGTCCGAGGAAAAATGGGACCACGACCCATGGGCCGAGAAAACAAAAAAAAACGAGACCACGAACCAGGGCCCGAGAAAACAACACAAAAACCCAGAAGCCGAGACAACGAAATAACGAGACAACGAACCAGGGTCCGAGAAAACGAGACCACGACCCAGGGGCAGAGAAAACGAGTAAACGAGACAACAAACCAAAGTCCGAGCAAACGAGACCACGACCCAACGGCACAGAACACGCGAAAACGAACCAGGGTGCGAGAACGCACGACCACGACCCAGGGGCCGAGAAAACGAGAAAACGATACAAGGAATCAGAGCCCGAGAAAACGAGACTACGAACCAGGCGCTGAGAAAACAAGAAAACGAGAAAACGAACCAGGGTCCGAGAAAACGAGACCACGACCCAGGGGCCGAGAACACAAAAACGAGAAAACGAAACAGGCCCCGAGAAAACGAGACCACGACCATGGGGCCGAGGAAACAAGAAAACGCGAAAACGACCCACGACCCAGGGGCCGAGAAAACGAGAAAACGAGAAAACAAACCAGTGCCCGACGAAACCACGATCCAAGGGCCGAGATCACCAGAAAACGCGTGGTTCGAGAAAGCGAGACCACGACCCGGGAGCCGAGAAAACGAGAAAACGAAGCAGGGCCAAAGTAAACGAGACCACCACCCGGGGGCCGAGACAACGAGTAAACGAGAAAACAAACCAAAGTCCGAGCAAACGAGACCACGACCCAACGGCACAGAACACGCGAAAACGAACCAGGGTGCGAGAACGCACGACCACGACCCAGGGGCCGAGAAAACGAGAAAACGATACAAGGAATCAGAGCCCGAGAAAACGAGACTACGAACCAGGCGCTGAGAAAACAAGAAAACGAGAAAACGAACCAGGGTCCGAGAAAACGAGACCACGACCCAGGGGCCGAGAACACAAAAACGAGAAAACGAAACAGGCCCCGAGAAAACGAGACCACGACCATGGGGCCGAGGAAACAAGAAAACGCGAAAACGACCCACGACCCAGGGGCCGAGAAAACGAGAAAACGAGAAAACAAACCAGTGCCCGACGAAACCACGATCCAAGGGCCGAGATCACCAGAAAACGCGTGGTTCGAGAAAGCGAGACCACGACCCGGGAGCCGAGAAAACGAGAAAACGAAGCAGGGCCAAAGTAAACGAGACCACCACCCGGGGGCCGAGACAACGAGAAAACGAGAAAACAAACCAAAGTCCGAGCAAACGAGACCACGACCCAGGGGCCGAGAAATCGAGAAAACAAGGAAAACTGAGCAAGATCTGAGAAAACGAGACCACGACCCAGGGGTCGAGAAAACGAGAAAACGAGAACACGGACCAAAGTCAGAGAAAATAAGACCGCGACCCAGGGGCCGAAAACACGAGAAAACGAGAGAACGACCCAGGGGCCGAGAAAACGAAAAAACGAGAAAAGGAATCAGAACCCGAGAAAACGGGACTACGAACCAGGGTCCGAGAAAACAAGAAAACAAAAAAAAAAACGAACCAGTGGTCGACGTTATTCCCCAATGCGTTCTCTAACGCTGCGGTGCGCACCTGTCTGCAGGGATTCAGCAATTTTGCCATAACCCCAGGCCCACCTTCTGCTCCGGAAAAGGAAGGTAGCGGGGGGACAGCTTCGAAGCCCCCCCCCTCTTTAGCCAGTGCCCCCCTAGCTTAGAAACCCTTGCAAAACATAGGGGGGTGGGGTAGCTTCGGAAGCTCCCGCCTCCCCCTTTGGAAGGGAGGGGGGGTGGGTGGTAGCTTGAAGCTGGGGCCCCCTTTCCTTATTCCCGGCGCTGCGGGCGCGCTCCTTCCCATCTAGGGAACCCAGAAAAGACATACGCGCCTAATAGCCACGTACATGAATATATCCCCACCCCAACCCCTGTTCGCGAGGCCGCCCTCGTGTCACGAACGTCTGCGTAATGCGCTTTCTGGAAGCACATGTATGAATAGACGCGCACGTCTTTGCTTCGCTCCAGGTCCTCTCTCGCTCTCGCTCTCACTTGCGGCCGCTGCGCCTCTCCGGGAAGTCGCGGCCGGCGCCGAACTCCTCCTCCCTCCATCCTTCCCGGCTCCCAGGCCCTGACTCCCAGTCTCCCCTCCAACCTCCCTGCGGCCCTCTGCTTCCTCTCTCCGTCCTCGTCGTCGTCGTCGTCGTCCTCCTCCCGTTCCTTCTCCGCTGGTGCTGCTGCTCCTGCTCCTGCTCCTCGCCCCCTGCTGGTGCTGCTGCCCCCGCCCCCCGTCATAGCCCCCCTTCCACACGTCCTCTGTATGAGTCGGACTCCCCACTCCCCCGAGGACACTGCGCCCTCCCAGCAGCTGAAATTTTGGATGGATTTTTCAGTCGGAATGAATTCGATGTTTCAGAACGGTGCTCCCGCTGCAGCGTGGACCTGATTTGAGGAACGGCGCTTTGCTCCCTTCGTTCAGCATGGCGCTCTGGCCCCCGCGCGGGCCACTATTCTGGATCCGACCCCCTTCCTCATCGGTGTCTCCCCGCTCCTTTCCCCTCCTCCGCCTTCCCCTGGTCCTCCTGCTCTGCCCGCTCCTGCCATTCCTGCTCCTGCTGCTCCTCATCCTCTTCCTCCTGCTCACCCGCCACCTCCTCCTCCAGTGTACAAAGCTCCCCTATCCTGACTGCGCATAGCAGGACGGTGTCACTTTGGAGGTTCCAAGTCCACTACGACACCCGTAGGCGGATCGATACAAAAACAGCGCAATGGGAAGGGATGGGTGAGAGGGGTAGGATGTCTGATATTGAGCGAGCGCCCCTCTCCCCTCCCCCCTTCCCCCGTCTCGCCTCCCGCCTTCCACCTCCTTCCGACCCCCTCCTGCCTGACTCCTTAGTCCTCCGACTGAGCAAGTTTTCTTTACGAGCGCCGCGTCCTCTCAAACCTCACCGCACCTCGTTCTCATCCTGCTCCTCATACGGTGCTGCTGCTCCTGCTTCTTGTCCGGCTCCCCCTTCCCCTCTCCCTCCAACTCCTGTCACCAACATCCCCCATCCCGCCTCACGCGCCCATTGCTTCCACGTAGCGCTCGGGAGGCACGTCCCACAGCTGGAGCTTCAAGTCTTTATCCTAATAGATGGTGAGAGAATTCAGACAGAGTGCATTTGCGATTTGTGGCGTTCACGGCCACATTGGATGTGCAAAATCTCATGCCATGGACTGGTCCAATCAGCCCCGCCTGGCGGCCCGACAACTTGGTCAGGCACGCAGACCAAACTATGATCAAACGTACTGCTTCGACAATACTGGAACTTCGCCGGGTACGTCGCAAACCTGCCCGCCGAGAAGTGGCTATCTCGTGTTCTTGCATGGTCACCTGCCGGAAACAGGTGCCAAGGGAGACCGCGGAAAATGCGGGAGTCCGATGTCCAGAGCTTCTGCGACAAGTACGGGATCGGTGACTGGAGAGTAGCATGACTGGAAGTTTTCCTTCACCACATGAGCGCCTGCTAGTTTTCACCCGCCTGTGCCCTAAGCGGCCGCCCTTTCGCGGGCATGCAGGCTTGACCTTGACCTTGACCTCACGGCTACATTGGCATTGCACAGTGTTGCGACCAGTGCAGTGGCACATGGCTGGGGTTGTGGGGTCATCATGCAATTCAATTGTTTCGCTTGTCTGGTTACGCAGTCGCTGTCCTGGAACTTCGCACGTACACTTGTCACATCGCCAATGCCCCACACCATGTGACGCCAACCGATGCTGCTTGCTTTTTGCCGCTCGCCAGAATCGGTCGCGACGGGTGCACGGCTATCAACTTTCGCTGCTTTGTACGTGCTCTGGAGGCGGTGTGCGGATGCAATTCTCCAGTGTGGGAATCGAGGTACTTGCCAGCCGTGCTCCGTCGGCTGTGCGGCGGCCTGCTTCTGCATGCGGGGCTCACGCTGTTGTATCGCTTGGGGTGCTCTGTGGCCCGTGGTTGACGTCGTCTGGGCGCCGTGAAGCGAGAAGGCCGTCCAACTATCGGCGCTACCGCTTCAAGGAGATCTCGGTGCTCGGCCTCGTGCCCGCGGTCTCCAGGGAGTTCAGTGGGTGGCGATGTTGACCATTCATCTGACCCTTGCGCGGCCCCGAACCACCTTCTCAACTCTCTCCCCTCCGACCTGCTGGCTGACTCCTCACTCCTCCGACCGTGCAGGCTTTGCTCACGAACACCGCTCCTCCTCCTCCTCCTCCTCCTCCTCCTTCTCCTCCTTCTCCTCCTTCTCCTCCTCCTCCCCTCCCCCTCCTCCTCCTCAGCGCTCCCCCTCCCTCCTACCTCTCTTCTTCCTCGTCCTCCTTCTTCTTCCTCTTCCTCTTCCTCCTCCTCCTCCTCTTCTTCCTCCTCCTCCTCCTCCTCGACCAGCCCTTCTAAGGGGCCGCGGAGCCCGCAGGGGCCTCCAGTCGGTCGTGGCGGTACAACAGAGCCGTGCCGACCGCGGCCTCCGGGTCCGGCCGCCGCGGCGGGGGGAAGGGAAGGAGGGAGGAGACGGGAGGAGGACGAGGAGGAGGAGCCCACGAGGAGGATCGAGGGCCTGTCACTTCCTCCCCCCCTCCTTCGAGGGTCGGCTTGCTGCTCCCCGCGCCAGTTCCAGGTTCCAGTCTCCAATGACATAATCCTGCTTTCTGCTTCCAAGTGTAAATTGTGGAAGTCCGCGCGAAGGGGGGGAGCCGAAAAGGACCCGGTTACCACCCCCGAATTGCGTGCTCTGAATTCCTGCGGGGCCGTGGGACACGCAAAAATAAATGAGATTCGCGCTCCCGACGCAATCCCTCGCGAATGACCCTGAATTCGCGCTCCCGAGGCCACGATCCTTTGGAAATTGCACCGCAGTTGCGTCCCCGAAGCCACGATCCGTTGCAAAATGCATCGTATTCGCGCCCACGAGACCACGATCTCCTGTAAATTACACTACGTTCGCGCCTCTGGGGCCGAGGCCCCTTGTAAATGACGCCACGTTCGTGCCGCCGAGGCCACGACCCATGGTAAATTACACCGCGTTCGCGCTCCCGAGGCCACGATCCCTAGTGAGTTACGCGACGTTCGCGTCCCCGAGGCCACGATCATTTATAAATTGCACCACGTTCGCGTCCCCGAAACCACGATCCCTGGTAAAATCCGCCGACCCTGTCGGCGTGTGTGAACGGCTTTTCCGTTCGAGTTCGGCTTTTCCGTTGGAGTCGTCGTCTCCGTCCTCCTCTGTTCCATTTGCCTGGCCCCTCGTACGCGCCGTCCAAATTCAAAATTGAACAACATCGGAGTGGAATCGAAAGGAAACCCCTTCCCTAAATTTGATCCCTTCCCCACGCCGGGGGGGGTCCTGGGAGGTCCCCGGGGGTCCCGGGGGAGTCCCGGGGGGAGTCCCGGGGGGAGTCCCGGGGGGAGTCGCCACGCAGATAAACTTTCCCCGCGCGCGCTGGCCCCCGCTCCGGCCCCTGACCCGGACACGGTTCCCGGCCCCGGCGCCCCTGCCCCGACCCGGCCTTAGCCCCTGGCCGTGGCCCCAGCCTTGGCCCCAGCCTCGGCCTCGGCCCTAGCCCTGGCCCCAACCGCGGCCCCAGCCCAAGCCCTGACAGAGCCCAAGGGGCCCCCAAGAGAACCCCAAGAAATGCTCCACAGCGTCGTCGTCGTCGTCGTCGTCGTCGCCGCTGCCGCCGTCGCCGCCGCCGCCATCGTCGTTGCCGTCCCCCGTCAAAGTCGGTGGCGCCGGCCGCTGGGCCTTCCCAGAGCACCGAACTCGCGCACCCGAAACCACGATATCCTGTAAATTGCGCTACGTTCCCGCCGCTGGGGCCACGATCCCTTACAAATTACGCGACAGTTGCGCGCCCGAGGCCACGATCCTTCGCAAATTACGCCGTGTTCGCGTCCCCGAAGCCGATGATCCGAACGTCCCCGAGGCAACAAACGTTGGTACATTACTCAATGTTCGCGTCTTCGAAGCCATAACCTTCGCAGATTACACAACTCTTGCGCCCCCGAGGCAACAAACCGTGGTACATTTCAGCCTGGCGAAGGACCTGCATATCGCAAGTGAGAGTATCGTCATCGGTGGCGCTCCCTATGGGGCCACGAACCGCGCGAGGGGCGTGCCGACATGTGCGGCGGGGTACTACGCAATGCGAGCGAAAACGATAGGTCTGAGTGCGAGAGACTGAGCGCGGGTGAGTCTGAACGCGAGTGAATCTGATTGTGAATGAATCTGCGTGCGAGTGAATCTATTTGCGTGAATGCGAGCGTGGCTGCACCTAGTACGCATGTATATGAGTGTGAACGGTTTGGGTCGACCTGGCTCTGAGTGCTCGTGGCGCCGAGCGTGGCTGCCACAAGGGGCTCCCCCGGAAACCTCGACGGCAGCGCCCGCGCGCCGCGACGCCCATGTCGGCGCGCGCCTCTCGAGGATCGCGCCCGCTTCCTTCCCGAATTGACCCCCCTCTTTGCCCCTGCGTTCCAAGGTCCAAGGCTTGCGAGCGCAGCGCGGCCTGGGGCCCCCGCGACGCGCGCTGGTCGCCCTGAAGAGGGTTCCAGCGACGCGCGCGGATCGTCCGCTGCGCGGGGCAAAGAGAGCTAGCTGGCTGGCTGATGGCGGGCAAGGATCCGGCCGTTGGACAGAGCGACGCCGGGCGAGCGAGGCGCCGGGCAGAGCGCCGCGCGGAATTCCCGCGACGCGCGCTGGTCGCCCCAAGAGGGCCCCAGCGACGCGCGCGGGTCGTCCGCGGCGCGGAGCGAAGAGGGCTAGCTGGCTGGCTGACGGCGGGCACGAATCTGGCTGCTGAGCAGAGCGACGACGGGCGAGCGAGGCGCCGGGCAAAGCGCCGCGCGGAGTTCCCGCGACGCGCGCTGGTCGCCCCGAGAGGATCCCAGCGACGCGCGCGGGTCGTCCGCAGCGCGAGGCCCAACAGTTGGGCAGTCGAGAGAAGGCGCGGCTCGGGCGGGCCGCTCCTCGGGTCAAGCCTCGCGGATAAACTCAGTGAAGCCCAGCTCCTTGGCGAGGGCCGTCGCCTCCCTCCTGCGCCGCTTCGTGCGCGCCGCAAGCTGCTCCAGCTGCTTCCGCAAGCCCTCTGGCGGCCCTGCCGGGAAAAACTGGACGCGCGGCGCCCGCGTGAGCAGGAGGTTCTCGTCGCGGGTGGCGCGCGAGAGCAGCGCATTGAGCTCCAGCCGCCAGTCGTCGTCCCTTCTTGCCGTTCCCGACCTCGCGGCGGCCGCAGTCCAGGATCGCGCCTGGGAGACGTCGACCGAGGGGACAGCGCGCCGGACAGCCGACGGCCCCGAGGCGAGAGGCCACAGGGCCGACAGATGGTCTGGAGCTCCCTATGGGGCCACGAAGCGTGTGAGGGGTGTGCGAAAATGGGGCGGCGCCGCCCAAGAACTGTGCCACTGGGACCTTAGGTGGAGCTCCCTATGGGGCCACGAAAACATGTGAGGGGTGTGCCAACATGGGGCGACGCCGCCATGCGCAGTTCGCCACTGGGACCTGAGGTGGAGCTCTCTATGGGGCCACGAAACGTGTGAGTGGTGTGCCAAAGTGGGGCGGCGCCGTCATGCGGACTGCGCCATGGGGCCCTCTTGGGCCGTCTCGGCGCCCTCTTGGGGGCCTCTGGGGCTGTGTTGGGGCGATCTTCGGGGCCTCTGGGGCCAACTTCGAGCGTCGGGAAACCGAAATGGCAGAAACGGGAAAATCCATCAAACGCTTCTGGAAAATCAATGATGTTTGCCTATTGGGGCCCTTTGTGGGGATGCTCTTGGAGACCCCTTGGGCCGTGTTGGAAGCCTTTTGAAAAGTCTGGAGGCCATCTTGGGCGTGTTAGAACGATACTTCGGCGACTCTGAACCCTCTTGGAGGCCTCTAGGGGTCCTTTTTAAATGTTGTTGGGATGTCTTGGGCCGTCTGGGGGCGTTCCTGGCGGCCTGGTCCCGCCATGCGCTGTCGAGGGCCCCGTCTGGCCCACCCCCCGCTTCGTTTCCAGGGATACACACATATGCATACATATATATATATGTATATATGAATGTATGTTTGTGTAAGTATGTATGCAAGTATGCATGTATGCCTATATGTATGTATGTATGCGTGTATGTATGTGTGCGCATCTGTATGTACGTATGTATGTATGTGTGTATGTATGTATGTCTGTCTGTCTGTATGTCTGTATGTCTGTATGTATGTATATATATATATATAGATATATGTATGTATGTGTATATAGAAATATGTCTGCCTGCCTGTCTGTCTGTCTGTCTGTCTGTCTGTCTGTCTGTCTGTGTCTGTCTGTGTGTGTCTGCCTGTCTGTCTGTCTGTCTGTCTGTCTGTCTGTCTGTCTGCCTGTGTGTCTGTCTGCCTGTCTGTCTTTCTGTGTGTGTGTGTCTGTCTGTCTGTCTGCCTGAATGTCTGCCTGTCTGTCTGTCTGTCTGTCTGTCTGTCTGTCTGTCTGTCTTTCTGTGCGTTTCTGTATGCCTGTCTGTCTGTCTGTCTATCTGTCTGCATGCATGCATACATGCATGCATGTGTGCATGTATGTATGTACGCACGTATGTACGTATATGTTTGCACGCATGCATGCAAGCATGCATGTATGTATGTATGTATGTTTGTATGTATGTATATATACATGTATATTCGTATGTATATACATATATGTCTCAATTTATAGATAGACGTATCGCGGGAGGGTCCGCGCTCAGCGCGGCGGCGCGCGCAGTAGGATAGGATATGATAACTCTGCGGTGAGTGAACTCCCTGTTGCTTGCAAGGTTCATGCGCTAGACACCTGAGTGGCAGACTGGCTGCAGCTTGCCACCTGACCATGAAGGTGGAGAGCACCCTGGCCACGGCAGGCCAGAGGAGGAGGAGGAGGAGGAGGAGGAGCAGCAGCAGCAGGATGAGGTCGTTTTGGCAGCCATTTCTTTGCCTTCTTTGGATCCCTGGGGGGGGCCTCTAGAAGCCCCCCCTGGGGATCTCTGATATCCCCCCCCGCAGATTTTTTTGGGGAGAATGGGGCGACGAAGGATGCTGATGCTGAAGATGATGATGCTGAAGCTGATGCTGATGCTGCTGCTGATGATGCTGATGCTGCTGCAGATGGTGATGATGATGCTGCTGATGATGCTGCTGGTGATTATGGTGATGTTGATAACGCTGGTGAGGCTTACGACGATGTTGACGATGATAATGACGACGAGGGTGGTCATGATGATGATACTGGTGAGGCTGACGATGATGATGGCAATGATGATGCTGCTGCTGATGATGCTGATGATGCTGTCGATACTGATGGTGAATGTGACGATGATGACGTCGATGATGATGATGCTGATGATGGTGATGATGATGGTGATGATCGACCGTACCTGGATGACGATGCTGATGATGATGATGATGATGATGATGATGATGAAGATGATGGCGACGATGCTGATGATGCGGATGCGGGTGTTGATGTTGTTGTTGATGGTGATGCTGATGCTGCTGCTGCTGCTGATGATGGTGATGACGATGATGACGCGGACGATGATGATGGTGGTGAGGGGTGATGCTGATGATGGCGATGCTGATGGTGATGACGGCGAGGAGCAGGAACATAAAAATGACACTGCTCGTCAGAGTGAGCACCAGATGCCGCACACCGTGGTCTCCATTTGCGTTTCCCTCCTGATCATCCTCCTTCTCCTCGTCGTATCCCTGTTTCCTCCATGATTCCTCTCCTCCGCTCAGACCAGCCCACGACACACTGACCACCCCGTAACCCGATGGCACTTCGTTGAGCCTTTTAGAACCTACTGGACCCCCCTGACGCCCAACTCCCCCATCTGGCTACTGTTCCTTCTCCGCCTCCTCCTTCTGGAGGTTCTGCGCGAGAGATGAGGATGCGGATGATGACGACGACAGCGGTGATGGTGATGGTGAGGGTGACGGAGATGGTGATCGTGATGGTGACGGTGACGACGACGATGATGACGATGATGATGCTGATTATGCTGATGATGATGATGAGGACGAGGAGGAGGATTATGAGGATGATGACGACGACGATGACGACGATGACGAAAACGATGATGATGCTGCTGATGACGATGATGATGCTACTGATGATGATGTTGTTGATGTTTGTGGTAATGATGCAGTAGGAAGATGATGATGAGTCCACGTGCCCAGGGAGGAAGATGACGAGGAGGAGGGATGAGTGAGGATGGGGCAGCAGGGAGGAAGAGGAGAGGGGAGGAGGTAAAGGAAAGGCGTGCCCAGGAGGTCTCGGGAGTTTCTCGGAGGGTCAAGAATCAACAACCCTAAACCACAAGATGTCGATCCGCAATCCTCGAACCTCCATCCTCCTCCCCTCTCCCCTCTCCGCTCTCGGGCGCGGCCTGCCCGAGCCCTCCCCTGACGACCCCCTCACCCTCCAGGCTCCCCTCTGGCCGCCTGCCAACGTCTTGGAGAGCGAGGCGAGGGGGTCGCCACGGACGGGGCCGCTGTGCAAGGGGGGCCACCATGCCGCACCTGCTCTCGAGGAACCTACAAACTGCGTTCGAACGAACTTTCGGACGGTCCTCAAGTCTATGATTGTGCCGTCCTGTCCTCGTCGATGCTTCCCGTCCTCTTCTTTCCTCTTCGCTGGTATCTCGGCGCTGGTGCGCCCCTTCCCCTTGCCCGGCGGCCTCCTGGCCCAGCACCCGCAAATTCCGCTCGGCCATGTGCGCCAGCGCGTCCTGCGAGGGCAGGCACGCCGTGTACCCTGCCTTGGAGGGGAGGGGAGGGAAGGGGAGGAATGTGGGGGCAAGGAGGGAGCGGTATTGCCCGGCGAGGGGATGGCAGAGAAGGGAAATCATGTCATCCGAGAAGAGATTACCGATAACAAGCCAGACGAGAGAATTACGTCCGCTGCCCTTCAAGAGGGCTATCCCAACAGCGCCTGGCGAGGCCAACCACAGGCAAGCCTAAGTACTACAAACGCCCGCGTTTCCGCCGCCGATGGCGGAGAGGGAGGGGGGGGGGAAGATCGAGTACGAGCCCAGAACTCCCCTGAAATCCACGCGTCGCATTTTTTTCACAGCGGGCGCCCCTTGCCCAAGTTCGGGCCCTGCGGCCCTCGCAGATCGATGCTGCTCGAGCGATGCCGCGGAAACATGGGGTCTAAGGCTCTGGCCGAGATGTCCCTGGGATGCCATGGTTTGTCGCGACGCCATGTCTCGGGGTCCTCGCGCAGTGAAGAAATCACGACGGGAAGCTTTTGGCCGTCTTTGGCATCGGAAGGCCCTCGCCGGGCCCTGGGACCGTCAAAAACGACTCGGGATGAAAAGCCAGCCCGTGGAAGGGGTCGGGACCTCCTCGGGTCCCCGCTGCGAAACAAAAAAAACACGACGTCGAAGGCCCCTGGGAGGATCGACGCCTTGAGGCGCGGCTGCTGTGAGGCACCCAGGAATCCGCAAGCCTCCAGCATAATCCCAGATGGCGTCCGGAAGCCCCAGAGAACTCCCAGCAGGCGCCCGAGGCCGAGGACCCTTGGGCCCGAAAACCTCCCGAGAGTTATCCCCGAAGACGCCCAGAACCCCGGAAGAACTCCTGGCAGCCACCCAGGGCCGAGGCTCGAGGCCACCCCGACCTTGTGCCGATCGCCCCCGCTGCGGTCCCAGATTTCTGGCGCTCTGATCGTTTTGATGAGTGAGTCCCCAGAGCTCTCGACTCCTTTCCCTGGACCGCTTTGTCATCCCGCATCGTTCTTACGGTGGCCCAACCTGGCGACAAACTGGTCGCCTCGTTCTCTATTCGAGGCGCCCGAGGTCTGGAGTCTGGGGAGCGGGCGTGAGGGCAGGAGCAGTCAGCATGGAATCGGGAAGTCGGCTCAGATCGGAACGCGTGTCGGATTGGCCTGCAATCAGTACGGAGTCGAGACCAAGCTGGATCGGCCGCGCCAGGATGCGCAACAGCGACACGGAGGCGTCTGGCCACATCGGGCCCACGAACATCGGAATCGAATCGGATCGAGCCAGCCGAAACCGACGTCGACACCGATCAGATCGAGAAACGGCCCCTGGGGCGGCGCAGCGCGCGCCCGCCGCGCGGCCTCCTCACAAAAGCCCCTCAGCCAGGCCGGCAGCCGGTGCCGCTCGAACACCCCGCGGCCGTCTTCGGGCGCGGATGCCTCGAACTGGACCTCCTCGGGTGGCGCCGAGGTGACGATCCTCAAGGCGTGCGTCAAAGCCAACGCGTGCCTGTCCCTGTCCCCTCAGATCTGGGCGACGTTGAAAATGTGCGAGGGTTGCTTTTGACCCTCTCGGCCTCCGGAGGCAGTTTCCCAGCGCTTGGGCCGACACAAAACTACTCGGTATGAAAACCTGGCCCTGGGGAAGGACGCAATAAAACAACAGCGACGTCGGAGGAGAGGGTCTAGCGAAGCACTTCCAATGCGACGCGTGTGGTGCCACGAGGGCCGACGCAGGCCGCGCGCTGTCTCGGTGGAGCCCGGGTGAAAAGCCACGTTGAGCTACAGGCGTGCACACGTCCTGAGGATCATCGACTGGACGGCGACGGCGGTGGCGGCGGGGACGACGGGGGCGTGGCGGGGCTCGCGCCAGCGCCGCCTAGCCACTCGGCTGTCCTGCTCTTTCCCTCCTCCTTCTCCTCCTCCTCCTTCTGCTCCTTCTCCTCATTCCCTCCCTTCCTCCTTCCCTCCCCCCGTCCTCCTCCCTCCTCCTCCCCCCTCCTTTCTCCTCCTCCTCCTCCTTCCTCCTTCTTCTTGCTCCTCCCTCCCCCATCCATGTCCCTTCTAGATAAGATCTCTGTCGCACCCCTGCACGTGTCGGTATAGCGGGACGGGCGTTTGACATGAGCCTTGCTCACTACATATGCTCCTCAAACTTGAACATTGCAACAGGGTGCGTTTTCAACATGTGGTTTCCGCATCTCGGAAGTTGGCAACCGACGGATCGATGGGGTCGTTTTCAAAACATGGCTCGCGCCTAAGCGCCGCGCACATTCGTCTTCACAGTTCGCAGCTGTTACAAAGATGCAGGGGACGTCTTCAACATGTGGCTCTCGCATTATCATCGCGTGCATTCGCCTTTACAGCTCGCAACTGTTACACAGATGTAGGGGGCGTGTCTCTCGCCTGAACGCCGCGCACATTCGTCTTAAAAGCTTGCAGCAATCACGCAGATGGAGGGCGGTTGGTTTTCATAATGTGAGTCTCGCCTGGGCGCCAAACACATTCGGCTGAACGCTTTGCAGCTGTTGCTCGGGTGGGTAGCGGTGGACTCAACATGGGGCTCTCGCTTTAGCGCCGTGCACATTCGTTTTAAGGTTTGCAGCAGCTACATGGATGGAGGATAGCTCTTTTAACAGTGTGGTTATCGCATTGGCGCCGCGCACGGTCGTCTTACACATGTTAACCACACAAACATGGATGGAGGGCGGCTCTTTTTCAACATGTAGCTCCTTCAAGCAACCTCGTCACATTCAACGACCAGGGGTAAGCAGACGTTGCAACTGTATGGGTGGATGGCTTTTCCTTTTCAAACTGGGGCTCTCGCTTAAGCTCCGCACGCGCTCGTATTAAGCATTCGTAGCAACTGCACGATTGGAGGACGGTTGGCTTTCAAACTTTGGTTCTCGCTTGAGGCTTCGCCTACTTAGGCTGTAGAAAACCACACTCTTTCTTACACGCGCAGCGACTATCCACAGGACCGCTCAATGCACAAGGGTACATTGGGGGATCGGTGAAAGTCCTTATTTGGCCACGACACGTGTGAGGGGTGTGCCGCAATGGGCGGGGCGACGCCATGCGGACGCAACCACTGGGGCATTCGGTGGAACTGTATATGGGGCCACGCAATGTGAGGGGTGTGTGCCGAGATGGGCCCGAAGCACCATGCGGTTGCAACCACTGAGGCCCTCGGTGAAACTCGAAGGATGCCTCCCCCCTTCCCACGAAACGTGAGATGGAACGTGCCGACATGGATCCGAGGCGCCATGCAAACCGTGCCACTTGGGCTCTCGGCGGGGCTCCCTATGGGGGACAACGACACGGGGCGTTCCGAAATGGCCCCAATTGCCATGCGAACCTTTGCTACTGGAGCCTTCGGTGGCGCTCCCTATGAGGTCGCGAAACGTATGAGGGGTTTTCCGACATGGACTTGCGGTACCACGCTGACCCTGTCACTGGGTTCTTAGTGTGAGGAGTGCGCCGAAATAGACCCGAGGCGCTATGCGAACCTTGCAACTGGGGCCTTCGGCGGAGTTCCCTGTGTGGCCACAAAATGTATGAGAGGTGTGCAGACATGTACCCGAGACGCTGTGCGAACCCTGCCACTGGGGCCTTCGGCGGAGCTCCCTATGGGGCCGCGCACGTGTGAGGGATGTGCTGCGACCTGCTGCCAGTTTGGAGCCTCAGCCAGGCCGCGCCCACGCACCCACCGCAGCCTCGCTGCGTGTGCGCCCCCGCACCTAGCCCTCTCCCGCGGCCGCCTCCTCCTTCCCTCCTTTTCTCTTGCATGCGGGCCAATTCGCGACTCCGCGCCCCAATGTCGTTCGGACGCGCGTGCGGATTACCGCTGCCACGCCGAGACGGAAAACGTATGTCTTTGTGTGTGTGTGTGTGGGTGCGTGTGTGTGTGTGTGTGTGTGTGTGTGTGTGAGAGTGCGTGTTTTTGTGTGTGTGTGTGTGTGTGTGTGTGTGT
>CAUYUJ010017949.1:0-7500 GCA_963575745.1 Prorocentrum cordatum
TCGTCTGCTGACGGGCCTGTTTTCCACGACCACCACCATAAGTTGGAGGGGGGAAGGGGGAGGAGGACGAGGAGGAGGTAGGCGAGGATGACGCGGAGGAGGGGGAGGGGGACCCCTTCCCCCTCATACTTATGGTGGTGGTGGAGGAACACGAGTCCATCGTCTGCGCCTCGTTATCGGAGCCGACCTTTGCGCACACGGCGCCCAAGCTTTCGCCGGCCGCGGGCGCGAAGTGGTCCTTGTCCTGTCCCTTGCCCTGTCCCCGCTTGCGCTTGGCGGAGGCAGCCCCTTCCGACCCCTGGGTCCCAGCCGTCCTCGCGGGCATCTCCACGATTGCAGCCACCGCTGCCGGGTCTCAGGCGGGGTCGGGGCGGACCTTGCACGAACGGCAGATGTGCGTTGGAGATGACTGCGGAGGAGGAGGGGTGGATTCGGTAACAAGTCATGGGAGCCTGGAGTACCCCCTTAATTACGTCTTTAGTGTCGACTAGCGTCGATTAGCGTCTGGGAGTCGATGAGAAGCGCCTATTGAGCGTCGGTTAGCGTCGACTCGCGCGACTTTATGTGATTAGCGTGATTAGCGTCTATTAGCTTCGATCCGTTGTTGCCGCGAAAGGAGGAGGAGGAGGAGAGGAGGAGGAGGAGGAGGAGGAGGAGGAGGAGGAGGAGGAGGAGGAGGAGGAGGAGGAGGAGGAGAAGTAGCAGCAACAGGAGATGGGGGAGCAAATTGCCGAAGGAGGATGGGCCCCCCATCGGCCCGGCGGCGCGAGAAGGCGGCCCCGGCGGCGCGCAGCCTGCGTTGAGCTCCACCGCAGGCGCCCGCACCCTTGATGCGCCGTCGGCGCGTTACGCTGGGAGCCTGTCCTTCGGCTACGCGCAAGTCAGGGGCAACGATTGGGGGGGATAGGCGTTGGGGGGATGCAACGACCCCAAGCGCCCATTGATCGCCGATAAGGGCCCGATAGCACCAACCTGCCATCGTGCGGATTCACGATCGGAGGCCTAGGGCCGATATACGGCGATGCGTCGCCGATTGAAGGTCGATGCTTCCTCCCTGTGCCAGTCACCCCGTATCGTTGCTCCTCAGTAAGAATGGCCTTTCGCCGGAGTGACCTTTGGTGCCAGCCCACCGGGGTGGCCCCACCACTGGCCTGCGCGCTCGATCCTGGGCCCCCGCGGCCCCCGAAAGCTGCGCACCAGAGGCCACTCCTGCCCAGGGCGTGCAGGCGATTCCTCGTCGGAGCAGGTTCTGGCAGGTTCCGGCACGAACGAAACAGGTACGGATCGGGGGCGGCAAAGAGGGGGGTGATGACTAGGGGGGGGGGGCGGATATCATGGCGGGGGCCACGAAATCTACCCAGATTTCATGTCGCCTCGTCTTATTTTAACAAATCCCTGGCGCCCGCCCTGGGCCGCGCACATGCCGCCGGCCATGATTTGCGCCCCCCCCTCTTGGACACCCTCTTGGCCGCCCCCGAACGGAAAGTGTGGGGATACATATCGAAACGGTTCCTGTCAATCTAGGACGGGACTCGCTGTCGGCGTCGCCGCGGATGTTGCCCACTGGGAGCAAGAGGGCGCCTGCCCAACAGCGTCCGCTGTTGGCTTTGGACAACAAGTGCAATTGGGCAACGTATTTTTCCGGGTCCATTTTGGGCGTGCCATTGTTCCCATTGGAGCGGATTCTGGCAAGTTTGCTCGCGCGGCATGTTCTGGGAGGAGAGGCAGACACCCCCTCCGCCTTCTGTGCTTTTTCCTGACGGAAGGGTTGTTGCTGTTTTTGGGTCTTTGGTCATGTGGTCCAAAGGGACCTCAGGGAAAAGGGCCTTTCGAGACGGGCGATGCAGATTTATAGTCCGCTCGGCTTCGCCCACAGGGTCGCCGCACGACGCTCTCACCCGCACTTCTCGAAGCCTCACGTGCAAAGTTCCGGTCCCAGAAAAGTCCCTGCCACTGGCGTCCTTTCCAGAAGCGTATCATCGGGGAGCCCCTCCTGGGCCCTTGGACTCTCGAACAAGTACTCGGGATGAAAAGTCTGGTCCCTGGGAATGGGCCAGGCACTGGTCCGAGGCCCGTAAACCATCACGTCACTAATTTTGGGACCCAGGGCCCACTGAGGCCCCAGGGGACCCCAGATTATTGATGTTTTCTTCAACGTAAGGACCCCGAAATTCATCACCTCACTAAAGCGAGCCCAGGACGAAAATCAGGGGCCGAATTGCTGCTGTGATGCAGCATAGGTCTCGTAGCCGGGGTCCACGCTGCGAGCAAATCTCGACGTCGGAGCTCTGGGCACGGTGGCCACCGCTACGGAGGAAACCCCTCGGGGAGGGACCGCCCGGGGACCGGCCCCCACCCCCGAGGGCTTCGCGGAGGCGGTGGCCTCTGTTTCCCCAGAGGTTTGCCTCCTGCCCCCCTGCCCTCCCCCCTCGGCGCTCCCGCATTCTCGGCCACGCGCAGAGGGGGACTGAAGGGTCGGGTATGGCCAGGACCCCAGGTAAGGGGACCCGGTGAGTGGTAGGGCCCCGGGGTCTCGAGCCAAGCAGCTCTCGGCCTGCGTGCTCTCCGGCTGCATCCCACAGGGGGGCTCGCCAGGAGCCCCCCACCCTCCCCCTCGGGGCTCGCGCAACGGGGGTCAGCGCCAACGGGGCTCCGCCGATGCTCTCAGAGCTCCTCTGGCGCACCGGCGTTTTGGTGGCACGTGGCCGCGTGGGGCCGACCCCGCCAGCCCCGCCCTCCGCTGACACGGGCTTGGCAGCGTTTCGTGTCCCCATAGGGAGCTCCGCCGATGGCCCCATTGGGGGGGGGGTCGCATGCGGTTCCCCCACCCAGGGCAGCGTTTCGTGGCCCCATAGGGAGCTCCGCCGATGGCCCGAGTGGGGGGCGTCGCATGCGGTTCCCCCACCCAGGGCAGCGTTTCGTGGCCCCATAGGGAGCTCCGCCGAAGGCCCCCGTGGGGGTGCCCGCATGCGGTTCCCCTACACAGGGCAGCGTTTCGTGGCCCCATGGGGAGCTCCACCGAAGGCCCCAGTGGGGGTGTTCGCATGCGGTTTCGTAGGGAGCTCCACCGAGGGCCCCCGTGGGGGTGCCCGCATGCGCTTCCCCTACCCAGGGCAGCGTTTCGTGGCCCCATAGGGAGCTCCACCGTAGGCCCCAGTGGCTGCTCTCGCATGCGGTTCCCCCACGCAGGGCAGCGTTTCGTGGCCCCATGGGGAGCTCCACCGTAGGCCCCAGTGGTGGTGCCCGCATGCGGTTCCCCCACCCAGGGCAGCGTTTCGTGGCCCCGTGGGGAGCTCCACCGAAGGCCCCAGTGGGGGTGTTCGCATGCGGTTCCCGCACCCAGGGCAGCGTTTCGTGGCCCTATAGGGAACCCCACGGAATGCGTTGCTCACAAAGACAGTACTCACAACTGCATATGGTTGCGTCCTTCGCCAGGCTATTTTTTGTTGTTTTCCTTGGGTAGTCTCAAGGAAGATCTGGAATATTTGGAAAATCTGGAAACACACATGGTTTTTTACTTGGGTAGTCTCTGGGAATATCTGGAATATTTGGGAAACCTGGAAACACATGGTTTTTCATTTGGTTAATCTTGGAAACACACATGGTTTTTCACTTGGGTAGTCTCTAGGAATATTTGAAATACGCTAGGAATATTTGAAATACGTGGAAAATCTGGAGCACACGTGCTTTTTCACTTGGGTAGTCTCTGACAAGATCTGGAATATTTGAAGGTTTTGGGGGGAAAGAGAGAGAGAGACAGAGAGAGAGAGAGAGAGAGAGAGAAAAGAGAGAGAAAGAGAGAGAGAGAGAGAGAGGCAAAGGAAAAGCAGCAGTCGAGGATGAGGAGGCGAAACGGTATGATGACATGGGGGGGGCGACCACATGTATTTTTTCGTGTGTCCCTGGGCCCCTTCACCGGATGCACCGCCAGGGGGGCGCAGCGCCGATCCGAGAACTCCGCGCTGAGCTTCAAGAGTTTATGGTCATGCGTTTTCTGATTCCTCTAATTATCCCCCTGCTTCACTGTCGTCCTCCTACGGTCAGCCCGCACATAAAACTGAGCGACTTTCCCGTCGGCCCATCCTTGGCCACGCTCGCTGGCCGCGCCCCGCCAGCAAAGTGCCGGCACGGCCTCCCGAGGCCCTTGCAACCCCATCGTGCGTCCCCACTGTACGGGTTGACTGTGCCCGTCCGCCGCCTGCTCCGCCTCCACAGCTGCTCCCGCGAGTCAGAAGGCGAACCCCCCCCCCCACTCCCAGTCCCGACGCCCGTCCCCGAGCCGGCGATTCAAGGGGTCGGGACTGGGGGTGGGGGTGGGCTTTCTCCATTCCCTGGGCCCCGAAAGCCCACCCCCACCCCCTGTCCCGACTCCTTGGATCGCGGGTTCGGGGATGGGCGTCGGGACAGGGGGTGGGGGTGGGTTTCCGCCTTCTCGACGAAGCCTCCTCGCGCCAGGCCGCGGCGGCGCCCGAGAGGGCGACGACGAGGAGGACCGCGACCCCCTCCGACAGCTTCCGCGGCCACGTCGGGCTGCGGCGGCCACCGCGGCGACGACGGCGGTGACGGCGACCAGGATGCCCATGGGCAGGGCGAGGAGGATCGAGGGCGAGGTGAGGAGGAGGAGGATCGTGGGCGAGGGCGATGAGGAGGAGGAGCAGGAGGAGGAGGAGGAGGAGGAGGAGGAGGAGGAGGAGGAGGAGGAGAACCTTTTTTTTAACCTTGCAAAGCTGGGCGCTCTCCGATAGACGGAGACCCACATCCCTCAGTCAGTGCCCAGGCGGGAACTTCACTGCACTTTTAGGAGAGGCCTCGCCCCAAACGAGACAACACCTCACGGCCCGCCTTGGTGGGGCCCTCAGGTGGACACCGTTCGGCCAGCGCTTGAACCTTGTCAACGCAGTGCCGACCGCACACCCTGCAAAACAACACACCACGAAAGCAGTCCAACTGATGGCTGCTGTGCACTCGAGGTCAGCACGGATGGGCCATGACCACATCTGGGCCATCGCGCAGCGCAGGGGGGCCCGTACAGCGTCCAGGCCGAGAATCGGCGAGGCGGCCTACAAAGGCCTTAACCTTTCGTCCACACACCTGGCACCGCAACAGGCCTTTCTTAGCAGGCTCAACCGAATGGCCAGCGTCCTGCAGACGCCGCCGACGAATCACATCGGTGGGCAACGACCTCGGACGAGGTGGCGGCCTACCAACGCGATCGGCCTTGTTGCGGTGGCAAGTGAGGCTAACCTCCCGATTGACATCAAGCAATCGGCGCAACACCTGGGAGGTTAGCAAATCGACATCATTAATTAGCTTGACATATTCAGGGTCTACTTCCCCTTTAGCAGCGGCCACCCCAGCAAAATGATCAGCACAGGCATTTAAAAAGTACTCGGCCTCACTGAGGCCCCAGGCATCACGCAGCGAAGCCGTAGCATGTGCTTTCGTCCACAACAATTTCACAGCCCCAGACCGAGAATCCATCGCCTCCCAAATCTTGACCCACAAATCTATCATAGGAGACGTCTTGGATATCAGCTCACGAGGCCTACGGAGGGCCCTCACCAAGGGAAGGTAGTCCGAGTACGCCACGACATCGCCCGTGGTCATGAGCAACAGCTGGAGGAAGGCAAACAACTCAGCCCTAGGACTGGACTGCTCACGGGTAGGCAGAGTCCCACAAAGAACTCCATCACATTTGAAATCACCAGGAACCGAGGTCGCATCCATACGTACCATGGCCCAACCACACCTCCGAAGTCTCCAATCTTTCGCGTGTTTCCCCCCAGAGCCATCAAGGCCCCATTTGCCTCCAGACACCGGTTGTCCAGCAGATAGAACACCCCATCCGAAGACCAAGGACACTGGCGGCGGAACACGATTGACGGCGGCAGCCAACGTAGGGAGCCCACGATTCCAGAAAGCACTTTCAGGACACGTACGCGCGGCATCTTGTGCATCAGGAACCAACTGTGCAGACTGACTCATACCACTGGATTCAATCATAGCAATGCACCTGCAGAACCAGGAGGAGGAGGAGGAGGAGGAGGAGGAGGAGGAGGATCGAGGGGCGAGGGCGAGGGCGAGGGTGAGGAGGAGGGCGAGGACGATGGCGAGGATCGAGGGCGAATGCGAAAGCGAGGAGGAGGGATCTCCCCCCTCGCCCCCCTGCCCGTTCCTATGCCCTCCCCCTCCCCTCCCTCGCCCTGTGGGAAGCGCCCGGATTGAAAGAACAAAGCAGTCAACCCGCATTGTGAGGATGAGCGACTTTGCAAATCACCCTTGCATCCTTCCCCTTCGGCCCATCCTTGGCCGCTTTCGTTGGCCGCTTTCGCTGGCCGCGCCCCGATCGCAAGGTGTCGACATGGCCTTCCAAGGCCCTTGGATCCTTATCGTGTTTCCTTATGTGACGGGTTGACTGTATCGTCGGAGACATGTCGTCGGGGTCGTCGTGCGTGCCGCCGTCGCCGGCGCCTGCGTTCCCAGGATGTGGCGCCCCGCGCGAGCGGAGCGTCGTCGGCGCCGCCGGCAGCGTCGGCCTCGGGGTCCCTGACGAAGAGGCGGGCGGGAGTCGCCGCCGTCGCCGTGGGCGTCGCCGCTGCTGCCGTGTTCGTCGCCGCAGCTGTCGCCAAGTCGTGCAGTTTGTGTCGCCGCCTCCGTCGGCGTCGCCAGATCGTAGTCGGCGTCTCCGCCGTCGTCGCAGCCGTCGTCGTCGGCATCGTCGGGTCGTCGTCGTCGTCGTCGTCGTCGTCGTCGTCGTCGTCGTCGTCGTCGTCGTCGTCGTCGTCGTCGTCGTGGTCGTCGTCGTCGTCGTCGTCGTCGTCGTTGTCAGCTTGTTGTCGTCGTCGTCGTCGTCGGTGTCGTCGTCAGCTTGTCGCCGTCACCTCGTCGGATCGTTTCTTCATACTGGTTTGTTCGTCTTTGTCGTCGTCATATGGGCGCTGTCTTCGTCGCCTGAGGCGGAGAGGAAATATTCGGAAGAGGAGGAGGAGGAGGAGGAGGAGGGCGCGGAGGAGGATGGGGATGGTACGGGTGAAGGGAACGGACGTGGATGGACAGGGGCAGGTGAATCTGATTTCAGAAGATATGATACTAGCGCGTGGTACCCAATTCCTGCGCTCTCAATGTGAAAGTTACGTGGCAAGAATGAGTGGCCAAGCATGTGCTCCTACTGTACGGCACTGCCAAGGTAAAAATGAATGAGCATGAGGAGGGGGTGGAGGAGGAGGGTGAAAGAAAGGGTCATCACGAGATAGTGGAGGGTGTCGATTCGGGATGAGGAGGAGGTGGACGTGGAGGAGGCGGTGGAGGAAGAGGGACGGGACAATTCTGGTGCGCTCGCGCCACATCTGTCATCCTATCTCTCCCTCCCACCCGTACCATTTCGCTGCTTTTTCTACATCCGCTGACGCGTGTCATAGTCGACCTGGAACTCCATTAGCCTAGCAAAGCACCCTAATAGCAGCCAAGGTGACCTGTGGGACCTGCGGGGCAGGTGGGAGC
>CAUYUJ010017949.1:12500-177500 GCA_963575745.1 Prorocentrum cordatum
AAGCTACCCCCCCTCCTTTTCGCGGCTGAGATTGCCGTGCCAAGGGGGGGTTCAAAGCAAACCTCCCTCCCTTTGCCAGAGCCCAAGGCCACCCGGGCTTACCTTTCAAAGGGTGTGGAGGGCTTCGGAAGCTGCCCCCCTCCTTTTCGAAGCTGATGTTGGTTTGCCAAGGGGGGGTGTTCTTCAAAGCCATTCGTTTTTTCTCGGAAAGGGCTGAAGCCCAGGGTTCTCTTTTAGCTGTTGATCCTCGGACCCGACGGCTGTAGGGCCCTGCGAAATTATTCGGCGATAAATATCGAGTAGGGCTGGCGAATTACAAAGTTGAGGATGACCTTAGCGAAACACTGGTTTTGGACATCGCGATCGAAAAATCACAGGGTGCGGGACAAATTTGGGTCAGGGGCACGAATCCGTTTGTTCTTACGTGTGCTCCCATAGATTGGCCCTCTCCAGGGGCACGAATCGTTGTGTTTTTACGTATGTTCCTCTAGTTTGGTCCTCTTCAGGAGACTCCACAAGGTCCCAGGTCACCCAGGGGGGTATCTAATTTGGTTGTCCCGAGCTGGAACCACACGTGTTTTCAATTGTCCAGGCCACACAGCGGGGTGTCCAACATGATTGCCCCGAACTGGAACCACTTGTTTTTGTGTGTCCAGGCCACCCAGGGGGGTATCTAACATGATTGTCCCGAGCAAGGACCGCGTGTTTTAACGTGCCCAGGCCACTCAGAAGTGCATCTAACATGGTTGTCCCGAGCTGGTACCATGTGTTTTGACGTGTCCAGGCCACCCAGGGGGGATCTAACATGATTGTCCCGAGCAAGGACCACGTGTTGTAACGTGTCCAGGCCACCCAGGGGTGTATCTAACATGGTTGCCGAGAGCTGGATCCACGTGTTTTCACCTGTCCAGGCCACCCAGTGGGATATCTAACGTGATTGTCCCGACCTGGAACCATGTGTTTTTACGTGCCCAGGCCGCCCAGGGGGGTATCTAACATGGCGTCGGACCCAACGCCGAATTATCAGGAAACGCACGGGGGGCCCAAAAGCGCTACCCGAACACATATGCCAAAACAGAAAAGTTATGTTTTCTTGCTCTGGACAGGGGGTGGCGCTTCGGGGGCCTCTCCAGGAAAGGCATTGCGAGGATGTCTGGAGCGGGAGCGCGAATTCGGCGTATCGAGGCCACGCAGGGTAGTATCTAACATGGTTGTCCCGAGCTGGAACCACGTGTTTTTACATGTCCAGGGGACGCGCCAAGGGACGCGCCAGGGGGCGCGCCGCGGGACATGCCACGGGGACGCGCCGCAGAACGTCCAAAGAGACGCGCCAGGGGACGTGACAGCGGACGTGCCAGGGGACGCGCCGCGCGACGTGCCAGGGGGACGCGCCACAGAACGTGACAGGGAACGTGCCAGGCGACGCGCCAGCGGACGTGCCAGCTCCCGCGTCAGGAAGGATCCCGGAGGCCCGACACCACGTGAAAACTCCTGCCCGGGGAAGAAAAGCCCCCGGAGGCCCGACACCACGCGAAAACTCCTGCCCGGGGATGCTTCCGGAAGCCCCCGTCCACGCAAGAATTCCCACCTTGGGAAGGCCCTTTGAGGCCCGACACCGCGCGAAAACTCCCGCTTGGGAGGGGGGCCCCCCGGAGGCCCGACACCGCGCGAAAATTTCCTGGAGGCCTTGCACCACGCGAGAATTCCTGCCTTGGTAGGGAAGCCCCCAGAGGCCCGACACCAAGAAAACTCCCGCCCGGGAGGGGGAACCCCTGGAGGCCTGACACCACGCGAAATCTATTGCTCAGGGAAGCCCCCAGACGCGAAAATTCCCGCCTTGGGGAGGCCCCCAGAGGCCCGACACCACACGAAAATTATTCTTCAGAGCAGAAACCATATTTTTCTGCGTTGGGATATGTACTCGGGGGGCGCTTTTCGCCTCCGCCCCCTCCAGGCCATTTCCTGAAAAGCAAGCGCTGGACGCAAGGCCGCGAGCCCTTAAAATTTACAATGCTTCATCGTAAATTACAAGGCTTCCGCGCGCCCAGCCCGGGAGCGTCGGGATTTAGCGGCGCCAGCGGCCTCTGGCCACAAGCCTTTTGTTCACGCAAGTTCGCGCGACAGGGCCCCGATGTTCATGTTTGCAGCAGCAGCGGCGGGGGCCGCGGCCGCGGGGCTTTGACGGATGCGCGCTCTGGGACGCGTGTAAGGCACGCAGGCTTCGCGCGCCCATGCCAAGGCAGCTCGCGGCGCGACGAGGATACGGGGCAGGCGGGCGCACGTGGCGTCTCGGAGCGCGCCCGCGCACTTCTCGGAAAGCTTTCTGCGGTGCAGGCGCAGAGGCGCCGGGGGGAGCGTAATGTGCGCATGTGCAGCGCCGCCGTTTCGTTCAGCGCACTCCGCGTACTCGGGGGGCGCGTTTCGCCCCCTCCCCGACATTTCCTGAAAAGCAAGCGCTGGACCCGAAGCCGCGAATCCTCGTAAATTACTACGATCCCTCGCAATTCGCGCTGGATTCGCGCTCTCCAGGCCACAATCCCACGAACATTACGCTAGGTTTGCGCTGACAGGGCCGCGATCCCTTGCAAATTATTAGAATTTCTCGCTCCCAGGGCCACGATCCTTCGAAAATTACAACGGATGCACGCCCCCAGGGCAACGATTTCTCGTGACTTACACGGGCTTCGCGCTCCTAGTGCCAAGTCCCATTTTAAATTATTGGGTTCGCGCTTCCAGGGCCACGATCACTTTTCGATTACAGCGGGTGCACGCTCCCAGGGCCACGATCCATGGTAAATTACAGGGGATTCGCGCTCCCAGTGCCAAGATCCCTAATGAATTACGCTGGATTCGCGCTCCCACGGCCAAAATCCTTTCGTAAATCACACAGGGTTCACGCTCCCAGGGCCCCGATCCCTCGTAAATCACATTATGCCCGCGCTCCCAGGGCCACGACCCCTGGTAAATTACGTTGCGGCCGCGCTCCCAGGGCCACGATCCTTTGTAAATTACGTTGCGTCGGCACTCCCAGAGCCCTCTGAGGCATCCTTGGGCGTCCAGGTTCGTGGAATGATCCCAAACAAGCGTTTCGCTTAAGACATCCTCAACAAATTCTGCAAAACGAGCGTTTCGCTCGAGACATCCGCAACAAACGAAAAATCCCATTGGACCTCGATATTTCTCGAGCGGAAGTTCAAAAACCAGCGTTTCACTCGAGAAGTCATCAGAATTCCTACGCGATCTCGTCATTCATCGCAGAATAATTCCGCCGGCCCTACGCAAGTCGATTCCGGGAGCTTAAAACATGATCGACCCACGAACCCGGAAAGGAACGTAGAACTGTAAGGCATGGCAACGTCTGATAGTCAACGAGGAAGCAGCTGATGCCGAACGCGTGCGACGTCACGTTGGCTTCCCCCAGCGTGGGTCGGAAGATTGACCGACGGTGATCTGGTATGCCGCAGGTGCCAGAATCGCGCGGCGTTCCTGGCCCGAGCAGCCCATGAGCCATGCGGCGTGCCAGCCGTCGGTACTGGCGGCCCGGGATGCCGTGCTTGCGATAGCCGCGCGGGCGCAGGGCCGTACGCACTAGCATTGCAGCGCGGCCATGTCCGCGCGGTCGCTTTTCGCGCGTATATTGCACCAGCGCGACCCACGCGAGCGGAAATCGTAGAGTTGTCGTGCGTGCGCGGGTGCTGCATCAGCAGCCTGCGCTGGGGCCGCGCAAGCGCAGTATGAGCGCACAAGCGGTGCGGCGTGGCCATGTCCGCGCATTTTGCTGCATCAGCAGTTTGTGAGCGCATGTTGCAGCGCGCAATAACGCCAGCGCACGCCATGCGCAAGCCGTTGCTTTCAGCGCGCGAGCAGACGTGCCAGCGTTCTTGAGGACGCGAGGCGTTGCGACTTGTCCTCGCGTGCGCGATGGCGCTTTCGATCGGCGGGCAGGCGTTGCAGCTGCCGTCTGTGTCGGGAGGCCGCGAGGCCGCGGAACAGCTGTTTACGCTTTTGTGCAACGCGTTCCGGTTGGACCCCAAGGTGGCCACCCACTTGGTGTCAGTCGCGGGCCTCGAGAGCATGGCTGATTTCACACACTTCTTCACGTCGGAGCAGGAAGTCGAAACCAAGGTAATCGAAAAGATCGAGGGCCTTTCTTTCCCAGGGATTCAAGCGTCGCGGCTGCGCCAGGCCTGGACCGCGGCGAGGCAGGCCGAAACGATCTCCGACACGCGGAAGAAGCGTGGCGTCGAGGATGATGACCTCGACGCGCTCCTGCCCAACAGTGACCTGAAAGACATCCGCGCCAAGTTTTACGCGAGGTATCGCCTGGGGTTCGGGGTCAAGACTGAGCCGTGCGATCACTTGGTGAGCAGAATCTCAAAGGAGCTGTCGCGGCGTTTGCTGCAGGCACGCGTTGGCGTTGTGCGCGCTGCGCGCGTCTCCGCGCGGTCGTTCGCGCGCGCGTCCGCAGGTGCATTCGGTTTTCCGCGTGAAGACGTTGACGCATCAGCTGACCATGACGAGGAAGCGGCAGCGCATTGCGGAGGGGCTAGTCCTCGTCACAGGGGAGCAAGCGAACGAATTCGACACGGAACCGCGCAGAGACGTGGCAACGTATGTCAATTTGCATCACACACTGATGCTGGCGTACGCGCGTGCAGGCGCAACAGCGCGCTGTGCATCGCGACGCTGGCGTTTCCAGCGCGCGCGGCGCGTGCAGGCGTCGTCCAGTTGGATCCGCAGCCAGCGGAACCAGAGGCAATGGATCGCGACAGCACGGATTACGTCGAGGCGCGAACGCGGTGCATCGCGCGCGGCAACCGGCGGTCCGTCGCGCGTCAGGTGCCGCTGGATGTCGTGCTCGCCTACCACAGGAGGCTCGCACAGTGTGCCACCATCCTTCCCCCGAGTCAGGCCCTCCAGTGGCTGCAACAGCGGGATGAGGAGGAGCGACAGCAGTGGGTTGACAGGCGCGCCGCGATCCGCGAGCTGCGAGGGGCTAGTGTCGCGAACGTTCCACCGGCGTGCAGGCATCGCCGCACGTCCATGTCGCTGGGAAAGATCATCAAGGATGTCTTCGAAAGGAGGGAGCACATGTGGGAGATCCCCGCACGCGGCTTCGCACCAGCCCCCGACGCGCGGCCTGCCGCGGACTTCGCGCGCGGAGCCCCGCGGGGCGCCCCGCCGCCACCTGCGGCGCAGCAGGGAGGCGCGGGTGCAGGGCGCGGGCAGCGCAACCCCAAGGGCGCGCAGAAGGGATCGAGCACCGGTTTGGCGACCCACCTCAAGAACGGAAAGGAGCTGTGCAAGAATTTCAATCGGGGGTCGTGCCCGGAGCCCTGCCCGAAGAATCTGGAGCACGCATGCTCCATGATCGTGAGCAAGAGCGGCCGCGTCTGCGGCATGAGGAATCACTGCGCCGCCGTGTGCCGCAAGGCGCCGATCCCGGAGCAGGGCGCGTTGTCGCAGTATTGAAGGGGCCCCGCCAGGGCGGAGGACAGCGCCGAGGCAGGGGGGCACGTTGCCTGTCCAGCGGAGCACGGCTTCTTTGCGCCAGCGCAGGCGGGCGCACCCAGCGCCCAGCCAGGTTTCCGCGCGCAGCAAGCGCGCGTTCTCGGCCAGGCGCAATCAGCGCAGTCATCGGGCGAGCAGGAGTCCGATGTGTCGGCACCGCAGGCGCGAGCGCATCAGCGCGGGGCGCCGAGCGACGGCGCGTCTTCGTTTGCGCAGGCGCCGCGGGTATCGAGGCACTTCCCCGTGATGTGGTCGCAGCGCCAATTGCGGCAGTGCGTCGTCAGCATGTTCCCCAGGGAATGGCTGAGCAGTTTTGTTTTTCCGTCATTGGAAGATCTAGTCAATCAGTCGCCGTTCGTGGATTTCGCAAAGTGGCTAGACGAGCGCAGCATCGCTGGACCAGTTGGCAGCACGGCAGGCCAGGGCACGTCTGCCATGCTGGAAGCCGCGGCGGGGCGACAGGCCGGGGCGCTCTCGGCCAAGCACGCGTTGCCGCCTCTCCTGGGCCACAGCCGGGATGAGGAAGAGCATTTCCGCGCCGCGGTTGATTTCGCGAAGCGGGGGAAGTTACCGTTCGATGAGGACGTTGCTGCTCCGCATGACTTGAAATTTGCGGCGGAGTCCACCGCCGCAGAGCTGCGCGACTTGAGGGAGTTTCGGGTTGCGCAGCATGCACGCGCTGCAAGAGCTTAGTCGCCGGTGCAAGCCCCTCACGGCGGAGCTCTTGAAGTGGCAGAGTCCGACTGTGCGCGCCGTGGCGGGGCATATTCACGCCGGACTCATTGCCGTGCTGGTGGTGCTCGCGCGGTGGCCAGACCAAAAGCTGGCGTTGCGCTTTGTCACCGGCTTTGGCATCACTGGCGTAATGGAGAATACGGGTGCTTTTGAACCATCCGAGTATGAAGCTCCCATGCCCGTGCACTCGCTGCTTGGAGAGTCCAAAGTCTTGCTGGCGGAACTGGATCGCCAGCGCGCGAGTGAGGAGGGCCAATTTCTCTGGGATAGCTGCGAGGAAGAGTGCAAGAAAGGCTGGGCGGCACCGCTGCGAAGCAAGTCGGACATTGATGCGGAGTTCGGCGCGGGGCAGTGGGCGCCGATTCCTGCGTTTTGCCATATTCAGCCTTCTGGAAAAAGGAGGAGAATCGACGACGGGCGTCGGGGTAGGCAGAACGAAGCGACGGCATTTTGTGAGCGGCAAAGAATGTGTACGCCATTCCAGCCTGTCATCGATGCGAGGGTGGTCCGGCAAGCGTGTGCGGACGCTGGTGCCGACGTGGCCCGCGAGAGGCTCGTGTCGGGGGGCGAAGATTTGCCGTCGGCCTATCGCTCAGTCCCAGTGCACCCAGATCACTTGCGCTTGAACGTCGTGGCGGTCCGCGATCCTGTCACGGGAGAATGGAGGTTCCAGGTGGCGTGGGCGTTGCTTTTCGGTTTCTCCGCGTCAGTCATGCAGTTCGCGCGATGGGGAGGATTCCTGCAGGCAGTGCAGCGCCGCGTGTTGTCGCTTTTGCTTGCCATGTATGTGGACGACGCGAATATTACTGATTTTGAATCAGCTGGGGGCGCTGGTCAGGAGGCCGCACAGTGCCTTTGCGCGGAGTTGGGCACGCCTGTGGCTCCCTCGAAGACGAGGAGGATGAGCCCGTCCGGCGATTTTCTGGGCGTCGTGCACACCTTCGGCCCTTCGCTGGACTCGAATGTCATATCTTTCAGGGCGCGCGACACTCTCGTCGAAAAGGCGAAGACGTTCATTGCGGCGAGGCGCAGCGAGGGCAGGCTCACGCCCGGAGACGCCAGCAAGTTGAGAGGCCTCCTCAACTTCATCGCCAGAGCGGCGTGGCACGGCGTGGGCAAAGCAGGCATGGGGGCTCTGAGGCAACGGCAGTACACAGATCAGCCGCCTTGGACCCTGAGCAACTGCCTGGTGCGCGCCCTCGATTTCTTTTATATAATTCTGCAAGACATGCCGAGCCGCGTGGCCGAGATCGCGCCGAGAAGCGAGCCTTTGATTCTCATTGCTTCTGACGCGCGCGCTGACAATGACGCGTGGCCGACAGGGGGGTACGTGTTGTTAGATTGCGCCGACGGCTATCGGCAAGCTGGCTTCTGCGTTTTTGACGGGGCTCTGCTGGGCATGTGGGGCTACTGTGAGGAGCGCTTGAGGCAGGGCGGCCAGCCCATCGCGCTGTGTGAGGGCGCGATGCCGCCCATCATCTACCAGCGCCACGCTAAGCGGCTGGCAAACCGCCGCGTGCTGTATTTCATAGACAATACCAGCTCTCTGCATTCGTACGTCAAGGGCTGCGCGGTGCCGGCCGCGCTGGATCGGTCGATTGCTTTCACTAATTTCTTGGCGAGCCGCCGTTCGATCACCACGTGGTGGGAATTCACGCCTTCGGGGACCAATTGGTCGGACGGGATTTCGAGGCAGCTAGGAAGTGACGCGTTTGTGAGGCGACATCGATTTCCAGCAAAGCGAATCGGCGTGGACAGTCGTATTTGGACGGGCAGCTTGGAGAGCGCATGGCGCTTCGCCCGCGGGTAGCCCCCACGTGTGGCTGCGACGCGCCGTTATACATTGTGTTGCTCGGTGAGTGAACAGCGTTGGGTGAGCGAGCGGGGCGTGGGGGTGAGCAGCGTTGGGGGGATCGGCCAGAGGGTTGCATCGCCCCTCGGTCGGTCGGCCTCCCGTCAAGGGGATGCATCCCTCCTTGGGGGAGAGCGGCTCCAGCCGCCCCAATGTTGTTCCCTATGGAAACCCGCTCTCTCTCACCTTAAACCTTGCGTTCACTCCAACCAGCAAAAACAATGCTTTTGGTCCCTCGGACCCAGTCTAGTAGCTAAGGTGGGCGCGTAGATTATGGGTGCACTTTAGGCCCGGGCAGGCATGGGTGAGTGCTTCATAATGTACGCGCGCGGACACCTTGGAAACGTCGCCCGCGCATGCAGCTCGGGGCGCAGGGGCGAAGAGAGGGGGGGGCGCCCCCCCCCCTTCGCTGCCCGCGCCGAGGGGCTGCGAGGAAGGGGGGGCGACGGGCCGCGGTGGCCGCGCTCACCTTGCGATTTGATTTTTCCCACCCTCCCGCCCTGGGTTTGCATTCAGCAAGCTGGGGGGGGGCCAAGAGGGCAAGCGAAGCGACGAAGCCTCGAGCGCGACACTTCGCGCATGAGGGATGCATCTCCCCTCCGTGGTTGGTCGCGCATGAGGGAGGCATTTCCCCTCTGTTACAAGGGGGGGGATCGGCCAGAGGGATGCATCGCCCCTCGGTCGGTCGGCCTCCCGTCAAGGGGATGCATCCCTCCTTGGGGGAGAGCGGCTCCAGCCGCCCCAATGTTGTTCCCTATGGAAACCCGCTCTCTCTCACCTTAAACCTTGCGTTCACTCCAACCAGCAAAAACAATGCTTTTGGTCCCTCGGACCCAGTCTAGTAGCTAAGGTGGGCGCGTAGATTATGATGATGATGCTGCTGCTGATGATGATGATGACGACGATGACGATGATGATGATGATGATGATGATGATCATTTCGATGATGATGATGCTGATGATGATGATGATGGTGGTGGTGGTGATGATGATGATGACGACGATGATGATGATGATGATGATGATGTGATGATGATGATGATGATGCTGATGATGCTGATGATGATGGTGATGATGATGATGATGATGATCAGCATACTGATCATACTGATGATGCTGATGCTTATGCTGATGCTCCTGCTGCTGATGATGATGAGAAGGAGGAGGAGGAGGGTACTGATGCCCCATTCCGCCATTTCTGGCTGAGGTGAAGCCATCGCCTCAGAGGGCGCCGCCAATGTCATATATTTATGCACACATAACGGGGCACCAGGTCTGGGGTCCCCCAGGTTGGAACGCCGACCACAATTTGGCAGACTGGGGCTCCCCGCGCACATTTCGGGGGCCCCAAATCGACGCCGAGGGCGATCTAACAGCCGTCAAGGCGATCCACGGCGGCCTCGAGTCGTCCCAAGACGGCCTCCAGACGTTTCAGACGGCTCACTCGGCGCTTCCATCGTTTCAAATTACCTCCAAGACGCTCCGAGAGTGCTACAGGAGGCCGTCCAAGACGGCTCCGAGAGGATAAGATTCTTGACGCTTCGCGTATCCCCAACAGGTCCGTAGCCTTTGGCTCAAGGCCGTCTGGTGGGCCTGCCCTCTCCGGGGCAGTCTCCCGCCGCTCAAGGGGGCGCCCAGACGCAGCGTCGTGGGCCCGCGGCCCTGGACCCCCACCAGCCCCTGGGCGCGCCGGCCATTGCTGCAGCCTTGCCGCCGCGCAGACGGGCTCAGCGGCCCGCGGCTCAGATCGGATCAGGGCCGCCGCCCCATGGATGACCGGCCTGTTGGCGAGCGATCGATCGACGATAATCCTGTCATCCCTGTGGGGGCGAGGGCCGCATCATCCGATGTCGGCCTCGGGACCAGTGGACTGAATGACTCAGGACATACTCGCCCTGGATCTCAGGACACCATCCCGCCGGGACAACCGTCGCCCCCTGCTCCCTGGAATGGGAGCGCTTCAGCCGATGCTTCGTGTACACGAGGACCGATGGCCCCCAGCCAATCGGACGGAGGGGTTGATTCCCTTAACCCCGCGATGCGCACCGAAGTTGCGACCTTCCGTCGCTACCCTGGAGTTGAGATCGGCGGACGCGCAGCGGTAGACGGGGTTGATACGTTCAGCCCTCCGTTTCAAACTGACAGCGCGACCTTCCGTCGCCACCCTGGAGTTAATAATGGCAGGCATGAGGCCCTCCCGCCTAGCTACCATTCTCTTACCCCCACTCTTCCTATGCCCACGGCTGGGCACCCAATCTCCTTTTCTCCAGGCAGCGCTGGGCACAACGGGACCGCCCATGGCGATACTAGGTTCACGGGGGCCAACGGGCCCACTCCTGAAGCAGTTTATCCCCCCACGAATCCTGTTCCTCTCAGACAGTTCGGCGACGAGCAGAGAGGCGCCCTCGGCTCCCGACGCAGGGACCTCGGCGGCGTGGATGGGGAGAGCATGGGCCTGACACCCCCAGCAGGCGCCCACGGAGGCGAAGTGGGGGGAGACGGGCAGTCGCGTCGCCTTGGCCCCGTCGCGCATCTTAGAGGCTTTTGCCCTCGCTCCGCCGTGCCCCCCTCTCTGGATGCGGCCGCGCCGAGCGAAGCTGCTCTCCGCAGTGTTTTGAGCATAGAAGACGGATCCTCAGGTTATGGCGCGCACATCGACGCTGATGCCGCAGTAGGCCACCCTCAGGGGCCTGAGAGCGGCAGGCGCAGCAGAGGAGGAGGGGGCAACGCGTCCACCCCCGCAATTCACACAGATCTTGCGACCTTCCGTCGCTACCCCGGAACGGACTGCGACGGGCAGAGAAACGCCCGCGGTGTTCAGCCCAGGGAACGGTGTGAAGGGGAAGAATGCATCAGGGAGCTAACCCCCGTGGGGGGTGGTCGTGAGAACGTTGGCAGAATGCAATCCGACGCTGCGACCTTCCGTCGCTCCCCTGGACGCGATGGCCGTGGGCACGAAGCCCTCCTGTCTAACCCAACCGCCTCTCTCACCCCCACCGCTCCCATGCCCGCTGCAGGGCGCCCAATTTCCTTCTCTCCAGGCGCTGTCGGACAGAGTGGAGCGGCCCTAGGCGACACCAGGGCCACGGGGGGAGGGCCTCGCTTCTGCACGAGCAACCCCCCCCACGGATCCAGTCCCGCTTAGGCCAACTGACGAGGAGCAGATGAACGTCCTCTGCGGTCGCCCCAGGGGCCAGGGCGACTCGGGTGGTGAACTCAGGGAGCTGATACCCTCAGGGGACGCTCGCGAGGGCATAGGCAACAGGAATGGGCAGGTCGCTGCCCGCAGCCCTGGCCCGCTTCACGGAGGCTCACGCCAACCCACCGCCGACCCCCCCCCCTGGGCGTGCCCGCGCTGAGTGAGGCCGTCCCCGCTGGTGAGCTAAGCGGTGGAGCCAGGCCATCCACCCGCGAAGCGCATCCCGACGCCGATGCAGCGTTCGACCGCCCCCATGGGCCCGAGAGCGACAGGCGTAATGCTGGAGAAGGGGGTGATGCAGACATCCCTGAGATACACACAGATCGTGCGACCTTCCGTCGCTACCCTGGATCGGATGGCGGAAGGCTGGATGAGGCCCAAGGCGTTCGACCCAGGGACCAGTCGAATGTGGGGGTAAGGGCTATAGACCCTACCCCCACGGGGGTTGGGCGGGGGTGCGGTGGCTGTGTACACCCTAGCGCTGCCGCCTTCAGTCGACCCACTGGAGGTGAGAGCGCTAGGCACGACACTGGTGGATGGGGGCGAGGCTCTCTCCCCCGCGAGACGCACAGAACGTGCGAACTTCCGTCGCTACCCTGGATCGGGCGACGGCATGCAGAGGGAGGCGCGCGGCGTTCGACCCAGGGACCGTTGGCAGATGGAAGACATGACCTGTGACCCAGCCCCCACAGAGGCGGGGCGGGAGAGCGTTGACAGTATACACACTGATAGTGCGACCTCCCGTCGCTTCCCTGGAGCAGGCAACGGGCCTGGCCTTCCGCCAGAGGGAGTGGAACGAGAGTCGGGGGTCCCCGACTCCAGTGATCGCAGGGGGGCGCCTTCCTCCACAGGGATGATCGATCGCATTTGTCCCTCTCTGGGATCGGCAGATGGAAGGCCCGACGGGCCTCCTCGTTCGCCCGGCACCCCCAGGGTTGCTTCCGATCCCGCGGTCGGGGCCGCTCCTCATGTTGATCGGATCGATCGGGCAAGGTCTCCGATCTCGGCGGCTGGATCTCCCCGTGCCTTTCCTCCCTCGTCCACCAGCTCTTCTCCCGACTTTTCCCCTCCTGACCCGCCCCCTGGGCTCGAATTTCCTAACGCCGCGCTCGGTGGATGCCGCCGTGGACCTGACTACTCGTCACAGGACAGAGAGCGGGGGCCTCTCCTTTGGACGGACAGCGGCTCGCCCTTCTTTGTGGTTAGCCACGCGGCACACGGGGTTCCGCCCTCGCGGACCCCCCCTCCTACCCATCCCCAGACCTTGCCCCGGAGGATGAGCTGCGAATGGAGAACCCGCCCACCCCCTCAGACCTTGACGACCCCAGCTAAGCGCTGAGGAGCAGAGGGCAAAGCGCTGCGGACCTCCACGCCCGGTGGCTGGACGCCACTGGGCACGCGAATGCTGACTGGGCGGCCAGCCGGGAGGCGGACGGGCCCATCTGTGGCCCACGCGTTGCGGACGCCAGGATCTCTGGCAGGGGGGGCACCATGAGGGCCCTACGTCGGCACCTTGTGCGCATTGATGGTCCGTGGCGCGAGGTTCCCAACCGCGGAGCGCCGAGGGCATCTCGTGAGACCAGCAACCTGGAGCTCCTTATCCACCACGCGTGGAGGGGGCACCGCCCAGGCCACCCAGGCATGCGAGCCGACAGCCCCATGCGCGCGGCTCCCGTAGAACCAGCTCTCCCTGGACGTTGCTCGGAGCTCGCCACCTCAGCCCCGATTCTCGCTATCCTGGACCACACATGGCTAGTATGGTCCATCACTGGAGGAGACTATGAGGGGCGTCTGGGGGGCGTTCAACCGGACCCAATACAGGTCCTTGTCTTCCGCTTTGCGAGCATTACCCATGATCCCAGCATAAGAAGGGAAAGACTGGATGCAGCCGACCCCTCAGTGACTGAGAGACAGCTAGCACGGCTCGAGTACGTTGCCATGGCCGCCGCTGCACACTACTGCGACATAGGAATGGAACTCCCGAGCGGTTTTGACACAGATAGGATGCTCATGCCCACCAGATCCCCTGAGGACGCAGCCCCCCTGCACATCAGTGGCCCCAACCGAGCAGACGGGGCGCAGGACCCCATGGATGACGAGGTCATGTGCTATGCCCACCGAGTCCTAATTCACAGGCGCAGACAAAACAGGGTCCACTTTCCGGACTATGGGGACGTCAGGCAGTGGGCCATCACGAGAGGGAACCTCGAGCGAATGGGGAGTGACGTGCACCCGAGACGACAAGCAGGTAGAGGCCCAGTACCATGGGTAGAGGCCGCCCTCTCGGGGATACCCGCCAGCTCCACGGGCATCCCTGGCGTCCCCATCCAAGGAAGCGACAGCAGCGACGACGTGTGGCCATGGTCCACCACAGCTCACAGACTGCGGCTGCGGGACTTCTTCTGCCCAGGAGAGATGCAATTTCTGCGGCGCCTGGATGCTCCGAGACCCCACAGGGCGAACCTGTATTACTTGCCACAGGCTGGCCAACCCCTGGAGTTACAACCCAAAGGAGCAGCGAGCAGACGCCTCACTTCAGAGTCACCCAGGAGCAGGCC
Organism: Prorocentrum cordatum; assembly: GCA_963575745.1. Classification (NCBI taxonomy): domain Eukaryota; class Dinophyceae; order Prorocentrales; family Prorocentraceae; genus Prorocentrum; species Prorocentrum cordatum. The sequence goes on from CAUYUJ010017949.1 coordinate 26,356, forward strand.
CTGGCCAGCCACCCAACAGGCACGCCCTCGACCTCCTGGACTCCGCTCTGCTGGTTCAGCGTGTCAAAGCGGGCATGCGGTACGCCCCAATCGCCGAGCACCTTTACTCCCCCACCCCGCCTGGCCCCTCCGACTTCGCCCCAACTTGGCTCGTGGGCGAACTCCTGGGAGCCTGGAGGCATATGGTGGCCCACGCTGCAGGCCTACCTGAAATCTGGTCATGCGAAGACTCAGGAGGCCTCGAAGAGGTCGGGAGCGATTGGCAACTCCGCGCAGCAACGATCTCGCTGGCCCTACTTTGCTCAGCACCAGGCTCCTGGGCCCTAAATGTCTGCCAGAAAATTCGGCACGTCATTGGGGCCTACCCCCATGGACGGCTCGACGGGTGGTTCCCTCCCCCTCTCTACCACGGCGGCCCAGGCGCTCACCCACCAACATGCCGGAGGCCCCCACTACCCAGCAGAACAACTACATCCGTCCCCATAGGACCGAACACCTTGGTGCATCTGGATGACCTCTGCTGGTTAAGGTGCATCATCGGCGGGGATCACCTTGACCGCGCTATAAGCGACGCACGTGACCACACCGATCTCAGTAGACGCTGGTGGCACAATAGAGACAGCCCACACTCTCAAACAGCAGAAGTATTGAGAGGGGCGCTACAAGCAGCCGCACGCACTGACTGGCGCCCAATACATCTCCAAATGGGGCAGGCGGGGCGTCAGCTCCTACAGAGATGCCCAGATAGCGCTCGCGTCCGAAGCAGACACGGCGTCCAGGGCAGCTGGTGCCTCGCTCGAGGCCCCCGAGGTAGGCGGCTACATCGCACCCCAGCTCCAGGGGCGGATGATGCTGCACCTGGATGCAAGCGGCTTCCTTCAGACTGCCATCCTGTCCGGGGATCGGCAGGCGGTGGAGGCTGGAGCGAGGGTTCGTGCGCAAATGGCCAGTACCGGACCAAGGGTAAACCCAAGGGACAACGGGCCCGCGAGCCAAGGCAGAGCTCGCCCGGGAGTTGAGACCGAAACTGTGGAAGCCACAAGCACAACTTGGAGGGTGAAAGAGGGGGTCTGCAACAGGGGGTCTTCAATGGGGGCTGAATGGCCAATGTATGCTCAATGTATCGTTCATGTATGTGATCGGGTACGATTGGCATCCAATGCTGGCGGTCATTGATGGCCAGTCATTCGTGCCCGCGCGTTGCCCGCGCGGGCACACGCGCCGTCCATCCATTATCGTTCATGCGTGCGGGCGTTCTTGCATATTGCGTGTGGGTCGGCGAAGTGGAGTGCAAGTGTGTCTTGATTGTGCGGTTGATGATCGCGTATGTTCCCAAACGATGACTTCTCGACCCCCAAGACAGATTTGGAATGGGCCCCGCGATTCTCCCAAAATGTGAATTCACATTTTCCTTTTTCCCAAAATGTGAATTCACATTTTCCTTTTTCCCAAAATGTGAATTCACATTCTGGCCCCTTCATAAAGAAACCTATTTAAAAGTCCAAAATGTGAATTCACATTTTCCTTTTTCCCAAAATGTGAATTCACATTTTCCTTTTCCCCACCATGTGAATTCACATTTTGCCCTGGCCTTCGCATCCCCAAAACTGAGGCGCAGTGTTCCGCATGTCAGATTGGCTGGGCAGATTTCGACACTCATCTGACCGCTTTCGTGCGTTCCAGCCTTTTCTTTTTGCGCCCTTAGCGCGCGTTGCCTTCGTCGCCTTTCCCGAGCCCCCCGCCCCCCTGCTTCCTTTCACATCGAGTCTCGCGCGCGGGTGCAGGCGGGGGGCTTCAATTAGCTCCCCCGCCGAACACAGCAATCGAGGATGTATCGCCCATTCATAGCCTTAAAAAACATCGTTGCCGGGACCCTGCGCCCGACCCCCACTTTCACCCTCCAAACAACCACGCCTTGGCACGCGGACATAAGACAGATGCTCAACCGGGCAAACTTCGCCACCCCCCAGGGCAGGTTACCGGCTGGCAGCACCAGAGAAGGGCTCCTGGACAGACCCATACGCACTCTCGACGCCAGGCAGCGGAATGAAGAGGAGGCAGGCAGAGGGACCATGCCGGCCCCCGGAGAAAGGACCTCTGTCAACGGAGACCAGGCACAGTGCCTGGCGCAGAGCATGCTCCTGGAACACAGGGTAGATCGACAACCGGGTCTCTGGATCTCTAGTCGAGCCCTGTGGCTCTGCCTGGCCCCACACTACTTCCCCCTCCTCAGGCCAGTGCTGACTGTGCGGGCCTTGGACTCTCGACCCTATGACGTTCTCTACCGCTGGATGACCAGGAATGAAATGCACGCGCCGGAAGACCTCGTGGCCTGCCTTCGAGGGGACTTCCCGGATGCCGATCTAGCTCCATACTCCGACCTCGCCAACTTACAAATCCGGGCCCTCATATCCCATCTCAGTGAAGGAGCTAGTCTTACGCACCTCGACGCCAGTGTGTCCGCCAGAGCCCTCATCGAGAGCCTGGGGGATGGCTTATCCCAACTCAGCCACCCTCCTGGAGACAGTGTCAGGCTCCCTCCGGAAAGCATGGACGCCGTGGATGTTCCTCCCTGGGACCTGGAGGTAGGGACACCCCGATGCATGATCTGCAGCGAAGACATCTTAGGTTTCGCGGAAGCCCTGGTGCCATGCGGCCACCTGTACCACGCCGAATGCCTGAGACAGTGGAGGGTTAGCCAGCCAGCGCAGGCCCTGTCCCACGGAAGATGCTTCCCAGTGAACTGTCCTATTTGCCGCTCCAATGATAGGGGTAGCGTCTCCGTAAGGATGCCAGGACGACCCCGAGACGCCGACGCCGCTGAGATGGCGGTACCACCAGACCTCCTGCAGCTCCGCGACGGGACCCTACTCCCACTGCAGCCCTTCCTGAGCCTGCAAGAGTTAGCCGATGCCTTCAGGCACCTGGCCCCGGATCTTGACTGCCTCAGAGCACAGACACTCTCCATCCGACGTCCCACACATACGTCACACTTTCAGACATGCGCAGAATCCATGCGCACGTAACCGAGAGGAGAACCGCGCAGGAGGCACGTCATGCCCCGATGGAGGTGGATGGGACCCCACCTGACGGTGGAAACGGTGGAAGCGGCATGGGCTCCGACGACACCCACAACAGCGCGCAGGGACCTGGGGCCTCGCCTCCGCAGCGACCCCTCTGTCCCACCAACAGGGCAGATAGGATACGGCACGCCCCGCGAATCACTTTCGGAAGATGGGCGCTGCTACTGGGGCGGAACCCCCCAGAGGAGGAACCCAGGAAGAGGGGACCTGGGCGGTTCCCGGTAGGGCTGCTCACCGCGGCCGTCTGAGACATCGCAGCCGATCTGGTAATTTCCAGAAGCACCTATCTCGGCGAGCGTGTAGCGGATGAGACGGGAGTCGCTTTTGCCTTTGCAGGCCCAGACGCCTGGGAGCAGATCAAAGCAGTAGTCACGGAGCGCAGGAACCAGCCTCAGGGGAACGCCGCCCCAACAATCCTTGTGGTAGACGCCCTTGCTCAACACATGGATGCCGCCCTGACGGCAGCCGCCGTCGCGGGTAGCCCATGCTGTCTCGTCGCCCTGGCCACCGAGGGAGTGCCGTCCCCTGGAGGACCGGATCCGGTCGAGCTCGCAGCTCTGGCAAACGCGCAGTGGGGATACCGAGCCGCCAGCAAAATTACCCATCTCGTGCCGATTGGACACCCCTACCGAACTGGCAAGCCCAGCCCACCACTGCAGCAACTCTTCGCCGCTCAATTCGACTTAGAGGGCAGGACACTGCGCGCGATCCTACCCCCGTCAATAGTTGTGCACTGGGAGGGAGGAATGGGGGCACCTCTGACGCTCTACACATCCTGACCCCTGAAAGCGGCAATGACGGTGTCGTTGCGCAGATCATGAGGTGGAGGGGCGAACTAGGGCGATCCCACAACGGGACGATCGCAGCCGACTGGGTCACCACGAGAGTGCAACTCCCCCGGGGCGAGCTCCTGAGATACCAGGGACTCGAGATGCTCTTCCACCGCGTCCTCCGCTGCAGAGCAGCGAGACCTACGAGCGGTGAAGACGGCATACGTGCCCCCCTGGATAACCTGCAGGCGGCAGCTCAAACCACCACACTGGCCCACCAGACGGCGTGCGTCTGGAGAACACACGAGACAAGTGACTCAGTGCACATCCCAGTTCCCCCCAGGGCGATCTGCATAGCCCACTCCGTTGCCTCCGCAACAGCCGGAGCCATGGGGCGCAGAGTCGGAATTTGCGGGACGGGACTTCTTCTGATCTCCACTCCAGAAAGGATTACCGCCCCCGTCTTGAGGCACCTCCGGGACGAGCTTCGGCGGGTCTTTGGGGGCGCCTCCTCCTCCCATGGCACTAGGACCGCGCCGCATCCTCCTGGAAGGACCCTGGGATGGAGGGCCCTCATTTGTGCGCCTCTCCGACCCCGAGGACGGCTTTCGGCGCGGTTGAACTGGTTTCCACCGTGTACGCCTGGTTCCCAGATGTCTCTGACTACAGATACATGACGCAAGTCCGCATGCGCTCAGCTGCGGCCGACACCATGGCGGCAGCCTTCGTGGGCACCAGTTGTATAGTGATCGGAGCCCCGACCGTCAGGATCTTCCCTGCCACACCTATCAGGGACCCCATGCACAGAGCGGCTGCGACATCCAGGGAACTGCAAGAGCATGTGGACGCGCTGGCCAGCATCTCGGTCCGACAAGCCCCCAGACGCGCCGTTCAGCCCCAAGTCCTCGAGATCACCACTTTCGACAGGCACGGGACGCAGCTTGGAGAAATTCGCCCACGCAGCATGCGCCCTGACGCTTGGCTCCCTGGGCACAGCACGCTTCGGCTCTTCTCTGCCTCGGTTGGCTCGGCAAACGCCCAGCTACTCACTCGACTCTGGCCGCTCCCGGATGGCCCGGACGGTACCTCGCACCCAGCCAATACCAGAGCTGCCCCACCTATCATCACGGGGGACTGGCTCCGAGAGAACGCTAGGGCGATGAGCAGCAGGAGCGCGCCCAATACGGTACCTAGCGTGTCGCAGGAAAGTGGCCTACGGGACTGCGAGACCGTCCTACAGCCTGGAGAATACCTACTCGCCGCGATAGCAGCCGGTGGGGCCGTTGAGGTCACCGCGAGCGGTGAGGCAGGTTTCCTGTTCACGTCGGTCCCCACCTGGGTGACGGTGCTCCTCCCTGCGGACGCGGACATTAGGGCAGCCACGAGGGGTGCTGACAGACCACAAGCTAGACTCAGACTTCAGCTTGCCGCGGGCCCCATCCACGTTGCACGCCTGGACTTTGCCCCTGCAGCCACACCAACTCCCGCTTCAGTGGGGCTGAGGGTCCATGCTCCCTCCCAGCAGCCACTTCCTAGACGTACCTCGGCTTCGCTCAACCCACTCCCTGGGCCCGCCAGACCCACTCACTTTCCGGAGCTCGCCGAGGTATTAGTGAGTGCGTGCAGGCCGCCCCCGGCCGAACTGGTAAGAGCCGACGAAGATGCAGTCCGCATCGCGCGGGGCATGCTGGGTAGATATGCCGCCGTGGTCCGGGAGCAAGCTGTGCACGACATGGCGCGCGGCGTCCAGCGCCGGATCGCCCTCGAAATCCGCAGACAACTCGAGGGCTGGCCATGCAGAGGTACAACTGGGACATGTTCGCCGCCATCTGGATCCTGCAGCTGGCCAACCCGGGGAGCCTGGACCGCGATCACGTCTGGCAGCTCATCCGAGAGCCTGGGATCCGAGAAGAAGTCACGAGGCAGCTCCCTTTCACCCAGTGGCTCGCGCCTGAGCCTGACGACACCTACTCAGCCCACCAGCCCTGGCTCGAGGTCCCTGGATCCAGAGGTGCAGACGTTGACGCCACCACTGCGCTCTCAGTCCCGGAAAACGTCACTAATGCCCTGGACGCCCTGATCAACAGGCTGTCTAACCTACGCTGGGAGGAGCGGCGGCGCCATGACCCCGGAAGAGTCACTCGGAGGCGGAGAGGCACCTCCCAGACCCCCAGAACCGCTGGAGCGGGGGACAGACCTATGGACAACCCAGGTACGAGCCAACGCAGAAGCCGCAGCCGGGCGAACAATGAAACGGACGTGGCAGGTATGCAAGCGAGTGATGCGAGACCACCTACTGCGACAGGTCCTGGACCGCCAGCCGCACCTGCAAACCCCGGGCTCCCCACTTCGGTGACACCACAGACATGCGCAAACCCCAGCGGAGGGGCCAACGACAAACCGGCACTTTCCGCGCAGGGAGTGCAACCTCGGCGACAGATGGCACCACGCGAGCAAAGTACGGCACCACCCTCCGTGGCCAGACCGGCCGGCGAAGGAGTGGCGGATAATGCCGCTACCCAGGCCGACAACACCGTCCAACTCCCACCCCGGGCGACCTCTGCAAACCCTGCGACACCCAGAGAGGGGCCAGCACGGTCACGCGCCCCGGTCTGCGCCGCCACGCCGAGCCTGGGCGTAGGCGAAGGCCCCTCCACAGCCTGCAACGCTGCAGAAACTGTGGGGCGAGATAGCTCTGACCCCGCAGAACCCCCCGAGAGACACATCGGCGTGAACACCCTTGGGAACCCACGGACCTCTCAGGATGAAGCAAATGCCAGCACGGAGCTGCGCTCGATTGGGAGGTGTGGAGCCGCGACTCTGGACAGCACAGAGGAGGCTCGGTGTGCGGCCCCGGCCGCCTGCACTACGGACACGGGGGGCGCGGCGGGCAGCGAGGGCGCACCTCCACGGGTCCCCGCGGATGCCGCGACAGTCCAGGGCAGGAGACCGCCGCCGGGCACGGTGCCTAGTACTTGCAACGACCCCCTGGGGCGAGGAGACATGCCACGAGCTGGGCCTGAGCCCCCCCCGTGCATGGGCGCGGACTGGAGACGGGAATGCGAAGTCATGGCGCGTACGCTCAGACTGGCACAGGTGCACGCCTCAGACGGCACAGGCCCCCCCCCTGCGAAGACGAATGGAACCAAGTTCTCAGTGTGATCGCATGGGCCGCAGCGATACCCCAGCTGGACAACTGCATGGGGCCACCAAGAGCTTGGACTCGCCGCGCGAATCCCAGACGCCTTCAGCGCCTACTGGATTACCCACCCACCTCCGGGCACGCGCAACCCCGCCGGCAGGAGGATAAACTCACGCCAAGCGGCGCTGACTGCTGACGCGGCTTGCGCTCAGCTGAGGCAACTCGCAGGCGGTCCGGCCTCTCGCTCGGACAGCGTGTCGGCACCCGATGCCTCCTTTCAGAGCCTTACGCCTGCCATGCTCCGCACCATCCTGCGCGCGGGAGCGGGCGCCCCATTCTCGGACGATAGGGGCCAGGTCCTGAGCGAGACTGTAGAGGCCTCTCCAAGGAACCTACGCAGTACCGGTAATGTCGCCCGGCGTGCCGGCACGCCCAGACCTGCGCGTGCCCCGGCCGGGATTGCTGTGAGTACAGCCGACGGCGGGCAGACCAGGCGTGCCCGACACCGAAGCACGACCGGACCGCGACCGGTAGAGCCCAACACCCAGCCCCATACTACCGCCGCTGACAGAGCTCGTGGGAGTCCGGCTCGCCGGCCACTCAGAGGCAGGAATGGCGGCACACGCAGGACCGCTACGCGGTGCGACCCGACGCAGAGCTGCGGGCAACGCAGACAGGGAAAGGTCCACCCGACCAGACAGCAGACCTCCCCACCCAAGAACTCTGGTCGACCTCTGGGAACGCTCCCGCCCGGGAGGGCCCCCCCACCGGGGTCGCAGAGAGAGGCGTCACAAGACGGGCGTCCAGACCGGCGAGTGCGGAGGGCGCACGGATCCGCAGGCCGCGGCCCCGTCCGACTGTCTTCTCACCAGACGAGTCCACGGCCGCCCCCCAGCCTGCCGATGTGCTTCAGCAGGTTTGGGAGCGACATAGGGACGGACGAACTGGCTTCTCTCCAGTCGCACCTGCAGACACGACGCTTGCTGCGTATCAGACTGCGGGCTGGGACAATACACAGATCAGCAGCACTCTAAGGACTTTCCAGAAGGATGGCCTCGTCTCCAGCGTTTCCCCCGACGGCACATGGGATATCGCGGGGCACCTTAGGCTCCACCCTATCAGCGATCCCAGACATGGGGAAGACTGGACGTATGACTTCACCCAGCAAACGAGGGCACGCATAGTCAACCCTCGACCCGGCCCGAGTGCCACCGTGGGAACAAGGGTTCATCTTGTATCACTCTTCGATGAATGGGTCCTGGCGAGACTGGCGGTAGGCGACCTCTTAGCCAAAGTCGCCGCGACTTCTCGGTTCAGATCCTCCGCCTTCTTCGAGTTCAGCGAGGAAGTGGCAGCTCGAGTGGAGAGGCGTTGGGACCGTGACAGTGCCACGCGCTTTGATGGAGGACCCCCGCACATTAGGTTGGGAGCTGATGTATGGGATCTCCTGAGATGGGACGACTGCCGGAGTCCTGACCTCAGAACCCTGGACCCTGGAAGCTTACTCGTCATCACAGCGGGGCCCCCAGGTGCCAGCCTTTCTGCAGCCAGCCAGCACGGGGGACTAGATGGACTTGCGGGTTCCCAGACAGTGCAGTTCTTCGCTGTGCCTCTCCTGTGGAGCACCGCCCGCAGACTCCGCCCGGATGTCCACGTCATAATATGCTGCGAATGTCCAGCCACCATCCTACAGGCACACAAGCAGGCAATGTGCACTGCACTGGGGGCACTCCCCCCAGACTGGGCGGTCCGCATTGATGCTGCGCCCGCAGTCGCCAGCCCGAGAGACCGATTGTGGTTCAGCAATTGCCCTCCCGCGGATGACCTCGCTACGTACCCTCGGCTCCCCAGCCCCTGGGAAAGGCAATGGGCGTACAGACCGGGCGGGCGCGTCCCTCCCTGGGCCCAGTCCAAGGCTCCTGCCAACGCCCAGGAGGCAATAGTTCCTTGCATTTACCAGACACACCCCCTCTGTCTGCTATACAGTGGGGACAGCAGCCACAGATGGCTCCTCCGCACCCTCGCCGACACCAGGAATGGCATCAATAACATTCTTCAGGAGACCGGGGCCGAGCGTACCTTCCAGGGCTGCACGGAAGGACTGACGCTCGTCTGTCACGGAAGAGAGCGAGAGAGCCTCGCCAGCGAAGGGAAAGCGAGGGCCTGGGCGGGTTGGCTCCTGGCCCACTGCAGAGAGCACGGACTCAGGATCCCATCTCCGGAGGAGCGGGCCCGAGCAGTGGGCCTTGGTTCTTACTATCGATCCCTGGACATCAGTGGAAAGAAACTCTACGATGCCGTGGGGGCCCACCTTGACCCGAGATGTCTCCAGCGCAGACTTGCGACCGCCATCCTGGATTGGAGCAGGAACGAGAATATCTCCGGCTGCCAGCACGAAGCTCCGACAGAGGGCCATATCTGGGCCGCGTGGAGGCAGGCGCGCAGCTTCGCCGATAGAATCTGCCCTTGGGCGCCGCTCGCCGGGGACCCCTGTCCAGATGACATAGTCCGAGCCAGGCTGCAGCAAGAGCTCCTAGATCAAGGGTTGCCGTTCCCCTAGACTCGCCTGAAGACCCAGGGACGCTTCACCTCGCCCTTGGGTCTCCCCCGCTCACGAATCTCGTTCCGGGGGCGAGAACCAGAGCCTGGCAACTAGCCTGCTCCTCCCTGAGCCGCGCCCTTGCCCTGCGCAGTAACCGTGCCGTCCGGCGACCGCGAGCCCTCTGGGCTTTCGTGCGCGCCACCCCCTGGAGCAACCCCACCTGGGCGGACCTCTGCGGGGACCTTTCCCTGCGGTCACTGATCGACGCCATTTCCCAATGCCGCGCAGGCCGGTACACTCAAGGTGGGCCGTTGGAACGTTAGGTACCTCAAAAGCACGACTGCTCACAATAACATGATTAAACGCGCCGTCTTGACGCAGATGACCACCAACGGTAGGGTCGGACTCATTCAGGAGACCCACTCGACAGAACACGAGGCGGCCGTCTGGTCCACCATGTTTCACGCCCGCACGCTTGTCGCCTCTCCAGCCTACAGTGGACCAGCCGGGGGATGCGCCGGCGGAGTGGCGATCATCATTCCCCACGGCACTACGCTTTTCCGGGCAGAAGACCTCGTCCCCGGATGTGCCGTTGCAGCCACCATCAGCCGAGATGACAGCACCTACCGCCTGGTCTCGGTGTACCTCCCGCCCTCCAGGAAAGCCGAAACCATTGGCGCCATCAGACAGGCCATCGAAAGGTGGGGCGACACCCCTACATACTGGGGAGGGGACGTCAACATCCAGTTGGACAACCCCAGGGACGGTGAAACAGACGAGGCAGCGGCCCTTGCTGACCTGCTCTCGCTGACTGGTTCAAGCGTCTGCCACTGCGACGGCCCCGCCAGGGTGGGCGCGGACAATGAATCGCAGATCGACATCGTTGCTTGCCCTTTTCGTCAGCTCGGTGCCTACGGGGTCAGGAAGGCCTGGAAACCCTCAGTCTCCGACCACGCCATCCTGTACATGGAGCCGCAGGGCGCCCCCAGAACCCGCCGAGACAACACCATTCGTGCGGGCGATCTCCGCCTACTTCCAAGCGAGGCGCACGCTGAATTAAGGACTCTGTATTCCTTTCTCGAACGCACCTTCGGGTTGCCGGACATCGATCTGACCGGCCTCCTACAACCCGCCGACTGGGTCCGCCCGGCCACCCCAGGTCAATTCCCAGCCAGTCACTGCGACAACGACGACGGCGAAGGAGAAAGAGAACAGGGACCCTCCACTCCTCCCCCGGCCCCTAACCCGGGTGATGACCACACCGTCCCGCTTCTGCCCGCCCTCCTCGCGCTTGGTCGCCACGCTCTGTCAGCCGCAATACAGGACTGGTGGAGGAAGTGGCGCAGAAGCAAAACCAACCGTTCGCCAGGGACCCTGCTAGCGGCGGCGGTAAGATCGGACTCCATGACGCGCCCGGCGGGAGCACTTGCTGCCTGGCTCGCTGAATACGAGTGGGACGGCAGCGACTTAACACCTCAGCAGGCTGCCCTCTGGCTGCGAAGGTGGGGCAATGACGCCGCGCAGAGACGCGCCGCCCGCCTCGCTCCCGCGCAAAGGGGCCCCGGAGTTGAACGCCCCGCGCTTGCCCCCCACTACCGGACGGCGCGAGAAATCTTCGTCAGGACACTACGGAGTACGCGACGAAGACGGAAGCTGGAAGGAGCGCACCAAGGAAGTAGACGACGTCCTATGGCGGAGCCGGAGTCCGATCTGGCAAACCGCCCCTCCTCTTCCCCCTTCAGCGGACTGCGTCCTAAACGAGTACTTCAGGCAAAAGGACACGGGGCATTTCCCACGCTCTCCCAGCTCGCAGTGGGGCAGGATCGCCTCCCTCGTCCTGGGGCCTAGCGGCAGCGCCCCCGGTGTGGGCGGAGAGCCGAGCGAGCTGTATCATCCCGGTGCGCGCTTTGTTGCTGGACTCCTCGCCCAGGCCTGGTACGCCGCGGCGCTGAACCCAGGGCTCCTGGACCTGGTCCTTGGCCCCTCTGTTGACCTTCTGGTCTGGATCGGCAAGAAACTGGCCGCTGAGCGTCCCAACGACATGCGCCCCTTGCAGCTCCCCACTTGCCTACGGAGACTGCATGGAGCTACCATTGCCGATTGCCTCAGCCCCGTGATTGAACCCAGGCTTAACCCCAATCAAGCTGCCAAGCGCGGTGGGCAATGCGGTCCCAACATCGCCGCCGCCACCAACCACCTTGCCCTGGACCCCGTCACCGACGCCGAACCTGGGCCCTCGTGGGCCGCCCTGCTTGGCGCGCACCAAGAAGCTGTTGACCGCTATATACTGGACGCCGCACGGCAACTAGGCCCTGCCCTGAGCACGGCTGTCCTCTTCTGTGATCAGAACAAAGTTTTCGAGCGCATGTCCCTGCAATGGATGGGGCAGCTGGCGAGGCGTTGGCAACTCCCGACCTGGCTCCTGCACTCTGTGGATTGCCTCGTCGGCAGCAGGAGCGTGCGCACCTGCAAAGGTAGATGCAAAACCAGAATATGGAAGCTCTTACGGTCCATCGGAATGGGAGGCACCGCCTCCCCGCTCCTCTGGTGCCTAGGATACGACCCTCTCATCAGCGCCCTGGCTGACATCACCGGGGCGGACGATCCGACGTACGTGGATGACCTCGCTGCCCTATTGGGCGCCACCGCCCAAACACTACGTGCCGGCATCGTTTTCCCTGGCTCGCTAGAGCGGCAGGGCTCCTCGTCGAAGCCCACCAGTGCAGGGGCATCGCAGCCCCATCCGGAATCAACATCATGCAGCACCTGGACAACGCCCCGGTGGACTTCAGCGATAATGGCACCACCACATCTGTTACAGGCCTGCCTGCTGGACTCCTCCTGGAAATGATCAGGCGCGCAGCCGTCCCCAGTATTGCGGCTCAGTGTTCTCCCTGAAGCAGCCCATGCAATTGCAAATTTAAAACGGCCCTGGTCCCCGCCAGCAACCGCGATTGGTGGAGACGCACCATTGACTACACCCCCTTTGGCTCGTCCGCCGTCCGCTCTCAGTGGCCCTATCTCGGCGCCTGCGTCGTATCTCGGGCCGCCGAAGGGGAAAGCTTACCGCCCAGGGGGAGAATGACAAAAGGGCATCTCGACGCCCTCGTTGCCGGCACCTGGGGCAAACCTCTCCCCAAGCTGCGGGGCCGGGCCATGGCCCTACACCTTGCAAGCATGTCTCCCACCAAGACCGCCCTCGCCTGGAACGCCTACCTCATCGCGCTCATCCCGTACCCATCCCACTACTCCCTCCCTGACACCGTGCAAGAAAGGGCACTCCGGGCACACTTGCGGGTCGCCCTCGGTCTTGCCTCCGCCTCCTGGATCCCAGACAACATCCTCACCGGTCTGGGCATCCGCTTCCAAGTCCCTGGCTGCCCCAAATGCCCGGTTGCCACCTCGCGTGCGATCGGGGCCAGGGCGCGCGCCCTAGACGACCTGCGGGGGCCCCTACAGGCGAGGCACAAGGCAGGGAGAAGGTGGAACAAACTCGTGAAATTGGCGCGGGAATTCACCCCTCGGGATGAGCCACGCAGGCCCGGCTCCAAGGTGCTGACCGACGCCAGGGCCGCTGACCTCTTCAATCGTGCCATGAGAGAGCCCCCTCGGCGCCGGGCTCGTTACTTCGGGCGCGTTGTATACGTCGCGGCATGGACGCAGCTCCACGGGCACGTGGTGAGCACCTGGTTCTCCACAACCAGCCACGAGCGTAGGTGGGCTCAAACAGACGGTGCGGAATGGTCCCTCCTTGGGCACTGCGCCTCCTTCGCCGAGGCGCACCGCGTCCTACGAGTCCTGGCCAACGGACTACTACTACCCGGGTCCGCGCGTAGACGAAGTGTTGCTGACAGGATCCCCCACCAGTGCGGCTGCGGCAGGGTGGCCAATAGTGTCTGGCTCACCGCTGGACAACGGGATCGCGGTCAGGCTTGGTGCGACTCGTGCCTCGGGCCCTGGACCGGAGAGGCCTCCCTTTGGCCCCTCCTCGGCGACGACGCGTTGCCCGAGGACTTGCGTCCACTTGCTGCGGAGAGAAGAAGGCAACTCGGCAACATCACCGTTCCCATGCGGCCAGGACTCTACGGAGCCTGCCCCCTCTGCGGCCTAGCGGAAGCCACTGCTGAGCACGTGTGGGGCTGGTGCCCCGCCGCCGCCCTTGCATGGGAAAAGGCTAGAGGCCCTGACCACCCCAGAGACCTTCCCACCACGATATGCTCCAAAGGTCAGCACCAGAGGCTTGCCTGCCGCCTTTTACACCGGATCTCCTTCAGATATTGCGTGAACCTGGACTGTGCCCCCATTGGTGCCGACGAAGCCGCCGGACTCATCGTCCAGGGAATCTCCGTACCAGACACCGACGTCCAGGAAGACAATGATGAGGACGACGACATGCAAGAAGGGCAGGCCCCCACTGCACCGGCGGACGAAACCGCCGTCTGGGCCCCCATGTTGGACCCCTGTCAACATTGCAATCCCCAAGGCCCACACCTGCTGCGCATGCAGGGGGCTGCCGGACCGCATCTCGGCAGACAAGCTCCGCGCGCCGGGGGGAAATCCGGCGCCTCCCTGTCACGACCAGGTTCGCGCGGAGCGGGGATCGGCTCGCCGTTCTCCAAACGGGCGACACCAGGGCGAGTTGGATGCCGCCAGGGGTGGGTTGGTTCCCCTGCCCCAGGACTGACAGGCCCCCCAGTGCCCTCTGGACCAAGAGCTACTGCAGACTCTGCGACCTGCACGCCCTGGTGCTCAGAGCTAGGAGGGACATGGAGGCAGGCGAGGAGATCACCGTCGGAGACTCCCCGCTCCCCGCTGCCGATGCGGCCCAATGGCCCTTTGAGCTCACCTTCGACGGTGGGGCTCGCCGGATCGGGGAAGGTGATAAGGTCTCCGGGGCGGCAGCTGTCTTCTGGAGACACGACCCGCACCGCGGCTACCCGCGCGTCGTCGCGGTCGCCGTCGTTGCCCTTCCAGGCTGCGACAATGCGCAGACGGCGGAGGCTTCCGGGTGCAGAGCGAGACTTGCCCTGCTCCCCCACCTTGACACCGCGCTTCGAAGGGCTCGAGTGGTCGGCGACAATCTAGCTGCCATCCGGTACGGATCCGGCACTGGGCGCTATCGCCGGCTCCACCTGGCACAACAGATGGACTTCGCCCTTCGACAAGCCAGCGAAGCTGGATGGACACTCACATGGCAGGCTGTGCGTCGTCGCCTCAACAAGGCAGCCGACCGTCTTGCCACACTAGGGGTTTTCTGGGCCGACGCTTTTCGAGGCGCCGGCGACCTGGCCGTCACTTCCTGGATCGTCTGGGACGGCACCCAGCCGCCCCCCCCCCCCTTTCCCTGCCGCGGACGTCGACCTCTGCGACTTGGACCAGGTTGCGCTGTTCGTTGATGCTCTCGAAAATCCTCCTCCCTCCCCCCTCCTCTGATCGCCCCCCGCCGCGGCGCACTAAGGTCCTGTCGGGTCGCAGCTTCAGCTGCCATCACAAGACAGCGCAGCATTCCGCTGCCACCCTGGATCGGTTCCCCCCCTGGATAATGCCCAAAAACAACCAGGGCCCCCTCCGTCGTTGGCCCTCCTGCCTACAGTGCAGTGACGACGGGCCGCCAATGCGCATGGGCACGCGCGTCTTCCTGGCCCGCTTTTGTCCCTGGATGCGCTGGGTTTATTTCCACGGCGGTTGGCGGCGCCGGTGCGAGATCTGCCAGGGGCCCGTCGACGACACAGAGCACATCCTAAGCGCGAAGCACTGCGACATGTCGGTGGCACGGTACCAGGACGTGTGGCCAGACCCGAACACCTTCGTCACTCCTGGGAATCTTTGGTGCATGTTTGGAGGGGGGCCCTGTGACTCGACCCGCCAGGTGTCCGTCGCGCGGATGCCCTGGCGCGGCTGGAAACCAGTCCAGCCCTCGATTACCCGTGACGGGGTGCGCTCGCTCCCTGGCATCGCGATCCCCGAGGATGCGCTGCGCGTGCCCATTACCTACCCCCTCTGGGACGATCCGTCGACATATAACTGCCCAGGAGGCACCAGGGTGGACCCGGAGAAGGTTCGAACGCACATGATGAACAGGCGGGGCGCCGCAAGAGAGGGCCTCAGGCCGTCCGAGGACGGCGACGGGAACAGGATGCGGGCGAAATCGTCCATCTGGCTACCCCCCTCACCTGGACAGGCTGCAGGCTCCTCCGGGGTACCTCCTCCTCCGCCCCCGCCGTCTCGCCCCCCTCCTGCCTGGGGCCCACCCTGCCAGCAGCGAACAGTCCAGTTGGCCGAGGACAGTGAAACGGAGATCGACGCTCCCTCCCCGACAAGCCCAGCCGCCCTGGATAAGGGGACCTGGCCATGCAGGCAGCCTCAGAGGTCGCCAGCCTCTACTCGGTTCCGTTGGACTCCCCGCACTCTAGGGTCCACCCCAAGGCAGCGCTCGGGGAGCTGATCAATGCCGTTCGACTCCCCTCACAATGGCCCTACTCCCTCCAGGACCGCGGGCAAACGTTAAGGAGGATCGCCTGGGTTGAAAGCCAAGCCTCGGTCGAGACGGTAGACGATGGCAGAGGCTCTACGCGAGAGGATCTCGCCAGAAGAGGTAACTGCGCTCTCGGAGTTCGCGTCACCAGGATCGATGCCAACACGAACATGGAGGACCTGGACGCCTTTCGGCTGCGGAACGCCATGAACCTACCCGACGGTAAAGAATTTCTGCTGTTGGAGTGGCCCTCAATGTACAAGGTTGCATCCAGACCCCTGGAACGTGACAAAGAGAGCAGGTGGCTGTAGATTTCAGTCACGGGCCCGACAGTAGACAAGATCGCAGATGTCTCAGTTTGGTGGCCCCCCGCTCTGGGCGGTCACATCCACCCCAAGGATGCTCAAGCGCTAGGTCTCAGCCCTTCCGCCAGGTACCCCTCGAACTGGTGCATCGTGGTCTACAACTACGGGAAGGGTGGGCAGTTTCACGAAGACGAGACCAAGGCGAAACGCCACCCGAGCGACGATCTTCCCTGGCATCGCGTGGATGAAGCCCCTTCTGACATCCAGTTTTGGCGGCAATGCTCGGCGCTGGACCAGATGTACTACCTACGCCAGAACCCAGCGGATCTGTTTGGCCACCAGTTGTCACCTGTGACGTGCCTCCTGGCCTTTGTTCACGCCCCTCGGTCGGAACGGACTTTGGCCAACGACTTGGGACACGCGTGTTCCTTGGGGCTGAGCCTTAGGGCCAGGGCGGCAGCCACCCTGGAACAGAGCGTCCTTGACGCCGACCATTTGCAAGCTGTCGAAGACGGCACGCTGCTGCAGGCACCGCTTCTCCCCCAAGGCCTAAAGGCGTTCTCTGACGAGGAAATCTCAGATGCGACAGGCTCTGTCTTTCAGAGAGTGCGTCCTACTCCCAGCCTGGACACTCTCCACAGGATTTTGGACAAGCACAGGCCGAACGGCGATGCGACCAGTGCCCTGCAGGCCACCCTGAGCCACCATGCTGTTCTAGTGCACGGACCCCCATGGAACGGGCAAGACCACCTTCTCAGTTGCCTGCCTGGACCTGTGGAGCTCCTGCCTACGCCCTGGACACGCGGTCGCTTTGGCAGCAGGGTCCAACACGGCGGTCGACCAACCAGCTCTGGCATTGATCGAAGCACAACATCAGCGGCGCCTCGACCAAGACACGGGCTTCCCCGACAAGTTCGTGCGCCTGGCAAAGAAGGACCGTGTCAACGAGGCACTTGTCGACCTTACACCTGAAGGTCACTACAGAAACGCCCACGTCGATTTCCCGTTCCAGAACGGGGACAAGAGCCAGGGCTTCAGGCCCTACAAGGCGAGCTTACTACGTCAGGCCAGGATAATCATGTCTACGCACGAGGCGTCAGAAGCACTCGGTCAAAAGGACAGCCCCCAGATCGTCCTCCTGGTAATCGACGAGGCTGGGCAAGCCACAGAGCTCCACGCGCCCATGTCCATGGTAAACCTGATCAACAGTGGGGGGGCCGTGGTCCTCGTCGGAGACCCGAACCAGCTGCCCCCCACGGTGCTCTCCAAACTGGCGAACGACCTAGGGCTCTTCGTCAGCATCTTCGACAGGATGTTTCACGCACTCCGCGGTCAGGAGTCTTCCGTGGTTCACTTTTCAATCTGCTATCGGATGCATCCGCAGCTACTCGCCTTCCCGAGCGCCGCCTACGACGGGAAAGGCATGAAGTCTGGCATCCTGGATCCGCTCAGAGAGCGGCCAATCGTCGAGGGCATCCCCTGGAGAGAGATTCGCGTGTGGGAACCCGGGCGACTGCCAGAGCTGGCTAGACTCACCGATTCTGACGAAGGTGACCTCCGCGCCACCCTTGAACCGCTGGACCCGCCGCTAGGCGCAGACATGCACCGTTTCCTAATGGTTCACACACCCTCCTGGGAGGTCACCTCAGAGCTACAACCAGGCTTTGCCAATCTTCTGGAGGCGGCTCAAGCCGTGGACATAGTGCGCGCTCTACTACCAGAGCTCAACAAGGGCACCACTGTCAGAATCGTGGTCGGCCACCAGCTCCAGACGGCTATCCTCATGGACGGATGGCCGCAGGGTTCTCGTCACCTCTCCGGCGTCCTGCGTAACGCTAGAGGAGGCACGAAAGGGCAGCCCGGCTCGCGTGCTCTCGGAGTACGGGCGATTGACTCGCCTCTGGGTCCAGTTTCGAGGCCGCGCCCCTGTGGGCCGCAGGCTTTCCCTGGAAATCGACGAGAGCTTCGACCCACTCAAGGACCTTGCCGCATGGATGCCCTCGCCCGTCGCCTGGGGCAGTGTCGCAAAGGGGGAGAGCGGGCAGAACGAGCTGGACGTCGCTAAGAAGAATGCGCGCGACGCCCAGGCCACCTGTTTCGCTGAGCGTTATAACGCACCCCTGAAGGAAAGTTTCGACTGGGACACCCTGGGCAAGCTAATCTCGGGAGGGCTCCACGATATCCTCTCGACGCCTGCCTTTCATGTGCTCATTTATCTTATGTCCGGGCTGCGCCCTCACGAATTCACGCTGGCCAACGCGCCGCGGCAGCCGGGCGTGCTCGACCGCAAGGCTTGGTCGCACCTGGGCTTCTTGTTTGACATGTCTCTGGGGCTCGATGCGACCAATCTGGTCTACAACACGCTGTGGGCAGCAATGGTCTGGTCGCTCGGCCTAGGCACCCCCTGGGGGGACGCGAGCTGCGCCGTCCCCGATGACTCCCTTCCTCCGTTGCCCCGCGCCAGCGGTAGGCGTGTAACACTCTGGAAGCGCCGCCAGTGCACCCCCAAAGGGCTCTTCCGTCAGGTCCCCAAGGCTTGGAGCTCCGCTACCAAGGACTGCTGCAGACACAGGAGGCACCCTGGAATGGCCGGGTTGGGAGACATCCTCCGAGGATGCGGTTCCTCGATGGACGAGTTCCGTCAGGGAATCATAGACACCGACGGCCAGCCCATGGATTCCTGCAAGGCACGTTCGCTTCTGGTTGTCATGATGCTCATGCTCCGTGAACCGCGAGTGTTTCTGTGGCCTTTCTCTCATGCAGAGCAGGCCGGGGGCGTCATCGAAGCCATTCTGGGGTTTTGCGTCCCCTGGCAAGAGGTCCACCAGGATTTCCGAAGCCACTTCGCCCGTGCCTGGAGCCTCACCCTGGAAGACCTGGCTGACCTGCACGGTCGCATCGAGGCGGTGCTGCCTCACATCTCCAAGCTCGTGGCATTGGCGCATCACCACCCGGCTGCGCAGAAAGCCGGCTGCCCACAGACCTGGAGCGAGATGGGCAGGCAAGCTTTCCAGCTAGAAGCGCCGATGCTCGTCCTCGAACGGATCGTCCCGGCAGCAACTCTGACCTGCCTGGATACGCGCGGCTGCTCAGTGTGTGCACTACACGTCGCGCTGGCGGGGTCCGACGCCTCCCTCGGTCCCGACGACAGGGTTGCGGGTCTTTCCTACATCGGCGGCGGACTTGCCCCGTCCCAGACCGACCTCAATGCCCCTCCACCACCGGCGCCGGCCCCAGGCACCAGACTGGACCCTCCTTTCATCCCCGACGAGAGGCTCGTGCTCGAGAAGAAGAATAACATATGCACGTGCGACAGGTGCGGAAAGGACCATCTGACTTCCGCCGAGGGCACCTGGATCTCCGACAGCACGCGCCAGATGGTCGCTCAGAATAGACCTCAGGCGTACATCAACGGTGCCAACATGGGGTGGCATTGCGCTGTCTGCTGGATACGCCACCTCGAGGACAATGGCCTCCCTACGCCTGCCGGAACGACGCTCGCCGACAGAGTCAGGGAACATGAGCAGCAGATGTCGGGGGCCAGCAACGACAGAGCGAGCGCCCTCCCTTCCCTGGGGCACCTTCTGCTTGGCTACGGCTGCAACCCCCTGGCGGACACGAGGAGGTTAGCTGATCTCTTCGTGGAGCCGACGGGCGCGAAGATTCCTGAGTGCGCCAATCCCATCATTCCGATCCTCCGGATCCGGGACGAGCGCTTCGGCATCAAAGCCGCCCAGACGCAGACCTGCTCTGCGCGGTGCGACACCTGCCCCCAAGGGGCCCCGCTCCTTGTCTGGGACCCAGGCTCTCCGCCTCTGGGTTGCTTCATTTGGAAGCCGGCGGAAGGTATAGGCGCTCCCGAGCACGATGGGTTGCCCCCCATCGACAAGCGTGCCCTGGCCTGGTGGGGACGCCAATGGAACGCTACATGGTGCTGCCGGCGCTGCCTGGTCCCGATCTGGAACATAGGCCCGGCCACCCTGGATCACATCCTGGATCGCGACTTCAGATCGCTGTATCCAGAAGAACCTCCTGCCCTTCCCCCGCTGAGCAGCCAGATTGGGTTCGAGGCGCCTGTGGACATCGTGGATTCTCTCCCTTGGCTTGGCGTGGACGCCAAGGCCCAGGACCAATTCACCAAAGTCGGAGCAAGCAATCCCCCTGGACCCAGCGCCACAGGCAGCTCTGGTGCAGCGTCAGAGCCAACACCCATCACCTCCTTGGCAGAGTCCCCACCAACTGGCGTGTTGGCTGTGAGCGACGACAGGCCAGACACTCCCATGGCTGCCGACACAGACAGGTCTCAGGGCACGGTGGACAACGACTCGCGTATGGGCCACCATGACCCGCCCGACTACGACAACGGCGAAGGCGCGGAAGACGGGCTCCCCCTCAACAAGATGGAGCCCGACTACGGAGAAGATGAACCCGCTCGTCCTCCCACGTGCTCAGAGTCGGCCCAGGAAGATGATGACAATCGCTCAGGCGGCGATGCGCCACAGCGAAGCCCGTCGTCGGACAGCTCTGACACCAGCCGCGAGGATACCGCGACCTCAGCTGCAGAGGAAACGCCCTACGCCGACCGCAGAAGGGGTCCAGCCCGAGACCCCGCGAGGTACGAGAGGGCCAGCGACGGTGGTGGCTCGCGGTACGAGCGCTCTCCTGCGCCCACCCCGATGCCCCCTGGACAGAGGCCCTATCACTCTCGCCATATTGGTTCATCGGAACAGGACGCACTCAATCTGTTGTCCTGCCCTGATGGAGGCGGCCCAATGTACAAAGTCAGGCTGGGCACTGTCGAACTCGAACGTCCCGACGAGACACCAGCCAGACGCATATCCAGGCTTCAGTCGGAGCTGGGGGCAGTCTTTTGCGCGCTGTGGACAGCGAACACGCAGCGTACCCGGCTCCCTGGATGGAGGGCGCCCAAATCCGACCCGAAACTACACGCGCCCTCGGATATCAACAATTTCCCAAGGAGGCCTGGAAGGACTGCGGGTATGACGCCTACGAGATGAACACGAGGCTGGGCTATGATATCGACTGGGATAGGATACCAGCCAATTACCTGCGTCACTCCCAGACAGACGACAGGGGCAAATGCGGCTATCACCACATGGGCTGGCGCGACCGTGCAACAAGTTCCTGGGACACCTGGGGCTGTTGGCAGGGCGAGTGGCGCGATGGATGGCGTGAAGATCACTGGCAGACGGGTGGAAGAGGGGGCGGAGGTTGCCCTGATGATCGGGACGATCGAGATGAAAAGAGACTCCGCTGGAGAGACTGAGCCCCCTCTCTGCCCTCTCCGCGCCCCCAGTGCCCGCGCCACCACCTACACCCTACGACACGCTACCGCGGCCCTCCGCCGCTCTCTCCTTCAACCTGGGGCAGCGCCACCGCCGCTCCCCTGGACGGCACTCTCACTCACCCTTGGGCCTTGGGGTGCCGTTCAGTAGTGCCATCTGCTCTCTGCGTGACACCGCGCTTCCTGCAGACCAACTTGCCACTGGCATCGCTGCCTTTCTCTTCCGGTGGCCGCAGCCCTCTCGCCGCAAGGCTCCCCCGTTCCTCGCCGTCGGTTTCGCTTCCTGAATTCTAGCTGGCGCTGCCCTGAGCCGCGCCGTGGGCCCCCTAATCGCGGCGCTCTGCCGCCCTCCACCCGATGCGCGCACCTCTTGCCTTTGGATCCAGGTGCGCGCTTCGGCAATGCCGTCCACAGCCCCTCCGCAGTGGACTCGCGGCCTCTGGCCTTGCTGTAGATGTCTCACCGCCAGGCGTTCCTGGCCTGTCAGTGGGCCGCGGCTCGCCTGTCCACTGGCTTTCTCTTTGGATTTTCTAACCGACTGAACGGCCTTCCGGCGTGACCCTGGATCTCTTTAAAAAGCTGCACGGCCTTCCGCCGTCACCCTGGATCCAAGTGGCTCTGAGGGATGCGTCTTGGGTCTATGACGGTCTCGTCCCTCGGGTGTTATCCGACTCGTTTTGGGTAGCACTGAGACACTTTGGATGTGCACACGCCACGTTGTCGACCATGTATCGTGCACTACGGCGCCCTTCCACTCGTTGGATCTGGGCTGACGCATCTCAGTTGTGGAAGGTTCTCCTGTCATCATGCTCCACACCCTGGATGCGCGTTCTTGCGTCGGGACTCGGATTCGCCGTCAGATTTTTCCGCTGGACTTATGTCCCCAGTCAGTCTGTGTTTCCCGTCAGACTCCCTGGATCGATGTCCTCGGGAACTCTTGAATGCTGAACGGCCTTCCGCCGTGACCCTGGATCGAAGTGGCTCTGAGGGATGCGTCTTGGGTATACGAATGTCTCGTCCCTCGGGTGCTTTCCGACTCGTTTTGGGTAGCACTGAGACACTTTGGATGTGCACACACCACGTTGTCGACCATGTATCGTGCACTACGGCGCCCTTCCACTCGTTGGATCTGGGCTGACGCATCTCAGTTGTGGAAGGTTCTCCTGTCAGCATGCTCCACACCCTGGATGCGCGTTCTGGCGTCGCGACTTGGTGTTGCCGTCAGGATCCTCCGCTGGACTCGTGTCCCCAGTCAGTCTGTACTACCTGTCAGGCTTCCTGGGTCGATGTCCTCGGGCACTTTCCTTTCTGTTTGCACTTGGACTTCTGGGAACGCCTCGCGCGCCATTTTGGCTGCGCTTGGTCTCCTCGGTGCCTGTCCTCAGGCTCGTTGGATGTACCGTTGCATGCCCGTCCAGGGGCTGTCTCAGACTCCCTGGATTGCACGTCGGCTGCCGCCCTGGGCGCTGCCGCCCCCCGCCGCCTGATCCGCGGCCCCGCGCGCGTTAGGCAATTTAGTCGCGGCCGTAGCCCGCCCGCGACCTCCCGCCGCTGGCGCTTCCGCCTGCGGCTGTTAAAAAAAAGTATCCCCAATGGGCCTTTGGATCATCGCGCGCAGGGTGCGGCGGGACATCCGCGTGCTAGTGTGCTGCGAAAACGCAGCCACGATGCAAGCGGCACACAAGCAGGCGATGTGCACATCCCTGGGAGAGATACCGCTCGACTGGGCAGTGTGCCTCGATGCCGCCTCCTCGGTGGCTAGCCCAAGAGACCGCCTCTGGCTCAGCAATTGCCCCCCCGCCGAAGACACCATTACGTATCCCAGACTCCCGAGTCCCTGGGAAAGGCGGTGGACATACCGCCCAGACGGACGCATCCCCACGTGGACCCAGTCCAGAGCCCCAGCGAGTGCCCCTGAAGCCACAGTACCGAGCAGCTACCAGACGCACCCGTTGTGCCTCCTGTACAGCGAAGACAGCAGCTACAGGTGGCTCCTCCGCACTCTCACCGACACCAGGAATGGCATTAAGAACATACTCGCTGAGACAGGAGCCGAGCAGCGCTTCCAGGGGTGCACTGAGGGGCTGGCACTCGTCTTTCAAGGCAGAGAGCGAGAAAGCCTTGCCAGCGAAGGAAAGGTCAAGGCCTGGGCAGGATGGCTGCTTGCTCACGGAAGAGAGCATGGACTCCGAGTCCCCTCCCCGAGGAGCGTGCTCGAGCAGTGGGACTGGGGTCCTACTACCGGGCCTTAGCCATCGGTGGGAGAATGCTTTGCGACGCCGTAGGCATCCACTTCGACCCCAGGTGCCTCCAACGTAGACTCGTGTCTGCCATCCTAGCATGGAGTCGGGACGAACCCATGCCTGGACAGCAGCACACAGCACCGACCGAGAGGCACGCATGGGCCGCATGGAGGCAGGCGCGCAGCTTTGCGGGCAGAAACTGCCCATGGGCACCCCTCGCGGAAACCCCTTTTCCAAACGACGTACTACGAACAATGCAGCGGCAGCAGCACTTCCCGCCCGGACCGCCGTTCCCCTAGACTCGCCTGAGGACCCAGGGTCGCTATATCGCGCCCTCGGGCCCCCCCCGACCACGAACCTCGTGCCGGGGGCGAGAGCTAGAGCGTGGCAAGCCGCCTGCTCATCGCTGGGTCGTGCCCTAGCACCGCGCTGCAACTATGCCGTCAGGCGGCCACGGTCCCTCTGGGCCCACCTGCACGCCACCGCCTGGGCCAATCCCACCTGGGCGGACATGTGTGGGGACCGGTCTCTACGGAGCCTTGTCGACGCAATAGCTAGTGCCACACAGCGCGGTACGCTTAAACTTGGCTGCTGGAACGTCAGATACCCCAAGAGTACGACAGCACACAAGAACATGATCAAGCACGCTTTTCTGACGCAGCTGACCACCAACGGGAGAATCGGGCTCATTCAGGAGACCCACTGGACTGAGCATGAAGCGGTGGTCTGGTCCACCATGTTCCATGCCCGCACGCTTATATCATCGCCTGCCTACATAGGACTGGCCGGAGGCCGCGCCGGCGGGGTGGCGATCCTCATCCCGCGCGGTGCTGCGCTTATTCGTTCCGAGGATCTCGTTCCTGGGTGCGCCGTTGCTGCCACGATTAGACAAGGTGAAAACGTCTACCGCCTGGTGCCGGTGTATCTCCCTCCGTCTAGGAAGACCGAAACCATTGATGCCATCCGCCTGGCCATCGAGAGATGGGATGACACCCCCACCTACTGGGGCGGTGACGTGAACATACAGGTTGACAACCCCAGGGAAGGCGAAACCGACGATGCCGCGGCTCTCACCGATCTGCTCGCCCAGACAGGATCTTGCATCTGCCACTGCGACGGTCCCGCGAGGGTCGACGCAGACAACGAGTCGCAAATTGATATCGTCGCTTGTCCTTACCGACAGCTTGGGGCATATGGAGTCAAGAAGGCATGGGAACCATCCGTTTCGGACCACGCCATCATGTACCTGGAACCTCAGGGCGCCCCCAGAACACGCAGAGACAACACCATGCGGGCTGGTGACTTGCGCCGTCTGCCGGACGAGGCGCACGCAGGTTAAGAGCCGTCTACACGTTCCTCGAGCGTACCTTCGGACTGCCCGACGTTGACCTGACTGGGCTCCTGCAGCCCGCCGACTGGGTCCGCCCGGCGGCCCCGGGCACACTGTCCCCCTCTTTCCTGCGCAACTCGCTCTTGGTCGTCGCGCCATGTCGGCGGCCCTCCAGGACTGGTGGAGGAAGTGGCGCAGGAACAAGACCAACCGCTCTCCGGGTACTCTCCAGCACACGCCCTGTGGGGGTACTTGCGGCCTGGCTAGCCGAGTACGATTGGGACGGCAACGACCTGACCCCCCAACAGGCCGCCACCTGGTTGAGAAAGTGGGACACTGACTCCGCTCAGAGGCGGGCGGCCCGGCCCACCCCCGCACAGAGGGGCCCCGGCGTCGAGCGCCCCGCCCTCGCCTCGCACTACCGCGCGGGCCGAGAGATCTTCGTCAAAAAGCACGCCATTCTTGGTGTGCGCGACACCGACGGGAGATGGAATGAGCGTACGAAGGAAGTCGACGACGTCCTCTGGCGGAGCCGTAGCCATATTTGGCAAACTGCCCCCCCCCTTCCCCCAGCCGCTGACCGAATCCTCGACGAATATTTCCGGCACAAAGAACTCGGGCAGTTCCCGGACTCCCCAACCCGCAGTGGGGCAGGATTGCCTCTCTCGTCCTGGGCCCAAGTGGTAGTGCTCCTGGGGTGGATGGGGAACCGTATGACCTGTGCCACCCTGGGGCCCGCTTCGTCGCCTGCCTGCTCGCGCAGGCCTGGTATGCTGCTGACCTGAACCCGGATCTTATCGACCTGGTCCTAGGCCCTTCCATCGACTTGCTGGTCTGGATTGGCAAAAAGGCCGCTGCCGAAATGCCAAACGACCTGCGACCCTTGCAGCTCCCCGCCTGCCTACGGAGACTGCACGGTGCGACCACTGCTGACCAGCTAGGTCCGGTGATCAAGCCCAGACTCAGCCCTAATCAAGCGGCCAAGCGAGGGGGACAGTGTGGTCCCAACATCACAGCTGCCACTAACCACCTTGCCCTGGACCCGGCGCCCGACACCGAACCTGGGCCAATGTGGGCAGCCCTGCTAGGCGAGCACCAGGCGGCCGTGGACCAGTATATACAAGACGCTGTTCAATCCCTGGGCCCAGCCCCCAGCACGGCGGTCCTCTTCAGCGACCAAAACAAAGCCTTTGAGCGTATATCCCTGCAGTGGATGGGACAGTTGACGGATCGATGGCAACTCCCCAGCTGGCTTCTTCACTCAGTGGACGCCCTGGTCAGCTGCAGAAACGTGCGCACCTGCAAAGGAAAGTATAAGAGCAGAATAAAGAGGCTCCTTCGCTCCATCGGAATTGGGGGCACCGCCTCCCCGCTTCTCTGGTGCCTGGGCTACGACCCCCTCATATGCGCCCTTGAAAACATCACGGGGTCGGACGATCCGACGTGCGTGGACGACCTGGCTGCGTTGCTAGGCGCCACAGCTCAAGCACTCCGTGCTGGCATTGCTCTGCCGTGGCTTGCAAGGGCTGCGGGGCTCCTGGTTGAGGCCCACAAGTGCAGAGGAGTCGAGGCACCGAGCAGGATCAACGTCAGGCAACTCCTGGCCACTGCCCCCGTGGATTTCACTGACAACGGCGCCACGATGAGGGTCACCGGCCTTCCGGATACATTCATATTGGACATGATCAGCTGGGTCGGAGGACCAGACGCCGCCGCTCAGTGTGCCCCATGGTCCTGCCTTTGCAGGTGCAGTTTCAAAACTGCCCTGGTCCCAGCCAGCAACCATGAGTGGTGGAGACGTGCCATGGATTACACTCCCTTCGGCGCATCCGCCGTGGTGCCCCAGTGGCCCTACCTCGGTGCCTGCGTCGTATCTCGGGCGGCCGAAGGAGAGGCTTTACCGCCCGGGGGCGCCGTGATCCGAGGACAACTCGACGCCCTCGTTACTGGCACCTGGGGCAAACCGCTTCCCAAACTCCGGGACAGAGCCATGGCCCTACACTTGGCCAACATGTCGCCGAACAAGACCGCCCTCGCCTGGAATACATATCTGATTGCGCTCATCCCCTTCCCCCTTGCATTACTCTCTCCCCAACACCGTTCAGGAGAGGGCGCTGCGTGCTCACCTTAGGGTTGCTCTCGGCTTGGCCTCGGCCTCGTGGATTCCCGACAACATTCTCACTGGCCTGGGCATCCGGTTTCAGGTCCCTGGCTGCCCCAAGTGCCTTGTTGCCACCGCGCGCGCGATTGCAGCCAGAGCCCGCGTCCTTGATGACCTGTGGGGCCCGCCCCAGTCACGACAGAAGGCCGGAAGGAGGTGGAACAAACTCGGGAAATGGGCCCGGGAATTTCCGCCACGGCAAGAGCCCTCTAGGCCCGGCTCCAAGGTTCTGACTGACTCCAGGGCAGCCGACTTATTCATCCGAGCGATAAGGGAGCCTGCCCGATTGCGTGCTCGCTACTTCGGTCGGGTGGTCTACGTCGCGGCTTGGTCGCAGCTACATGGACACATCGTGGACAAATGGTTCACCGCAACCAGTGACGAACGCAGGTGGGCACAGACGGATGGCGCTGAATGGTCCCTTCTGCAGCGCTGTGCATCCTTCACCGAGGCACACCATATCCTCCGGCTTCTGGCCAACGGCCTGCCCGGCTCCGCACGACGGCGAGGCGTTGCCGACATAATCCCCCGCCAGTGCAGCTGCGGCAGACCCGCCAAGAGAGTTTGGCTCACTGCGGGACAGCGAGACGATGGACAGGCCTGGTGTGACACCTGCCTTAGGACCTGGTCGGGTGAGGCTGCGCTCTGGCCCCTTCTGGACGATGACGCCCTCCCCGAAGACCTTCGCGCCCTAGCGGCCGAGAGTAGAAGGCGCCACTTGTCCCCGACACCGACGTTCAGAGCGACGACGAAGCTGATGATGACTGGCATGAAGGGCAGCCTTCCGTCGCCCCGGCTGACGAAACTGCAGTCTGGGCCCCTATGCTCGACGTTTGCCAGCTGTGCAACCCCCAAGGGCCGCACTTACGGCGCATCTGCGGTGCCGCCAGACCTCACCTGGGCAGGCAAGCACCACGCGCCGGAGGGGAAATTCGGCGCCTACCAGTCACCACGAGAGCCACACCTAGTGGCGATAGGCTCGCAGTCCTCCAAGCCGGTGACCCCAGAGCGGGTTGGATGCCCCCTGGGCAGGGCTGGTTTCCATGCCCCAGGACGGACAGGAATCCCAGCGCCCTTTGGACCAGAACTTATTGTAGGCTCTGTGACCAACACACCCTGGTGCTCAGAGCTGGCAGGAATATGGACAGTGGCGAGGAAATCGCGGTCAGAGACTCCCCGCTCCCCGCCGCCGACTCTGCCCAATGGCCTTACGAGCTCACGTTCGACGGAGGAGCTCGTCGGATCGGAGAAGGAGACAATGTCTCTGGGGCGGCGGCTGTTCTCTGGCGACATGACCCACGCCGGGGCTACCCACGCGTCGTGGCGGTCGCCATGGTGGCCCTCCCAGGCTGTGACAATGCGCAGACTGCCGAGGCCTCGGGGTGCAGAGCCGGTCTCGCCCTGCTCCCACGCGTTGAAGGCGCGCTCCGGGGCGCCAGGGTGGTCGGGGACAACCTTGCCGCTATACGATGCGGGGCAGGCACAGGCCGCTATCGGCGGCTCCACCTCTCGCAACAGATGGACTTTGCCCTTAGGCAGGCCAGCGATTCGGGATGGGCCCTCACCTGGCAGGCAGTGCGACGGCGGCTCAATAAAGCGGCTGACCGCCTAGCCACGTTAGGGGTCTTCTGGGCCAGCGCCCTCAACCGCGCTGGTGATCATACGGTCACCACCTGGGTTGTTTGGGAAAACACCCTCTTCCCCTCTCTTCCCCGCTGAGGGGATTGACCTCTGCGACTTGGACCAGGTCGCCCAGGCTGCGGACGCTCTCGAAAATCTCCCCCGTCCTCATCTCCCCTGATCGCTCCCGATCCGGCGCACTAAGGTCAACACAGCTTGCAGCCTTCAGCTGCCTCCCTGGGTTTTACTGGACGCTCCCTGGGTCTTCTCGGCACACGATGGGGCCTAGGAGCAATCAGGGTCCCACCCGTCGCTGGCCCTCGTGCCTGCCACACAGTGAGGACGGCCCGCCAGGCAGGCTGGGCTCTCGTGTCTTCCTTGCTCGGTACTGCCCCTGGATGCGTTGGGCCTTCTTCAACGGGGGTTGGCGCTACTGGTGCGAGATCTGCCAGGGGCCGGTGGACGACGCTGAGCACATCCTGAGCGACAAGCACTACGACATGTCGCTGAGGCGCTACAGCGACGGGTGGCCGGACCCAAGCACCTTTGTCTCCCCTGGGAACCTGTGGTGCATGTGCGGTGGAACGACTTGGGACGAAGTGCACCGTGTGCGTATCGAGCGGAGGGCCTGGCCAGTCTGGAAGCCCGTGAAACCCTTTGTATCCCACGACGGCGCCCGCTCCTTCCCTGGTCTGGTGATTCCGGAAGACGCTCTACATGTGCCCGTCATCTACCCTCTCTGGGACGACGACTGGACGTACAGTAGCCCGGAAGGCACGATAATCGACCCAGACCACGTGAGGTCGCCCCAGATGTGCATCCGCGAGGCTAGACAGACAGGCGCCCGAGGGCATGACGGTGGCGGAGGGGCTAATGCGTTGGCAAAGTCCTCCGTCGGGTCACTGCCCGCCGTGCCTTGGCAGCCGTCAGCATCCTCGGGCACTCCTTTGCCTCCGCCCCCGCCGCCCCATCCTCCGACCGCTTGGGAACAGCCTAGCCAGCAGCGAGTAATGAGACTGGCAACCGAAGAAGAGGCATCACAGCCAGGCCCTGCGGATCGGCAGCTGGACGAGTCGCTGGCAATCCAAGCGGCCGCCGAGGTACACAGTCTTTACTCTCTGCCCTTGGATTCACCACACTCGCGAGTCCACCCCAAGGCGGCGCTGGGAGATCTGCCCGATGCCGTCCTGCCCCCCTCCCAGTGGCCTTACACCCTCCGGGATCGTGGGCAGACACTTCGAAGATTCGCTTGGGTAGAACGCCAAGCGTCGGTCGAGACGGTGGACAAAGGGAAAGAGGCCACGCGCGAAGATCTGGCCAGGAAAGGCAACTGTGCTCTCGATGTCCGTGTCACCAAGATCAACGGCGACACGCCCCTGGACGACCTGGACACCTTCCAGTTGCGAAACGCGTTGGACCTCCCAGAGGGTAGGGGGCTCTACCTGTTGGAGTGGCCTTCCAAGTGCAGGGTTGGATCCAGAACCCAGGAGGGAGACAAGGAAGGCAAGGATCTGTACATCTCTGTCACCGGCCCCACAGTAGACAAGATTGCGAACGTCACCATCTGGTGGCCACCCTCCCTGGGCGGCGCCATCCACCCAAAGGACGCAAGAGTGCTCGACATCAACCCGGCCACCAGGTACCCCTCGGACAGGTGCATCGTGCAGTGCAACAGCGGGAAGTGGGGGCCATTCCATGGAGATGAAACCAAGGCGAGACGGCCCCCAAGCGACGACGTTCCCTGGTACCGAGTGGACGAGGCCCCCTCCGACACCCAGTACTGGCGCCAGTGTTGGGCTCTTGACCAGATTTACTACCTCCGGCAGAATGCGGTGGATCTGTTCGCTCGCGCACTGTCCCCCCTGGCGTTTCTGTTGGCTTTCTTGCGCGCTCCCCGTGCCGACCGACGCGCGGCCAACGACCTCCATCGTGCCAGCGCAGTCGGCTCGAATCTGCGGGCTAGAGCCGCCGCTACACTGGAGATGGACGTCCCCGATGCTGACCTCACCCAGGCTGTCCGGTTTGGCCTTCTACAGCAGGTACCGCCGCTTCCCTTGGGCTTGACGGCGTTCTCGGACGACGAACTCTCAGACTCGACGGGGTCAGTTTTCCAGAGGGTGCGCACCACACCTGGCCAGGCGACCGTCAACGAAAGGGTGGACAAACACAAGCCAAACAACGACGCGATCAGAGCCCTTCAGGCCACGCTACGTCACCATGCCGTACTGGTGCACGGCCCCCCTGGGACAGGCAAGACCACCTTTTCCGTCGCTTGCCTGGACATGTGGGGATGCTGCCTACGTTCGGGCCAAGCAGTTGCGCTGGCAGCCGGTTCGAACACTGCGGTCGACCAGCCCGCCCTGGCAATGTCCGAGGCACATCAACGGCACCGTCTCGATGCCGACACGGGGTTCCCTGGGAGATTCGTGCGCCTGGCCAGAAACGAACGCGTTAACGATGAGCTTGTTGACCTGACCCCAGAGGGCCACTACAAGAACGCCTACGGTGACTTCCCGTTTCAGGATGGGGACAAGTGCCCTGACTTCAAGCCCTTCAAGGCCAACCTGCTCCGGGATGGGTGATCATGTCCACACGCGAGGCAGCCGAGGCCCTCGGACAGAAGGACAGCCCGCACATTGTCCTCCTGGTGATTGACGAGGCCGGACAGGCCACGGAGCTGCCTGCGCTTATGTCTATGGTGAACGTGATCAACACTGGCGGAGCCCTGGTACTGGTGGGCGACCCAAACCAGTTGCCCCCCACGGTGCTCTCAAAGCTTGCCAACGACCTGGGTCTCTGTGTCAGCATATTTGACAGGATGTTTCACGCCCTCCGCGGCCAGGACACGGCGGTGGTCCACCAGTCGATTTGCTACCGCATGCATCCGCAGCTGCTCGCCTTCCCGAACGCAGCCTATTATGGTAAGGGTATGACGAGCGGCATCATGGACCCGCTCAGAGACAGGCCCATAGTTGACGGCATCCTATGGAGGGACATCTCACCCTGGGAACCCGGGCGCCTGACGGAACTCGCCAAGCTCACCAGTTCCAACGAGGCCGACCTCAGCGCGACCCTCAGGCAGTTGGATCCTCCGCAAAACGGCGACAAGCACCGCTTCCTGCTAGTCGACACACCCTCGGGAGGTTTCGTCCGGCCTCCAGCCAGGCTACGCCAACCTCCCCGAGGCAGCGCAGGCTGTGGACATCGTGCGGGCACTCCCCCCCGAGCTTGAAAGAGGCACCACCGTCCGAATCGTCGTTGGCTACCAGCTCCAGACGGCCATCCCCAAGGATGGCTGGCCACAAGGTCCGCGCCACCTCAGCGGTGTCCTTCGGAATTCGAAGAGTGGCAAGACAGGGAAGTCCGGCAAGGGAAAAGGCAGCGGCGGCCGTGGTGGGCAAGGCGCCCCCGCCCCTGGAGCAGACTCCCAAGAGCAAGAGGTCGACACTCACCGCTGGGAAACCGTCTTTCGGGAGGTTCGTAACGACTACACAGCCATCGGCACGGCCTTCCTTGGTCTCAGGCAGATTGCAGGCAAGCACCTGAAAAATGGGGCCCTCAAGCTCACTACCATCGACTCCAGCCAGGGCGGGGAGGGAGACATCGTTATTGTGCTGACCACCAGGAGCAACGGGATGCACAATTGGGGCTATGTCGATGACGCCAAGCGGCTGAATGTGGCGATCACGAGGGCCAAGCGGAACATCATGATGTTGGGAGACGGGCGTATGTTCGCCAACGCCACGTGGTCCCAGCTACGTGTACTTTCCGAATGCGGGCGCTTGACCCGCCTTTGGGTCCGGTTCGGTGGCGCCGGACCTGCTGGCCATTGGCGATCCCTGGTCATAGACGAGAGCTTTGACCCACTGCCCGACCTCGCCACCTGGGTACCCTCCCCCGTTGCCTGGAGCTGCGACGCGAAGGGAGAGGACGGGCGCGGTTAGCTCGATGCGGCCAAGAGAAAAGCCCGTGACGCTCAGGCGAACAGCTTCGCCGATCGCTACAACACCCCACTGGCCGATGACTTCGACTGGGACTCCCTGGGCAAGTTCATCTCTGTCGGCTTGAACGAGATCCTTTCGACGCCTGCCTTCCATGTGCTCATCTACCTGGTGGCGGGGCTCCACCCGCATGAGTTCTCGCTGTCTGAGACACCGCGGCAGCCTGGCAGACTCGACCGGAAGGCATGGTCGCACCTGGGCTTCTTGTTCGACATGTCCCTGGGTCTAGACGCGACCAATCTGGTCTACAACATGCTCTGGGCAGCCATAGTGTGGTCACTCGGCCTTGGCACTCCCTGGGGAGATGCAGACCACGCAGCGTGCAACGACTCCCTCCACCCGGTGCCGCGCGTCAAGGGCAGACGTGCTACGCTCTGCGGTCGGCGCCAGTGCACTCCCAAGGGGCTGTTCCGGCAGGTTCCCCACGCGTGGAGTGCAACAACCAGGGATTGCTGCAGACACAGGAAGCACCCTGGGATGGATGGCCTGCAGGAGATCTTACGTAACGCCTCCGACGGTCCAACCTGGGTCAAATTCCGGGAGGAGATCAAGGACTCAGATGGCTTCCCCATGGAGTCTTGCAAGACCCACTCGCTCCTGGTGGTCATGATGTTAATGCTCCGCGAGCCGCGCGTGCTCTTGCGGCCGTTCCCTCGCGCCGAACAGGCTGGGGTCGTGATTGAAGCCATCCTGGGTTTCTGTGTCCCGCGGCAGGAAGCGCATCGAGGGTTCCGGCAGGACTTCGCGAGCACCTGGGGCCTCACGCTGGAGGATCTGGCCGATCTTCACGGCTGCATCGAGGCAATCCTGCCCCACATCTCCACGCTCGTTGCGGTGGCGCACCACCGCCCCGAAGCGCAGGCAGCTGGCTGCCCACAGACCTGGAGTGAGATGGACAGGCATGACTTCCAGCTGAAGGCCCCGATGCTCGTCCTCGAGAAGATCGTCCCAGCCGCCTCACTGGCCCCCCTGGGTACGCACCACTGCTCCGTGTGCGCGCTGCACATCGCGCTTGCTGGCTCGGACGCCTCCCTGGGTGACGACGACTGGGGTGCTGGGCTCGCCTACATCGGCGGGGGATTCGCGTTCTCCAACACCGATGCCGTCTGCCCCTGCTCCAGGTTCCAAGCAGGACCCTCCGCACATCCCCGACGACAGGCTGTTGGCTGAGCAGAAGCATGGCAGGTTCATGTGCGACAGATGCGGCAAGGATCATCTACGCTCCACAGATGGTACATGGATCTCGGACGAGGCACGCCTGATGGTAGCGCAGAACCGGCCCCAGGCCTACCTCGACGGTACAAACATGGGATGGCACTGCGAGATCTGCTGGATCCGACACCTGGAGGAAAAGGGCATCCCAGCACCAATTGGTGCAACAGTCGCGGATAAGGTCAAGGAGTACGAACATTGGAGGACAGGTGGCGCAAGTGACAGGAAGGCGGTTACCCTCCCCTCCCTGGGTCATCTCCCACTTGGCTTCGGGTGCGGCCCCCAATCGGACACGAGGACACTGGCGGATCTCTTCATGACGCCGACGGGCATGCACATCCCCACGCGCGCCAACACCACTATCCCCATCCTCCGGGTCAGAGACGAGCGGTTCGGCCTCAAAGCTGCGGAGAACAAGGTCTACTCAGCTCGGTGCGACACATGCCCCCCAGGGGCACCGCTTCTAGTCTGGAATACTGGAGCACCTCCCCTGGGCTGCTTCATATGGAAGCCAGAGGAAGGAGTGGGTGTGCCCGACCAAGCCGGGCTGCCTCCCATCGGGCGGCGAGCCATAGCCTGGTGGGAGCGCGACTGGAACGCCACGTGGTGCTGCCGGCGGCGCCTGGTCACCATCTGGAACATCGGGCCCGCGACCCTGGGCCACATCATTGGGAGAGGCTACAGGGCACTTTATCCAGCTGAGGCCCCTGTCCTGCCAACGCTCAATAGCCAGATAGTGGCGGATGCGCCAGTGGATATTCTCAGCACCCTTCCCTGGATTGGCGCTGACGCCAAGGCCCCAGATCGCTTCACCAAGACAGGAGCGGCAGACCTCCCTGGGTCCAGCGCCTCGGGAACAGCTGCTCCCGTGGCCGAGCAGGCCGCCAGGACTCTCTCGCAGCTCATGGAGCTCCTGCCGGAGCTGCCAGCCCCTCAGTGGCCGCTCCTGGACAGCAGGGACGTCGCCAACCCCGCGCTCAGGGCACGCAACCCCAAGAGCGGGTCCGGCAACGGAGACGTGGTCGTTCAGCAGCTCCTCGTGACCTACTTCCGGGACTTCCACCCTGGATTGGACTACATTTGGCGGCAGTTCTGTCACGGCCATTGCGATGATAACATCCCAGAGCCTAAAATCGAAGAAGCTTCTTGGCCAGGCAGTCGGTTGACGATGTTTCTCAGGGCGGCGTATGGCGACAACATCCCGAAGGATTGCTCCCCGCTCAACCAGCCCTGGGCAGGCAAGCGGCTGGCCGCCGCACGAGTCGTCTCCCACCTCACCAACGGCGATAAACACAAAGAGGCCTGGGAGCGGCACGTCTTGTCCCTCGCCCCGGAGAGTGGCCTCAACCCAGTCAGACACGGGATGAGCACGCTGACGAGCTTCCTGCTCAGCCTCAGCGCCGATGCCCTGGCCTCGACAACCATCACCTCCTTGGCGGAGTCGCACGTGCAGGCCATGAGCGAGGACATGCCCGGCAACGCGGCAGGGCGCCCTCCGGCACAGCGGCTGGGCCCCAAGCTCGAAGCTCCAGCAAGACCCGATGGAGGCACCTCCACAGCGGTTGGTGCCGACAACTCCCTGGGTACGAAGGGCACCACAATGAACCCTGGAGACGCAAAGGGGCCTGGCCTAGCTGCCAAAGAGGAGGACGACGAAGACGAGTTTCCTGCTACTGAGCGAGCGGATTCCGCCGACTTTGGAAGCCCCCACGACCCTCTTCCCCCTGATGACTGCGCGGGCCCGGCCGCGGTCCCCGCTGAAGATGACGACCCTGGCGCCAGGCCGCCACAGCAAAGCCCAACGGCAGAGCGCATGGAACCCAGCTCCGACGACGACCCCTTGGCCGCCTGGGGTCCTACAACCACCACCGAGCCGAGCGCCAGTGGTTCCAGCGGGCCAGGTCAAGATGAAGCCGCGCGAGAGAGATGCACAGCGCAGGACCGCCGCCCCCCACTACGCAACCCGCAGACACCATACCGCAGGCTTGCCTACTCTGGCGCAGCGGGACGACACGCTCTCAACCAGCTGACCGACGCCCTCGGAGGCCCCATGTACAAGGCCTGGTTGGGCTCCGTGGACTTGGAGCGCCGCGGGGATACCCCCGCCAAGCGCATCACCAGACACCAAGTGGACTTGGGTGGAGTATTCTGCGCCCTTTGGTCGGCCTTCACAAAAGGCATCCGGATCCCTGGGTGCAAGGATCCCAAGTCAGACCTGAAGCTGCACTCGGACGAGAACATCAACGAGTTCTTGGATGACTGGAAGGGCTGTGGATACGATGCCTACGCGATGGACAAGAAGTACAATTTCTGCATCGACTGGGCAACGGTAGGGTCCGAATACATGCGCCACACCAGGACCGACGGCACGGGCAAGGGCAGCCACCAGCAGAGCAGCTGGCATGACCGGGCTGGAAGCTCCTGGGACGCCTGGGACAACTGGCAGAATGGCTGGACCTCTGGCTGGCACGACGACCAGTGGCAGTCAGGAGGCAAGCGTGGTGGCGGCAGGCCAGACGATCGTGGCGAGAAGAGACACAGGTGGGGCGACTGAGCCCCCCCATCCCCAAGAGATTCAGGTGCAGCGTCCGATTTCCACACTCTGTGCAGCCTTCAGCTGCCTCCCTGGGTTACGTTTCAAATACTCGTGTGGCGGCCTTCTGCCGCCCTCCCCGGTACACGCACTTCCTGCCTTTGGACCCAAGTGTGTTTACCAGCAATACCGTCTGCATGACTGAGCTTGGGCGTGTTTCGTGCAGGCCATAGTTGGCCCCTGGCCCCGCTGTAGTTGTTTTCACCTCTGGCCCTGTTGGACTTCGTCCCCCGGCCTCGCGGCTCTGTGACCGACGCAAAAATGGCTTCGCCTCGTCACTGTCCAGAACCGCACTCTCACTCCCTGGGTTTCTTAAAGGTACAGCGGCCTTCAGCTGCTCTTCTCTGCTGTTCCCTGGGAGCGACCTTGGGCGGGTGGCGTCTCGACAGCGGGTCTTTGAACGCATGACCAGATGGTGCACTTCTGAGCCGTTGAGGTACGCCTCCGGCAGAGTGGCGTGGTGTGCCCACCCGTAAGGACGTTGTTGCCGCGCCCGGATGCAGGGACGCAGTTGCGCACCCACCTGCGCGCACCGGCCACAGTGTTGCCGCGGGTGGTCAGCGGACTGAGCCCATACCTGTGCCTAGTGCGTACGCCTGCTTCTTTGTTGGCCGCCAGTTCCTGTTGCCCGGACTGGCATCATCCCATCGTCGCTCCCCCGCTCTACCTGGATGAGCGGCCCTTAGCTCCCTGGGCTTCTTCGTGACCGCTGGCAGTTGCTTCGGCTGCAGCTGGTAAGCGGCATCGCAGCTTTCCCAGAGCGCCATCTTCTTACACTTCACCCCGGTACGCCAGGGTACCAAGGATAGGCGTGGCTCTGTGCATGCTTGTCACGTTAGATGCTCCCTGGTACGCGTTCTTGCTCTTATCTTTGGTCGCTCGTCGCCTGCGACTTGTGCCTGGAAGAAGATCGGGGCAGTTGTACCCTCCGCATAGCGCCACATCATGTTACGTGATGGCTCGCTTGCGGACGCATCTCTGTTCGCGATTGTCTTCCCGGTCCTGACGTGCCTTGCTCGGTTACAGACACCACGAACTTCGCGCCTTTTGGCTGCGTCGGTGCGTACTCTGAAGCTGCGACGGTTCGCTGGCGCTGTCAGAGTCCCACCTCCCCCCACGGTTTGCAGTCAGGCGACAGCGTGCGTGTCTCTCTGACGCTTGAGCATGGTTCAGACACCCTGGGACTCTATGGTACACCATTCGCTGCGCCGAGGTTGGCAGGCTCCATACTTCGATAGTGTCTCAAGCGGCGTACTGCTGGGCCATGGTCTCAGACACCTTGAGGTTATTCGCGTCGCGCCACTTTGGCAGCGTAGTTGCAGACTCCCTGGGTGCTGGTCCCTGGGCGTCAGACACCCTGGGTTGCAGCGCCCTTGCATCCTCCGCCCCGGCGCCGGCCGCGGCCCGCGCGCGCGTCCGGCCAATTAGTTTCGGCCGCGGCCCGACCGTTACTCGCCGCCGCTGGCGCTCCCGCCCGCGGCTGTAAAACAATTGTATCCCCAACGGGTTGCTCCATCTGCACACTGCACAAGGAGCTCAGCGGGGCCGAGGACGGGCTCGGCTGCCCAGATTCAATGGCAGACCTGGAGTACATCGGCGGGGGAATCGCCATGTCCAACAAGCGCCTCGACGAAGACTCCCCTGCATCCCCGGCCCCCGGTACGGCACTTAACCCACCCAGGGTAAGTGACGACAGGTTCCTCACCAGGCAACAGGTCGGCAGCTTCGACTGCGACGGGTGCCCGGACACTGGGCTCCAAGGCGCGGCAGGCACGTGGGAGGACGAGGACACAAGGGAGCTTCTGGCGCAGAACCGCCCCCAAGCGTACTTGCAAGGCCGAAGCTGTAGGTGGCTGTGCGAGCAGTGCTGGATCAAGTCGCTGGAAAACAAGGGCATCGAGGTCCCCCTGGCCGAAAACAATGACCTCAGCAACGAGAAGTCGCTCCAGCAGCGCCCACTGACGTACAAGCGCACATTGGGCGAGGCTCGCTACCGAAAGAGAGCCCGTGCTCTCCCCCCCTGGATCGGCTCCCAATCGGGTGCGGGCGGCCGGGTGCTGCGCAGTTCTCCTCCTGCCTGCGTGGCCTTGTCATGAGCACCCCGCCCGTCTACAGGCCACAGGCGGTCGGCGCCGCCCTCCCAGCCCACAAGCTGTCCGACGGCAGATTCGGGCCCGACTCACACCGTACGAACACCTACTCCGCCATGTGCGACACCTGCCCTGCAGGGTCGCCACTGCTCGTGTGGTCGGCAAACAGTCCCGCACTCGGCTGCTTCATGTGGAGCCCGGAGGCAGGTGCGCCGCGCAACGACGAGACGGGGCTAACGCCGTGGGATACCATGCCCACGCTCTGGACACAGCAGCAGTGGAATGCAGGTTGGGCCTGCAGGCGGTGCTTCATCCACATCTGGAACGTGGCGCCCGGCACGCTCGACCGCATCCTGGACCAGTACTTCTCTAGGGCATGCCCCATCGCCCCCGCCAAGCGCGCAGTTACAGCAGAAGTGCAGGAAGAAAGCTACGACATCAGCGTCCACCTCTCCCCAGCTGGCGTCGACGCAGCGGCGAAGGACACGTGCTCAAGGCAATCGGCCCCGCGGGACGAGCTCACCCCCAACGACAGGGGTCGCAACAGCGGGGCAGGAGAAAGCAGCGAGCCAGTCAAGGTCGGACGCGACAGCAAATCCGTGTTCCCCGACGTGGACCCGCCAGAGTGCCCCGTTCTACCAACCCAATCCACCTTCAGGCTCTCTGGGGTGGAGTCCGACGGCCCCGTTCACTCCTTGGTGAAGTACCTGCTGGAATGGAACCATTCCGTCTACATATGCTGGGCTGATTTCGTACAGCGGCACGGTGAAGGCGTCCCAGGGGACAGAACCGACGAGGGGTCGTGGCCCACAGCAAGCCTGCTCCATTTCATGGGAATGATCTGCCACCCCCCCGACATCCCATGGGATGGGCAACGGGCCGCAGTGGCCCGAGTGGTCTACCACCTAAAGGGATCCAACGGGAAGTACCAAGACAAATGGGACAGCTACGCGGCCATCCTGACAGAGCAGAGAGGCCAGTGCCCTTTCCGACAGCGGATCAGCACACTGCTGACATTCCTCATGGGAATTGACCAGGCCGCCCTGGCCTACGGTACCATCACCGTCCTAGCCAACCAGGGCCCACGCGAGGCGGCCACAGGCTCCTCATCGGCGGGAGATCCCCCAGCGGCAACATGGCTGAA
This sequence comes from Prorocentrum cordatum, assembly GCA_963575745.1. Taxonomy (NCBI): domain Eukaryota; class Dinophyceae; order Prorocentrales; family Prorocentraceae; genus Prorocentrum; species Prorocentrum cordatum. Next base: position 66,372 of record CAUYUJ010017949.1, read on the forward strand.
CAGATCAGTCGAAACCGATGCCCCCCCCCCAGCAGACAGCCTCGGACCTGCACAGGGGGACGCCTCTGCCCGAGCTCCCAGAGCGAACCCCCGCGCCACAGGTGCAGGCGGGGGGCGTGGCCCGCAGGCAGAGGGGAGGGCTCCAACCGGCCAGGCAAGCAACATCGAAGGCGAACCGGATGGGATCGACTGGGGGGGGGGGGCGGGAACATGCGAGTCCGACGCAGCCAAGGACCCGAGCCCGGAGCTCAGCCCACTCCGGTGGCGGACGAGGGAGAATAGGACGGCCCTGACCCCCTCGAATTCTTCCTGGAACCACCCAAAGGGCCCGACGCCTGGCCCCCATGCGATCGGATCGTTGATAGGAACGCCATCCGTGTAGGCAGGGGCGCGAGAGACAGCCCACAAAGAGCAGACAGCGCAACCTGGAGCACCAACGACGCTAGGGATGACCAGACCCTCAACCGCGCGAGCGGTGACAAGGGCCGCCAGCGACCCGTGTGGGAAGACACCAAGGACGGGGATGGCCGTGCCACCAAATCCCCAAGAGGCGACCCAGCGAAGTTGCAGATTTCCGAGGCGCCCTGGAGGGGCGCAAGGGCCACGCAGCCACCCAGAGAAGACCCAGGCGATCCCATGGGAGGCATCCCCATGCACATGTGCCCCGTCGCCGATGCGGACGTCACGAAGGAGGAACCCGCGCTGGATAAGATAGTACGCTTGCAAAAAACGCTGGGATGAACGTTCAACGGAGTTTGGGCCGCATGGGTGAAGAGGGCTGCCATGGGACAGGGGGCCAACGGAAGCGGAAAGCACGACCCTAACCGGATCGCGATTCAGACGTGCAGCGAATTCATCCAGGCGTGGGACGACGCAGGGTACGACGCCTACAAGATGGACAACGACCTAGGGCTCAACGTCCACTGGCCGTCGGTCAAGGACAAGCACATGAAGCTCCTCCAACGCGTACCCAGAACCCACGCTCAGCGCGGGCCCGACAGCAGCAGTGGACCCGCCCCATGGACGGCAGAAGGCAGGGCAGCCGCGGCTGCGGCCGTGCATGATCGATGGGCAGGTGCCGTCGGCTCCGCCACCCCCACCCGGTGGCAGGGATGGCAGGAGTGGAGTTCCTGGAGCCACCAGAAAGCACCGTGGACGGAAACGGATTGGAAAGGGAAAGGTAAGCGCTACTCCCCCAGGGGAGACGATCGATACACAGACAAGCGCGCACGATGGTGGGACAGGGGGGACTAGTACGCCCAAGGCTAGCAGGGTCGGGTCGGCCTCTCAGCGCCCCCCCTGCCCCCCCGGCCCGTCGCCTGCGACCTCCCCCCCCACGTCGCCCGCGCCTCTCCCCGCTGGGGGTGGTTTCACCTCGCAGCGCCTGGCCTCGGCCGCAATGCCCGGGGCAGCTCCCGCTGGGGCGGGGGTCTCCCCACATCTCACCCATGGCGCAGCATGGCTAGACAGCCCGCGCTGGAGAAGTGGACCTTGCCTGGACGTCTCACCCCCCCCCTCAGCAGATGGGGACTAGCCCGCAGGTCTCGCCGGTCCCGGGATCACCTACTTTGCTGTCCCTCGGCGACAGCCGCTCTCTCTCGGTGACAAGGGGGCGGCTGCAGGTGCATCCCCCCGGCGCGCCCCTCCTTTGCTGTCCAGCCGTGACAGCCGCCCGCTCTCGGTGGCAGGGGGAAGTCGTCTGAAATATTCCCCCCCCTGCACGCCGCTCGGCCGGTGCCTGGGCCTAGTTTGCAGCTTCAGCTACGGTGCGTACGGCTGCGGCACATGACCCCCCATGAGGCGCGTGTGACGCTGGCGCACTCCAGCTGTGGCCGCGTCGGCGAGGTTCTGCCACCCCCCCTCGATGTAATGGTGTTTCGCGGCGATTAGCTGCGCCCCCCTCATGCGCAGATGTTCTCGGTGTGCAGCAGCAGCTATCAAGTTACTTGTGTCTTGCGGCGGTTAGTTGCGCCCCCCTTTCCACTGCAAAGGTGCTCTCCGCGGGGCGCATCCACCCCTGGACACGCCAGGTGACTGGAGACGCCCCCCGGCTCTGCTGCGGGCTGGCCGCGGTGTGGGACGTCGCGCCGCCCGCCGCTTCGGCCCGGTGGGTGCCCCCCACTGTGCCTCAGGGGTTCGCCCGCGGCGGCCGTGGAGGCCATGTCGGAGGGCCGGTCGGACAGGCAGCTCTGAGGTCTCCCCCCCGCGGGCCGACCCGCAGCGTTGACCGCGGCTGGCATCGGTGGACCTCTCCGCGGCAGGACGGCACTGTGGTGCTTGCGCAGTCGCTGGCTTCCACCGGCGCTGGGAGTTGTGTGCCCGAGGGCCTTGCTCTGAGTGTTGCAGCCTCTGCGCAGCCTGCGTCTCGCGCATCGTCGCGTTCACCCCGGGCCTATCCGACGCAGGCGCTGGGCTCGATGCGATTGGTGCCGCTGGCCCCCTCCAGCTGAGCGGAGGAGTCTGAGGGCTGCGCGCTGAGTGGTTCAGCCTTCCGCGCTCGCTATGCCCCTTGTTTTCCAACGCAGGCAGCCCGTGTTCCTGGGTTCGTGTTTCTTAGCTAGCCGGGCTGGCTGCTTGGAGTTTGGCGCCGCGCCAGCGACTCACTCCGTTGCGCTCGCGCCCGCGGCCGCTTGTGCACTTTGGTTACAGTGCGGCGCCTATAGGTGCGTCTGCTGGTGAATGCAGGGCATTTTGTTCAGTGCATGTGCAACCGCGCGCTTGTTGTGCAGGTGCGAACCGGCTTGCCAACGTGGCGGTTGTGTTTGCCCATTCGCATTGTGCCGCCTGCCCCAGACTTTGCCCCTCGCCGCCAGACCATTGTCGCGCGGCCGCAGACCAAAAAAGTGCCCCCAACAGGCTCCGTAGGCTTGGCTCAAGCCATCTCGGCTCGAGCGCGCCCCCCTTTCAGGCGCGCGCCTGCCGGGGCTGCTACTTCTCGGCCGCGATGGCTCTGCATTCGTGGGACTGGAACGGCCGCGCTGCCGCAGGCGCTTCCGGCCGCTGGCAGCAGGCAGGAGAGCAATGGGGCGGAGGGCGCCCCCCTGACCAGTGGGCGGAGGCCGCAGCTTCCCTCGGCGGGGCGACGCCGCGGCCGAGGGCCGCCTGGCAGGCCGCTGCAGGCTGGCCGCCTCCGGAGGCCGCCGGCCGGCCGCCGACGCGGGCGGGCCGCGGTGCAGACCGCGCACCTCAGGCGCAGTCCCTTGAAACTGCCTCGGCACGACGCAGACGGCAGCGCGGTGCCGCCGGCGCCGCTGGCGCCGTGGGCGCCGGGCGCGACGCTGGCGCCGCCGCCGCCGGCGGGGCCGCGGGCGCCGCGGGCGCAGCCGGCGCCGCCGGCGCCGCGGGCCGCGGCGGCCGCGCAGCAGCAGCAGCAGCCGCTGCAGCTGCACCTGCAGGAGCAGCAGCAGCGGCAGCAGCGACAGCAGCAGCAACAACAGCCGCAGCAGCAGCGGCGGCAACAGCAGCCGCAGCAGCAGCACCTGCAGCAGCAGCCGCAGCTGCCGCAACTGCAGCCGCAACAGCAGCAACATCAGCAGCCGCAGCAGCAGGGCAGCAGCAGCAGCAGCAGCAGCAGCAGCAACAGCCGCAGCAGCAGCAGCAACATAACCCAGCAGCTGCAGCAGCAGCAGCAGCCGCAGCAGCCGCAGCAACAGCAGCAGCACCCCCAACCGCAGCCGCAGCAGCAGCTACAGGTGCTGCAGCACAAGAACACAGGGGAGGGGAACGGACTGGGTCGGAACGAGGTACCCCCGGTCCCTGACGCCCTTCCGGGCACTCCTGATGGCCAACTGACTAGGCAAGAAGACGCAGGCGAAGAGTCTTCAAGCACTCTTGCGGCGGCCAGCGGCAACCCTGGCGAACAGAGGCCCACAAGAGCTCAGACGGCCGTCAGCGACACCCCTGGTGACGAGGGCCCCACAACACCTCAAGATGTCACTCCGAAGGTCAGAAGGAGGTACCCTTGCTCCCTCAGCAGCAGCATGGCAGGGAAAAGGAGATGGAGGCCGCGGCGGAACGGGCGGAATCGGCGGAGGCCGCGGAGTATCGGGGGCCCGAAGCGGCGGAGGCATTTGAAGGTGCGGAAGAGGCACAAGCCGTCACCCGGGTCCCTGGAGCAGAACCGGGCGGACAGCGGTTGGCCCCTGAAAGTGCGGACGACAGCCGCAACAGTCCGCTAAGCGAGATCCTGGACCAGCAGGTGCCTCTGGGAACGCCACAGACCCAACAGGGGGACCACGGACCTGCCGGTCAGACGCAGGACATCGAAGCCATCCGCCGGCTCGTCGGGAGAACCCCCTTCGCGCCCATTCGCCCCCCTTCCCCTGACAGTGAACCCGCTCCAACGGGCGGCGAACCTCAGGCGCTCCCTCCAGTCGCACATGGCACGACTGACAAAGAATTTTGTGCTCTGGCAACGGAAACGGCGTCGCCGTGCGTGCGCGCTCCTGGCGCGACCAGCGGCGCCCCCGAGACGGGCGAAAGCCCCATGTTGACCGAAGGGGGCGCGCCCGTGAGCGACGGCGGGCGCAGGCCCGAAGGCGAATGCCAGCGAGAGGGGCCTCTTCCCGCACGCCACAGGGCAGCGTCCGCCCGGGCTGCCGGAGGCGATCCGGCCCCTGCCTGGCGACCAACTATGTGGCCCGCACCCCCCCGCAGGGCCACGCCAGGCGTGCAACTGGAACTGTCGCGAGCAGATTGCGAGCCCTCTGGCCAGGACAGCGGGGCCGGTTCGCTGGAGACTTGCGGCCAGAACACGCGGCAGCGCCAATGGCCAGAGCCGCGCCAATGGCCAGAGCCCTCTGACCCCGACACGGGACAGCAGCTGTGCAAAGCAAAGATCGGCAACATCCAGTGGGGCCTTCCCGGGGAGACACCCGGCGAGGCGATGGGGCGGCTCCAAGTCACCCTGGGGGCAATGTTCACAGGCACCTGGCACGCTTTCGCCAAGCAGCATGCCGTGCCTGGCAGCAAAGGCGCGTTCGACCCGCTTCGGCACGACCCGCAAACCTGCCTTCGTTTCCTGGACTCTTTCCGCAGCCACAAGTGCGACGTGCGGGCCGTCAGCGACGCGCTGGGCGTTGGAGTCGACTGGGCACGGCTGCGGCATCAGCACCGGGGTCGAAGCGGCGGAGCGAACAGGGATCACCACGCGGCCAAGGGCCACCCGGACACCCACGTACTCAGGAAGGGCAGAAAACAGTGGCTGGTCGTCTCCCCACAGTAGCCGTTGCGGCCCCACGTCGTGGCACCGCGTTGGCTGTGAAGGATCCCGCGTGCTCCTGTCCAGCGGCCAAATCCCTGGGCGCCCGCCCCGTCGCCCCCCCCGGCGGGGAGGGGCCCGCGGGACTCAAAGTGCCTTGCGTCCCGGTGCCGTCGGCCAAGGACCGTCTGCCTCCTCCCCCCCGTGCTCGCCCCGCCCTCCTTCGTCTTCACTTGGATTCCCCTATGGTCCTCGGTTCTCTTTTAATGAGAACTTGTTGTATGTTCTCATTATTGTGCATACGATAATACCGGTTCTTATATATATAGAGAGAGATATATCTATATACATACATACATGCATATCATGAGCACATGCATTTGTTGTGTTAGTTGGTTTTATCGTCAAATGCTCCCGCTCGAGTATTGACCTCATGGCCGCGTGCTCGATTCAAAAAGTAGCGCCCAGCTGCAGCAGCAACCGTATTTTGCATGTCTCGGTCCTCAATGTGTTCCCGTTGCAGCGTTGGCTTCTCTAGGGGAAACGACACAAACATCACCAGGGAGGCCTCCTAGCCGACGAGCCCTAGACGAATTCCAAGATAGCCTTCCGAAGAGGTTCAGTTTGGGGGGGGCCAACGCGAGGGGCGGCTGGCAAAAAGGAAGAGGAGGTGGAGGAGCAGGGGCAGGAGAAGGGGGAGGAGGGAGCGGAGGAGGAGGAGAAGGGGGAGGTGGAGAGGGCAGAGAGGAAGAGAGACGAGGGAGGACAAAAGGACGAGAACGAGGGGGAGGGAGATGGGGGTCCCTCCAGTGCCCTGCTCGCTGGGTTTGGGCCCAAACCGCATTTTGCGGGCCTGCGGCTCGGCCTTTCGAGCCGCTCGGCTCGCGAGCCTCGCGAGCCTCGCGGGCCTTCGCGGCGGCCGCCATGCCGCCGAAGGACGGGGGGGTAGTCAAAGAGCGTTTTGCTCCTTCTCCCCGTTGCCCCCCTCTGTTCCTCATCCCACGATCCTTCCTCCTCCTCCTCCTCCTCCTCCTCCTCCTGCTCCTCCTCCCTCTCCTCCCTCTCCTTCTCCTTCTCCTCCTCTCCTCCTCCTCCTCCCTCCTCCTCCTCCTCCTCCTCCTCCTCCTCCTCCCTCCTCCTCCTCCTCCTCCTCCTCCTCCTCCTCCTCCTCCTCCTCCTCTCCTCCTCCTCCTCTCCCCTCCCCTGGCGACGATGAGGACGAGGGAGAGGAGGAAGAGAGGAGGAGGAGGAGAGGAAGAGGAGGAGGAGGAGGAGGAGGAGGAGGAGGAGGAGGAGGAAGCGGAGGAGGAGGAGGAGGAGGAGGAGGAGGAGGAGGAGGAGGAGGAGGATAAAGGATGCGAGGAAGGAGGGTTTTGAGTCCGCTCAGCCCTCCGCAAGGGGTCGAAGAAGACCGAGGGGTGCAAAGACGTGGATCTGCTGTGCACCGTGTGGTCGATGCACATCGCAGACCCCGAGTGGGGCCCGGAGCTCGACGACATCGACGGCGATGTGATCGCCGACTACAAGGATTTCGTCAAGGCGACGCGCGCTGCTGGTGGCCCGCTGGTGACGGAGAAGACCGCCAAGGCGCGAGGGGAGATTTTCATGGGGCCAAACTGATTTTTGAATTTGGGGCCAAGTGATTTGAATAGTTCTGACATGAGGGTGGGGGGGGAGGGAGGAGGAGGAAGGGGGGAGAAGGAAAGTGGGAGAGGCGAGAAGCAGAGGAGATGACGAGGAGAATGAGGATGAGGGGGAGAGGAGGAGGAGAAAAAAATGAGAAAAGGGAAGAGGAGGAGGAGGAGGAGGAGGAGGATGAGGATGAGGGGGAGAGGATGAGGATGAGGGGCAGAGAGGGAAGGCGAGGGAAGAATAGGAATGAGAAAGCGGAGGACAATGATTGGGAGGGGCAGCGCGCAGGCCGCTTTGCAGAAGCTCGCCCGCGACAAGGAGGCAGAGTGGCACTTGGCGGACCAGGCGCCCCGGTGGGCAGCTGACACCGCCCAGGTCGTGCGGTCCATGTTGCAGATGCTGCGCAAAGCTCTGCAGCAGAAAGGGACCGCATGGGGTTGCAAACGCAACGGGCCAGGGAGAAGGGAGGCAAAAAGAGGAGGAGAGCAGGGAGAGCATGAGAAGGAGGAGGAGGGGGACGAGGAAGGAGAGCAGGAGGAGGGCGAGGGGGAGGAGGAGTAGGAGGTGGAGGTGGAGGAGGAGGAGGAAGAGGAGGAGGAGGAGGAGGAGGAGAGGTCGTGCGCCCCCTCCCCTCCTCTCCGAGGAGATCACCGCCGAAATGGGCACGGCACTTCGCTGACGGCGCCGTCCAGGAGGCTGAGGAGCCCGTGGTGGAGCCCGTGGATTCCCTGAAGGAAGAGTTGGACAGGATGCTCGAGGATGATCCGCCTGCTAGGGATGACGACATGTGCGACAGTGAGGATGGCGGTGGCTCCCAGGCGGTCGAGGACGGCGCTGCTTCTCCGAGCAAGCGGCCTGCTGACGACGGCGATGGCAACGAGACGCCAGGAAAGCGCAGGAAGGACGTGCCTGCATATCGGAGGTCGCTGGGCTGCAAGTCGCCGAGGTTGGTCGCCGACGCCGAGCTGGGCGGCTGGAAGCTCGGCTATGACCAGCGCATGCAGGCAACGGCGTTGAACGCCTCAGGGCAGGAAGAGACGGAGGAGGGAGGAGAAGGAAGGAGAGGAGGATGGTGATGAGTAGGGGAAGGAGGAGGAGGAGGAGGAGGAGGAGGAGGAGGAGGGAGGAACAGAAAGTAGAGGAGAAGACGGCTGGAGGAGGAGGAGGAGGAGGAGGAGGAGGAGGAGGAGGAGGAGGAGGAGGAGGGAGGAGGAGGAGGGAGGAGGAGGAGGAGGAGGATCAGCAGGAGGAGGGCCGCGCCCCCTCATCTCGCCCCCCAGGCTGCCTGGAGGACGACGGACATCGATAAGGGGCGCATCGAGTACGCGATGGCCGAGAAGGCCGGCGACAGTGATGCCTTGGAGGTCACCTGGCCCGATGGCTTCAAGTGGAGGCCGCCGAACCAGAGCTACAGCGAGCTGTCGGAGAAAGCTGCAAGAGGCAGCAATGTCGTCGCCGATGACACCGACGAGCAGGGCCGCAGGTGCAAGGTGCAAATCGTGACGAAGAAAACGGAGGAGTGGATGGTGCTGTGGAAGACCGAGGGCGGCAAGTTGTCCCAGATCATCCAGCTGAAAGGCTACAAGGATCGCAACTTGGCCCTCGTCTTCATGAAGCAGGCGCTGAATGACTGGTGCCGCGGTGTTGCCGACAAGGCGAAGCTCGAGGAGACCAAGAAGGCGTGGCTGAAGACGAACCACAAGGACGCCGTCGATGCCGCCGCCAAGGATCCAAGCGCCATCAAATCTGCTTGGCACCACTTGAGCTGGACGAGCGTTGGACTAGCGTTGGAACGTCATTGGAATTCATTGGAATTCATTGGAAATGGCATTCCAACGATGGTGAAACGCTGCCCACTTGTAAGCCAAAATTGCTAAGGAAGAGGATGATGAAGAGGAGGAGGGGGGTGAGGCGGATGAGGACGAGGAGGGAGGAAGAGGGGGAGAAGGAAGGGAGGAGGGCGGAAGACGACAAGAGGAAGATGATAAGTAGAAGGCGGAGGAGGAGGAGCAGCAGCAGCAACAAGAGGAGGAGGAATAGGAGGAGGAGGAAAGAGGACGGACGGGAAGATGGATTGGGAGTAAGACGTCAGCTAACTTCATTGTCCTCGTGCCCACATCCCGCCCGCCCGTGCCTAGGAGACCGACCCGCTTGACAAGCCGCATGCCCAGCCGAAGGCCAAGGGGAAGGCCAAGGCGAGGGCCATGGGCAAGGGCGCCCCTGGTGCGGCCAAGAGCGAGAGCAACGGCGGCGGCGAGAAGGCAGCAGTTGACAAATGAAGAGGGTGATGACGAGAAGAGGGATGGTGTGGAGGAGGAGGAAGATGGAGAGAGAATGGAGAACGATGAAGCGGAAGCGGAGGAGGGCAAGCAGAGGAGGCAGGCGCCATCCATGAAAAAGCTGCCAACTAAAGGAGCATCTGCGTCGTCGAAGGGGGTAGCTAGAGAAGAAGGATCAGGAGCCAGAGGAGGAGCAGGACCATGACGGCGCATTGGAGGAGGAGGAGGACGACGAGGAGAACAAGGAGGAGGAGGGAGGGAAGGAAAAGGAGGAGGAGGAGGAGGCGATGGGGGAAAGGCGAAGAGGTGGAGGGGATGAGGATTACAAAAGGACCAGGCGCCAGAGGAGGAGGTGGAGGAGGGGGAAGGTAGGTGAGAGGGGGGAAATAGGAGGTGGATGAGGAAGATTCATAGCCAGAGGAGGAGGACGGGGAGGAGGGGGAGGAGGAGGAGGAGGAGGAGAAGGAGCAGGAGGATGAGGAGGAGGAGGAGGAGGAGAAGCAGGAGGCGGAGGAAGGAAGACGCCGCCCCTCCATGCATCCCGCAGGCACGAAAGATCGAGCACGACGGCCAGGCACCCGAGGCACCGCCGACCCAGCCAGCTGCCGCAGCCCCGACCCCGCCGACCCAGCCAGCTGCCGAGCCCGAGCCGACGCCTCCGAAGCAGGCGACCGCAGATAGCAAGCTGGTTGTTTCGAAGGCCGAGAAGACAACGAAGCCGAAGATCACCGAAGCCCCGAAAGCTCCCTCGCCACCAGCTGGCATGTGCATCCCCGCGGGCTTGTTCGACGACTTCTGAAATTCTCCTGAGGTGAGGTGATTAGAGGGTCGGCGGAGCCACCAGCAGGTACGTTTATAGTTGCTGGGCCCCGGTGCCGCGTCCTGGCAGGGGTCTGGATCAGGACGACAGGCGCCGATGTGGGCCGTGAGGGGAGCGCAGGTGACGCCGACGCCGACGACGATAGCGATGATGCCGACGACAATGCCAACGACGCTGACGACGATGTCGCCGACGACGACGGCGGCGACGACAATGGCGACGACGGCGCCGCCAATGACGACGCCGAAAAGAAGTCGACAACGACGCTGACGACGGCGAGAAGGGCACCCGCGTTGACGAGCAAGAGACGCGACGAACATGCGGACGCGCAACCCCCTAGAGTTCACCCAGAAGCTCCTAGAGGAGCGCACGAGCATCACAGTTTCTGTCTTTCCCGTGAGTTTCTGTAATTCCCGTGCGCTTCGAAGCGCCAACTTAGTCATGAGGCGTGCTCGAGGCGGGCCGTGCCGATCTTTGTTCGCTGTGTCTGCCAGGCTCAGCGGCCGTGGCGCTGGTTCTATTTCCCCTCCCTTCCTAAGAAAGATGACGAGCCGACGACGTTGCTAGAAAGATGCTATGCCATGCCAAGCCGACGACGTTGCTAGGACGTTGAGTGTCGAGACTACACTGTATGTGCATTGCATGCTACCGCCATTGTAACAAGAAACGACTGCATGCTCCTCCTCCTCCTCCTCCTCCTCCTCCTCCCCCTCCTCCTCCTCCTCCTCCCTCTCAAGCCTTGACTCGAGCAGGTGCCGAGAGTGCGTTTTGGCGCGCGGCGCTCGAAGTTCGTTCGTCTCAGGCCACGTTCGGCGACAGGAGGGGGAGGGCGACGACGAGGGAGGGGGAGGGTAGGAGGCGAAGGAAGAGGAGAAGAAGGGGAAAGCTGATGATGATGATGATGATGATGATGATGATGATGATGAGGAGGAGGAGGAGGAGGAGGAGGGGGAGGAGGAGGAAGGGGGGGAAGGGGGGGGGAGGAGGAGGAGGGGGAGAAGGAGCACGAGGAGAAGCAGCAGAGGGCGGCGGAGGAGGAGGAGGCGGAGGCCCCCTGAGAGGAGGAGAAGGAGGAGAAGGAGAAGGAGGAGGAGAAGGAGGAGGAGGAGAAGGTGGAGGAGGAGGAGGAGGTGGGGGCCCCGGGGAAGAGGAGGAGGGGGAGGGCTGGAGAGCTGAGGAAAGGGAGAGGAGGAGAAGGAGGAAGAGGAAGCGAGGAGGAGGGGCCTCCTACTCTTTCTCATCCTCAGTATCCTTATTGTACTCCTCCTTTTCCTTCTCCTCCTGCTTATCTCCCTGAGGTCCTCCTTCTCCTGTTCCTCCTCCTCCTTCTGCGCCTCTGCCTCCTCCTCCTCCTCCTCCTCCTCCTCGTCGTTCCTTCGTCTTCTCCAGACCTCCTCCTCCGCCCCTGGCCGGCCGGGTGCCCCCCCGGGGGCTGGCGGGGCGGCGGCGGCGCTGGGCCCCGCCGGGCAGCTGGGCCCCGCCGGGCAGCAGGCGCCTGGCTCGCCCAGAGGGGGGGAGAGGGAGGACGCGAGGAGGAGGGAGGGAAGGAGAGGGCGAGGGAGGGAGGGGGGGAGCGAGGGAGGGAGGGAGGGAGAGAGGGAGAGAGGGAGCGAGGGAAGGAGGGGGGGAGGGAGGAGGGGGAGAAGGGCGAGGAGGAGGGGGAGGAGGAGAAGGAGAAGGAGGATGCGGGGGAGGAGGAGGAGGAGGAGGATGAGGAGCAGGAGCAGGAGGAGGAGGAGCAGGAGAAGGAGGAGGAGGAGCAGGAGGAGCAGGATCAGGAGGAAAAGCGGGGGGGGCAGGGAGCGGGAAGATCCCAACCAACATTGATGAGGCATCTCAGGCCGAAGGCCTCTCAGGGATGGGCCGAAGGCCTCTCGAGGAAAAAGGAAGAGGAGGAGGTGGAGGAGGGGGGGAAGGAGAGGCGAGGGAGGAGGAGGAGGAGCAGGCGGAGGAGGAGAAGGAGGAGGACGGCGGCAGCAGCAAGACCCCCCAAAACCCGATGCGTTCCCATGTTGTCTGCCCTCGTCCCCCTGGATCACTTCACAGAGTTGTTTGTTCGTCGTGGTCCTGGGGGTCGTGTGTTTGGAGGTCCACGGGTCCAGGTCAACAGGTCCAGGTGCCCAGAAAGACATGGGACATCGTCAGTTTTTGGAGGTCTGGAGCAGCAGCGTAACGAGAGCGAGCAGATGGCGACGGGTGCGACGGCGACGGTCGGGCGAGTGTTGACGCATTGCGACGATTTGTGTTGTTGATAGTGTTGTTGTTGTTGTTGTTGCTGTTGTTGTTGTTGTTGTTGTTGTTGTTGTTGTTGTTGTTGTTGTTGTTGTTGTTTGTGTTGTTGCGGTTGCTGTTGCTGTTGTTGTTTTTGATGGTGATGATGATGATGATGATGTTGATGGTGATGATGATGATCACGATGATGATGATGCGTGTATTCATGCCATCGTGGGTGTACATGTGCGATGGTGATCTACCTAAATCGCCTGCCACAAAAGCCGCTAAAACCGCATGCGGAAGTAAGCACTAAACTTGCAGTGCTTAAATGTGGTGGCGCGTAGGCCCTCATAGGCCAAAACGTGGCAAGTCCACGAAGCTAATTCTCGGTGCGCCCTTCCCCCCCCATTACGTCCCCCCTGGTTTCCAAAAACGCACTCGCAAACCTGCCGATCTAGTGCGGCACGGAGCTCGACGAGGCTGTCGAAGACGCCTTCGCCCTCTTGGCCGAGGTGTCTTCCTCGTCGCTCGGCCTGCGCTTTCCGCACAGGCCTGCGATCCTGAACATCCCACCAGGTGACGACGAAGCCGAAGTTGGCGGAGAACGCACAAGCGGGCGACGGCAGGCGGGCGTCACGGGCGCAGGTCCCTCGTCGTCGTCGGTCGACTCCGACATCACCTGCAGCCGGCGCGGGGGGTGCCGCCAAATCTCGCCAGTCTTGTTCGGGTTCTTGCCGAGGGAGAGCAGGTTCAGGACGTGCCTGGGGTGGGCCAAGAGATTTGCGATGTTGCCGCCCCCTCCAACACTTCCTCCTCCTCCTCCTCCTCCTCCACCTCCTCCTCGTCCTCCTCCTCCTTTTCCTTCTCCCTCCTTCTCCTCCTCCTGCGTTCTCCTCCTCGTCCTTTTGCTTCTCCTTCTCGTGCTCCTGGCCCTCCTCCTCCTCCTTCTCCCTCCTACTCCTCATTTCATTTTTCCTTCATGGTAGGCAAATTCATTGGCGCTGGCCTGCGATAGCCAGGGGTCACTCTCCCGACGCATTCGTTGTACAAGCCCTTCGTGTGGTACCCGCGGGCGTTCCAGAAATGCGCGCACGTCGTGCAGAACGCGATTTCCGAATGACCACGCACGCTCCTCAAACTCACGTGGGAAATGTGAACTAGACCGAGCAAGGGGTGGTCGCGCGGGGTCGTCCACATTGCAGGTTCGGGAGCACAGGGCGCAGCAGCAAGGTTCTCCAACTCACCCTGATGATTCTGAACCATCTGGTACGGCTGAGCAACACGGTCGACCACACCGCTCATGACCGCGGTCGGAATTGGGGGAGGAGGTGAAGCGAAAATGCTCTCGGGACAAAGCCTGGCTTCAAACAGCTGCGATTGTGGTGATGATGGCGACGATGACGGCGATATGCCATGATGTTGTTATTGCTGCGACGATGGTGAGGGTGAAGACTTTGGTATCATGTTGATGCCGACCAACACGACGATGTGACGGATGACGATGACGATGATACCGACGACTACGATGATGTGACGGTCGTGATGGGACGCTCTGTGGTTGGGCACGGCCGTTCGGTCCGCGCAACATCTCTTAGCATGCAAGGGGTGGGGGCTGCCGGGGCTGCCCCTGCGGGCCCTGGGCCAGGCGGCCCCTCCGCGGCCTCTCTCGGAGGCAAGGGGGATTGGTGAGAGATGGTAGGTTGGAAGGGGGGGATGAGGAGGGGGAGAAGGAGGAAGAGGAGGAGCAGGACAAGGAAAAGGAGGAGGGGCAGGGGGAGAAGAAGGAGAAGGAGACGTAGACACTAGCAGGCTTGAAGGAGGAGATGAAGGAGGATTCAGGACAACAGAGGTTGAACGTTGGCATCCCTCACTTCTTCGGCGACCACGGGTCACGCAGGGGCGCGGAGAGCCCCACCGCTGGGAGGATTCTCGCGAACAGCCTGGTGAGCACGTTGCAGCTCATGCCATTGCCGACCTAGTGAGAGCATCTGGATCCAGGGGATACGCGGGAATACACAGGAGGAGGAGGGAGGAGGAGGGGGAGGAGGAGGAGTAGGGATGGAGGAGGAGGAGTAGGGATGGAGGAGGAGGAGGAGGAGGAGGAGGAGGAGGGGGAGGAGGAGGAGGGTAAAGGGATGGAGGAGTAGGGAGGATTGACCCCAAGGGGCGCTGCGTTCCCTGGAACTCTCGGCGCCTCCTCGTCCCCCTCCGTGTCGCCGTCGGCGCTATATCATCCTTCTGACCATCATGCTACTCATCGTATCCTTATTATTTCCACGTTTCCCCCCCCCTTTACTTCCTCCTGTTCCTGCCTCCCTCATCCCCCCTCATCCTCCCTCTTTCTCTCTCCCTCGTCCTCCTCTTCCCTCCCTCCTCCTCCCTCATCCTCCCTCCTCCTCTACCTCCTCCTCCTCCTGGGAAGGGCCATTGCACCGATCTGGCTGTCCGACACGTTCCGGCGCTTGAAGGTGGACGGGGTGATGCCCTGAAGCCTGAGAAGCTCCTTCACGTTCGGCTTGCGCCGGTGGCTCGTGATCCAGAAAGCGCATTGGTAACCCCTGGAGCGGGTGATGCACGGAAAGCGCCCCTTCATCATATGCATGGTCGACCCGCCGAGATTCACAACGTACGGTTCCTTCAAGGGGTTCTCGCCCTTGCTCGTGATGGCCTGGAGAGCCTCTTTCAAATTGGCTTGGGCAGTGGCCCCAGATGGCACGGCGAGCGTCTGGCCGCGCTCCTTGTCCAAGAGTTTCACCAACGGGATCGAATCAATCGGCGAAGGGTACGGATCGAAAGCGTCGAACTTCAGGGAATCAATGCGGACGCCCACCACGTACAAGCGCCTCCTGCTGTGCGGGAGGCCGTGCTCGGACGTGTCGAGAATTTTGCAGTGAACCTTGTGCTGCTTTGTCGTCTTGATATTCTTGATGATCTTGATCAAGTACTCCCGAGATTTCTCCTGCTCCAGAAGCCCAGGCACATTCTCTAAAATGAAACACTTCGGAAGGAACTTCTTGATGTAACGCGCGCAATAGCGCGCCATGTCTCCGCGCTCGTCGTCCACTCCTTGATGTTGTCCTTGCAGTGACCAAGGCTGGCACGGGAACCCTGCAATGTACAGGTCAACGTACTGAAGATCTGCCATCTTGACATCCTTGATATCGTCGAAGATATTCTCGCACGAGGTGTTCTGCCGGATGATGTTTTGGCAGTGCGCGTCGTTCTCGATGGAGAAGATGTGGCGGTACTTCACGTCAAGGGCCCGCAGAGCGAAAGTGGGCGTGTCCATCCCGGCGAACGCCGTGCCCAAGCTCATCACCGATGGGGCTGAGTCCTCGGCCGAGTTCGCCTTAAAAAACCTTCTCTTCCTCTTCCTCCTTCGCCGTCCTTGTCCTCAATCGTCGTCTGCACACCCCGTCGCCACCTCGTCCTCACCATATCCTCCTCGTCCTACCTTCATCCCTCCTCCTCCCCCTTGTCCTTGGCGGCCGGCTTCTTCCGGGCCGTCAATGGCCCGGGGCGCGCCGCCAGGGGGGTCGCCTTTCCCATGGCCTGGGGATGGAGGACCCGAGGGCGCTGAGCTGCGGGGCTGTCTGACAGCGACGACGGCTATGGCGCAACGATGGCGACAGCGATGGCGATCGGAATGCGATAATGATGGCAATGGTTTTGGTGATCATGATAATGTTGATGATGCGATCGTGGTTGCGATTAATGTAGGTATCGAGGGTGGTGATCGCAACAGTGGCGAGCGACGGCATGGCCACGGCGGCCTCGATGACTGATTGCAGGGCGAGGGGGCGATGAAGAGGAGGAGGGGGAGGAGGAGGAGGAGGAGGAGGGGGGTGAAAGGAAGAGGAGGAGGGAGGGGTGGGGGGAAGGAGGAGGAGGGGGAGAAGGATAAACAAAGGTGATAGGGGAGGAGAAGCAAGAGGAGGAACGAGAGGAGATGGACGAGGGGGAGACGGAGGAGGGAGGAGGCAACTATGTGTCAGCGATGCTCCGTGGCATCGTCGCCTCGCGGCCAGCGAGTCCCTGGGTGAGCCCTTCCCGGGCGTGGCGTGCTGTCGCGACGGCCGACAAAGTTAAGGGGAGACAGGAAACATAATATCTTAGATGGGAGTACTCATTGGAGTCCTTACTGCGAAGAAACGGGGTGGGGCTGCAGGCCGAGCACGTCGCAACAATAAAAAAAAAACCAGGGCAGTCGGGGGCAGCTGCGCTGTCGGGCACGGGGGCCTATCACCTGCCCTGTCTTGCGCAGCTGCGCCACTCGAGGAGCGAGATCTACGTCGATCTACTCCTCCTGGCTCGCAGAGTCCGCCTCCTCCTCCTCATCGGGGCCTTCGCCCTCCACCAGATTGCTGAGCATGTCCATCAGCTGCGCCTTGTTGGAGCCGTCCGCGCCCTTCGCGCGCTTGGCCTTCTTCTTCGGGGCGGCGCCGCTGTCGGTGGCCCCCTTCGCCTTGCGGCGCTTGCTGCCGTCCACCGGGCCGTTGTCGTCGCTCTCGCCGGCGGCCTTCGCGGGCTTCGGCGCCTTCAGCTCCTTGGGCTCCTTCGGCCCCTTCGACTCCTTCGGCTCCCTCGGCTCCTTCGGCTCCTTCGGCTGCTTCGCAGCCCCAGCCACGATCTTGGCCAAGTGGGGGTCGTAGATGTCCGCGCCGTCCTCGATCATCGTCTTGAACACGTCATCGACGACCTGCTTCATCACCAGCTCCAAGTGGACCTCGTTGAACACGACCCCCACGTAAGGGATCCTCGCCTTGACGTGAGCGACGGCTGCGTTGCCGACGCCTGCGGTCAGGTCGAACGTCGCCTTGATGGGGGAATCCTGCAGAATCATAGTGTAATAGGTCTCAGGCGTGCAGTGGAAGAAAACAGGTTCACGACCCTGCGCGTCCTTCGGCAAGGGCAGCAGCTCATCATATTCGGCTGGGCCACCAACCTCATGGCGATGTCCAGCCAAAATCTTCTTCTTCTCGGCCGCGGTCTCAGACATCGTGGCCGACCACGGGACGAAGCTCACAGGCCCGATGGTGTCGCCCCGGTTCGACTGGGAGACAGCGTTGTAAAGCCTGCGGGGCCGCTCCGGAACGTCCAAGGGCAGCTGGGTAAAGATGGCAACGTTCTCCAGCTGCGAAAACTTGCGACGAACGGTCTCCAAGCGCTCCCGGAGGCTTTCCTCTGCATACAAGATGTTCAACATCCGAACCTCGCGCCGCATGTACCTCGGCCTGGCCCCAGTCTCGTCCTGGAAGAGGTTGCCAGCAGCGCTCTCGTTGCCTGTGGGAGCGCAAAAACAGGAGGCTGGAGGGGGCTGGAGGAGGAGGAGGGGCCCGAACAACTCACTGCGAACAACTCACTGCGAGTTGTCAACTCGCAGTGAGTTGCTCGGGCTCCTCATCCCCCCCGCCCTTCTCCTCCTCCCCCCTGCTGCTGCGTCTGCCTCATCATCCTCCTCATCCTCCACCTCGTGCTCCTCCTCCTCCGTCAGGCCTGTTGGTTTTTTACGTGTGTCATCCTCGTCCTCATCGTCCTCCTCTTTGTCCTGCTCCTCTTTGTCCTGCTCCTCCTTGTCCTTCTCCTGCTCCTCTCCCTACTCCTCCGGGCGGGTCCTGTCCCCCCTTCCTCTTACTCCATCCTCATCCTCGTCCTTCGCTCTTCTCCTTCTCCCCCCCCGGCAGTAGTGGTAGCAACAGTGGGAGGTGGACGGGCTGGGCCTCCAAGAGGCCCTGGCGCCCAGGCCCGGACGTTTTCACGATGACCTTAATGGCCCCAAGTGGGCCATGCCAATGATATGGCGGGCGAGTTTCCTTGGCCTGGGCCTCGCTTGAACGCGTTGTGCCACCAAAACATCATGTCCACGGGGATCTCAGTGGGCTCTGACTCCCTTGTCTTCAGGATGGCGTTGAACATCTTCTTGGTCCTCGCCGCCGAGAACGGCGGCGTCCTGGAAGGGCCGGCGGGCCCCCGACCCGCCCGCGGCGAAGCGCGGGAGAGGGAAGCGGGGAGAAGGAGGAGAAGGAGGAGGGGGAGGAAGAGGGTGCGAGGAGGAGGGGGAGGAGAAGGAAGGAAGAGGAGGAGGAGGAGGAGAAGGAGGAAAAGGAGGAGGAGGAGAAGGCGCCTCCCGGGGGGCCCCACTCGCATCCGAGCTCCGAGAGACCACCGCAGACGGCCCCCCAGACCACCCGCAGAGACCAAGACGCCCACTTCGGCCCTAAGGTCGAGGAGGAGGCAGAGGAGGAGCAGGAGAAGGAGGAGGAGGAGGAGGAGGAGGGAGGAGGAGGAGGGGGGGAGGAGGAGGTGGCCGTCCTCAGGTGGGGCGTGGAGGTCGCCTCGCCACAGAGCTTGACGTCGTCGAGGACGAGGATGTACTCGCTCGCCTGGTGGCCGAGAGAGGGCCTCCCCCTCTCGCCCTCCTCCGCCGCTTCTTCTAAATCACGCTGCGCAGCAGGCCCTTACCTAGGAGTTGGAGCATTTAGGCATGCAACGTGTACATCTACACCGACAGCTGCCTTTACATATACACATGCCTCTACATCTACATCAACATCAACAGTGAGACTCACATCTACATCTACATCTACATTTACACCTGCATCTACACCTACCTCTACATCTACATCTACATATACATATACACCTACATCCACATATACACCTACACATACATCTACATCTACTGTGATATGATATGATATGATGTGGTGTGCTATGATATGATATGATTTGCTGCGCTATGATATGATATGATACGATATGATATGCTAAGTTGTGCTATGTTATGCTATGATATGCCATGCTTGGCTATGCCATGCTATGATGGGCTAATGCTGCGCTGCGATGTGCTGCGCTAAGCTGAGCTAAGGTAAGCTAAACTATGCTATGTTAAGCTAAGCTAGGCTAGGCTAGGCTAGGCTAGGCTAAACTAAGCTAAAGTTAAGCCAAGCTAAGCTAAGCTACGCTAAGATGAGAAAATCTAAGCTAAGCTAAGCTTAGCTTAGCTCAGCTAAGCTGGGAGAACACAGGGGGCGCAAATGGCGGAACCGCGGGGCGGATGCCGGGGGCGCCGCCCGGGGCGGCGAGGACCACTGCCCGGCCCTTTAAGCTCTCCGAGTAAGAACCCTTCTAGGCAGAGCCTGGGTATAAAGGTAATGACTCCAAACCCCCTCGTCTTCTTCGTCCTCCTCGCTCTCCTCCTCGTCCTCCTCCTCCTCCTTCCCCCATCCTTATCCTGCTTCTACTCCTTCTCCTTATCCCCCTCCTCCTTCAGCACCTCTCCTCTGCCCTGCTCCTTGTCATCGTCCTCGTTCTCTCTTTGTTCTGCCCCTGCCCCCCTCCTTCCCCTGAGCCATTTTGGCCTCGCGGCTGCCCCGCATCTTGGCCACCGAGGTATCCGCAAAGATCTGGTGCATGCGGGTCTCGGTGGACTGCTCAATGACCAGAGTGACGAACGTCTTCACCAAGCGCTTCGCCTCGTCGCGCTTCTTCGTGACTTTCTGGACGTCCTCGGCGCCCAATGTTGCCTTGGCCCGGTTCAAGGACTCTGCGTCCAAACCAGTCACCCTCAGCGCGGCCACGCACTGCTCGAGCGGATCTTGGTGTTCGGGGTCAGCAGCATCCTTATCAGCAGCGGCGGCGTCGACGACGCCAGCCTCCTTGTCCTTCGCGGCCTTCGCAGCTCTCTCCTTCTCCCTCTGCGCATCCACCTCGACCTCGACGGCCTCCTCGACCAGGCCGAAGGCTGTCTTCAAAGTGGAGAAGTCCTTGGCCTCCGAGGGGTCCTTACGCTTGCGCAGCGCTTCTCCGAAGGCGGGGTCGTGGGCGTTGCCGTACACGGTGTCCTGTGGGGGGCGGCGAAAAATATCCCAATGCGACCCTACCTAGGAGTTGGAACCCCTAGGAAAGCAGCATTAGTAGTAACAGTAACGCTAAGCTAAAGCTACGCTAAAGCTAAGCTAAAGCTAAGCTACAGCTAAACTAAATCTAAGCCACAGCTAAGCTAAAGTTAAGCTAAAGCTAAGCTAAAGCGAAGCTAAAGCTAAGCTAAAGCTAAGCTAAAGCTGAGCAACAGCTAAAGCTAAGCTAAAGCTGAGCAGCCGCTAAGCTAAAGCTAAGCTACAGCTAACATAAAGCTAAGCTAAAGCTAAGCTAATGCTAAGCTAAAGCTAAGCTAAAGCTAAGCTACAGCTAAGCTAAAGCTAGGCTACAGCTAAGCTGAAGCTAAGCTACAGCTAAGCTCAAGCTAAGCTACAGCTAAGCTAAAGCTAAGCTAAAGCTAAGCCAAAGCTAAGCTAAAGCTACGTTAAACGCTAAGCGAAAAGCTAAGCGAAACGCTAAGCGAAAGCTAAGCTACAGCTAAGATAAAGCTAAGCTAAAACTAAAGCTAAAGCTAAAGCTAAAACTCCCAGGGGACTGGGGTGGACCGCTCACAGGGGACTGGGGGGAGCCACCAGGGCGCTTCCCACTGCCCGGCCCCTTTAAGCTAAGTTTTAAGAGGGTAAGAACCCTTCTAGGCATAGCCTAGGCAGGGAAAAAAAAAAACACCCTTCCACTTTCTTTCCGGCCGTATTTTGGGGAAGAAGCAGGAGACCGGCAATGACTAGGGGGCATATGATGGCACATCCGTGAGCTCTGCCGCGGAGGAGGAGGAGGTGAGGACGAGAAGGAAGAGGAATAGTAGGAGGCAGTGAGGGAGCATGAGACGGTCAGTGAGGGCATCTTCTCTGTCCTGCTCCTCCTCCTTCTCCTTCTCCTCCTCCACCCGTCCCTCCTCCTCCTCCAACTCCTCCGCCATCTGCTCACCCCCCCTTCTACTGCTCCCGCTCCCCCCCATCAGGTCATCCCCCCTCCTCCCCCACCGCCGGTCTTCGCCCCCCCCTCCCCCCTTCGGGTCCTCGAACAGCTCCAGCGCCGCGAGAGCGGGCTTGGAGAGATCAGCTTGCCAGGTGATGTCAGCTGTAATCTCCCCCGAACACTTGCAGCCGCACTTCCGGCGGAAGGTCATGAAGTCGCGAGTGGCGTCCCTGATGAGGTCTTTCTCGGCGTTGCTGATCTGGAGACTAGCAGGGGGGGGGCCATTGAATTGTTTGACACTGTTCGTGAGTGGTGGGCACCCGGGCCTCGTGATCAGTCGTCGTTTTACTTATCTTCTCATCCTCCTCCTTCTCCTCCACCCCTCGCCCCCCTCCTCGTCATCCTCTCCTCCCTCCTCCGCCTTCTCCTCCCTCCTCCTCCGCCTCCTCCTCCTCCTCCTCCTTCTCCTCCTCCCCTCCTCCTCCTCCTCCTCCTCCTCCGTTTCCTCCCTCCTCCGAGCCTGCTCAACCACTCCTGGCGCATCCAGGTCAGCATGGACTTCTTGTAGAGCACGTCGTCGACCAAGCCCTTGCCCATCTGTCCGGACGCGTAGCCCTGCAATTCGCGGAGCCCGAGGGAGGTCAGCATGTTGTTGTCGAACGCATCCGCGAACGCAATGAACACGTACTCGATGTTAGCCTCATCCTTCGCCTTCGAGATGATGGTCTGTAGCTTGTGGATGCTGTCGAAACAAGATCTGTGAGCGTGCGATTCGTCCATTCTGCGGAGCACCTCCAGGACAGCCGGGATGCTGAACGCCCTGTTCCAGATCGTCAGCGCGGCGTCGCAATATGAGAACGTCAACTGCTCTTGGCATTCTGCTCTCTTTGACCTCTCATTGTAGATGTCGACCACCTCTTGGACGGACATGTCATGCTTCCCGGCAGTCACCTCCATGTGGGACTTCAAGTTGGCGATCTCACAGATCTCCTGGAAGGCCGTCCTGGCAAGGGAATCGTACTCCTGAACGACTGCGTTCCTGAGCGTCTTGGCCTTGAAAAAGAGCAGGTGTTCCTCGACGACAATGAACCGCATGGTCACTGTCAAGAAGAACACTTTCCACGCCTCCAAAATCGAACGCTCCGCTTCGTTGTTGATGTCCCTGGCGCAAGCCATGAGCGCAGCGTGAACTGCTTCTTCCGGAGATACCAACTTGAAGTGACCGAACTCGGACGACTCCACCGTGCCGGACGGAACGTTGACCACGATGGTACCCTCAAAGTAGGTGGGCATCTCACCTTCTGGGTAATAAAACTCCGACAAGGCGCGAGTGGTCTCGACCCTGTTCGGAACTCCCGGCGCAGCAGAACTCATAATATCACACCAAAAAAGATTAGCACCACATTGATACACTTTCGTCCGCTTCATCGACGCCGCACACATCACCTCTGAGTACGGGGCTTGGAAGCCTGAGTCGTCACCAGATTTCGTCGTCTTCTTGGCGTCGTCCTGCTTGATGTCGAGCGGGGCGGCGTCCTCGATGTTCATGAACACCTCGCAGCTTGCGATGGTGCTGACGCAGCTCTCAATCATTGACTTGTACTCTGCATTGATCGTCTTCTTCTGAATCTCGGAGTTGCTGATGGTGGCGATGGAAGGGCCAGCGCCGTCGGCCGAACCAGTAGCACCAGAGCCGCGGCCGCGGCCGCCACGGCCGCCGCGACCGCGGCCGCCGCCGCGGGCGGCGGCAGCAGCTGGACCAGCAGCCCTTCCAACGGAGGAGCGCTTAGCCGGGGCCATGACGACGGGTTGATTCCGAAGCTGCAGCGTGCAGCGCGCGTGAGTTGATGGCGCTGCAGCTTGCAGCGCGCGAGAGCTTGAGCAGTAACTGCTGGGGCTGCAGGCGCACCCCCCTGGGGCCCGCGCGGCACGCGCGCTCCTGAGGCCAACGAGGGCCAGATTGTTGAGAGATGCCCCTGGGAAAGAGCTCTGACTCAACAGTCACGTGCGCTAGTGAATGTTGGGAGCGCGCCGATTCAGCATTGCTGAACCAACTTCCGACTGTTGAGAGGAAAGCGAAATCTGGCCCCTCGCCCAACGCAGGCAAGTCAACTCAGCAGGTCCCCAGCAGGCATGCCCTCGACAATCACTAGCGCTATGTCCTGCTGAGCCAGCCCCCCAAAGTTGAGGTTTGGCTCGACACTTTGAACCTCGTTGGCCCTGCCT
This sequence comes from Prorocentrum cordatum, assembly GCA_963575745.1. Lineage (NCBI taxonomy): Eukaryota > Dinophyceae > Prorocentrales > Prorocentraceae > Prorocentrum > Prorocentrum cordatum. The sequence goes on from CAUYUJ010017949.1 coordinate 89,539, forward strand.
GGGTGCGCTCCTCCCCCCCCTCCTCTGCCCCCTCCTCGTTCCTCCTCCTGCTTCTTCCTCCTCCTCCAAATCCAGATGCTTCGCTCTTCCGGGCGCTTCTCCTCCTCCTCCTGCTCCTCCTCCTCCTTCTCCTCCTCCTCCTCTTCCTCCTCCTACTCCCTCCTCCTCCTCCACCCTCCTCCCAGATGCCATCCTCCTCATCCTCCTCCTCCTCCTGGTCCTTCTCCTCTTCCTCCTCCTCCTCCCCTGCCTCCCCCCCTCCCCTCGCTAGCGCTAGTGACTGTTGAGGGCGGCGCGCTATTAGCTATCGCTGTCGCCATCGTCGCTAGCGCTATCGACTGTTGAGAGCGAATCGCTATCGCTATCGCTATCGCTATCACTATCGCTATCGCTATCGCTATCGCTATCACTATCACCAGTCGCTATCGCTAGCATCCCATTCCAATCGCTAGCACTATCGACTGTTGAGAGTGGGCCAATCTGGAGGTGCACTCTCAACAGTCACTAGCGCTAGCGACTGGGCGTGGGATGCTAGCGATAACGATATGGTGGAGGCACGCTCAACAGTCGATAGCGCTAGCGACTGGAGTGCTAGCGCTAGCGACGACTGGTGATAGCGATAGCGATAGCGATAGCGATAGCGATAGCGATAGCGATAGCGATAGCGATAGCGATAGCGATAGCGATATATAGAGAAGGCTGTTCAAACCTCCTCGCTCCTCGTCATCCTCCTCATTCCTCCTCATCTCCTCCTTCTCCTCCGCCTCCTTCTCCTCCTCCTCGCGCAGGGGGTGTAGCCGCATCTCGGTTGATTGCCCTCTTTTTTGGCCATCATGGGCCCCGAGGTCCCCAACAGGATTTCAAGAGGGCACCACGAGGGCCACGAGCGAGACAGACTCGGCCGCTGTCCGGGCCGTCTCTCCGAAGGCCCTAGGAGGAGTCCGGAGCCCATGGGGCCCCGCCCAGAGGACTTGTCAAGAGGGCCCCAGCGGGGCCCGAAAGGCGGGGGGGGGAAGGGGCGCGGCTCCTCGGACCCGGGCCCGCGCCGAACCCTCCGGCCGGTCGGCCGCTGCTGAATCTGAAGGGGAAAATGAGACGGAGGAGGAGGGAGAAGGAGGAGAAGGAGGAGGAGGAGGAGCAGGAAGATGACGAGAAGGACGAGAAGGACAAGGACGAGGACGAGGAGAAGGATGACAAGGTGAGGAAAAGGAGGAGGAGGAGGAGGAGGAGGAGGAGGACGAGGAGAAGTCGACGACACCCGTGCATCGCGCGGAGCACGCGGCGCGGGGCAGGCGCTGCGAGCCTCGAGCAGCTGCTCAGCACCAGGCGCCGCCGCGTTGCTGCGGCCTGCGGGGCTGGCAGAGGAGGGGTCGTCGTCGTCGCTGTCGAATGCAATCGTCGCTGTCGGGTCGTCGTTGTCGCCGTCGTCGCCGTCGCAGTCGCGTCGACTACGCCGCCGTCGGACGCCGACATCTTCGTCGTCGGCGTGGCGTCGCCGTCGTCGTCGCCGACGTCTCGCCGCGTCGCCAGCACGTCGCCGAGCGCCACCTCCATCTTGATCGGTCGTCGCCGCCAATGTCGCCAGCCAGGGTCGACGAGGAGATGGACGTGATGGGGATGGGGGGGGGATAGGAGGGGCAGGTTGAGATGGGGGAGGTCGATGACGGAGCAGGCTGAGATGGCAAAGTGGGGAGAGAACGAGAAAGATGAGGAGAAGGATGAGGAGGATGAGAAAGCAATTTCGCCACTGCCATCGCCGCTCGCTGCGGTCTTGGCAACGTGTCCCGGCTGCCGGGCAAGCTGCCGCAGCAGCCTGCTTGTCATGCCGCGGGTCGAAAGCGCCGAATTTGACATTGCCCTTCTCCTTCTCCCCCTTGTCCTCCTCCTCCTCTCCCTCCCCCTTGTCCTCCTTCTCGTCCTCCTCATCGTCCTCCTCCTCGTCCTCTCCTCTCCCTCTCCTCCTCCTCGTCCCCCCTCCATTCCCCGAGCGCCGACGGCGGGCGCCCGGCCGACGACGGCCGACGGCGCGCGACCGGCCGACGGCCGACGACGGCTGCTGCGCACGGGCCACCGGCCGACGGCGCTGCGCACGGGCGGCCGGCAGCGCACGGCACGGGCCACCGGTCGGCGGCGCGCGCCCAGGCTGGCGCCGACGACGGGCGGAGGCCGGCGTGGCGGCGGGCCGGGCGGCCTCCTCCTCGACTCAGAGGTCTCCTTCTCCTTCTCCTCATCCCCCTCCCCCTCCTCCTCTTCCTCTTCCTCCTCATCCTCCTCACTCTTCTCCTCAACGTCCTATTCCTCCTTCTCCTCCTCATCCTCCTTGTCCTTCTCGTCCTCCTCCTATTCCTCCCTCCTCCCTCCCCTCCCCCAGTCTCCCTCGTCCCTCCTCACTCCCCCACCTCCCCTCCCTCCCTCCCTCGCTGCCATCCGCTTCCGCGGGCATCTTCGGGCGGCGACGACGACGAGGACGACGACGACGACGACGACGACGACGACGCGACGACGAACGCGAGGACGACGACGACGTCGACGACAACGACAACGACAACGGCGACGACAGCGAAGACGACTACGACTGCGAGGACGACTCAGAGCATCAACAGTAGGAGGAGGAGGAGGCCAGACCCAGAGGCTCGGCTAAAAGCCGCAGAAGCCACTCACCGTCCGGCGGTTGTCGACCGCGGTGAGCCACGCCCGGGCCTCCTTCTCTGTGAGGAAGTACTTCGCGCCCTTGAATTCCTGGGGGCAGGGGCTAACGCTGAGGAGGTCGCCTCTCGGGGCCGCCTCTCGAAATTCACCTCGGGGGCCCGAGAGGGCAACATCGAGTTTTTGTTTGTGCTTTAGACGCATTTCTGCCTTCCGGGGGCCGGGATGGGGCCTCAGTCTGAAAGCCGGGGCGACTTTGGAGTGGGAGGAGAGAGCGAGAAGGAGGAGTGGAGTGGAAGGAGAAAGAGAGGGAGAGTGGACGTTCGTTGTCTGGGGCGGGGGGAGAAAGAGAAGGAGGAGTAGGAGGAGTGGGAGGAGAAAGAGAAGGAGGAGACGACCCCCGTCTCCTCTCGTCGTGATCCTTTCCTCCTGGTCCTTGTCGTCCTCGCCCTTGTTCCTCCACCTATTCTTATGTCCTAGTTATCCTGCTCATTCGGCTCCACCTGCTGCTCTTTCAACTCCTCGTCCTCCTCTTCCTTCTCCTGCTCCCCCACCTCCTCCTCCTCGTCCTTCTCCTCGCCTACTCCTCCTTCTCCTCCTCCCTCTCCTCCTCCTTCTCCTCCTCCTCCCTCTCCTTCTCCTCCTCCTCTTCCTCCTCCTCCTCAGGTCCTCCTCCTCCTCCTCCGCCTTCTCCTCCTCCTCTCCCCCCTCCTCCTCCTCATCCTTCTCCCTCTCAGGCCTCCTCCTCCTCCTCCTCCTCCCCCCCCCTCCTCCCCCTGCCCCCCCCTCCTCCTCCTCCTCCTCTCCTCCTCCTCCTCCTCCTCCTCCTCCTTCTCCTCCTCCTCCACCTCCTCCTCCTCCTCTCCTCTCCTCTGCTGCTTCTCATGCTCCTCTTCTCCCCTTCTCCTCCTCCGTCTCCTTCCCCCCTCCTTTTCCTCCTCCTCCTCCTCCTCCTCCTCCTCCTCCTCCCCCTCGTCTTCCCATTCTCCTCCTTCCTTATCCTCCTTGTCCTGCTCCTTCTCCTTCTCCTCTTCATTTTATTGCCTCCTCAAGTCATCTGGCCGGCGCTTCTTCTCCGCGATGGAGGCGAAGACGATCAGCTCAGCGTCCCGGCCCCGCTCCTGGAACACCACGCTTTTGTCCTGCACCTCCTTCGCGGTCGTCAGCCACTTCCAGTTGTTCCCGACCATGCCAGTGCACCCCTGCAATATGGCATGCACAACTGGGTGAGCAGCCTTGAAACCATCCGTGCAATATGCCAACTTGCGCTTTTTGGCAGCGCTCTCGTACGCAATGGCCGTGCCATGTTGGGCCTCCGTCATGATGAACTCCAATGTCGCCAAGATGCCCCCCCGCAAGGCACATGCCCAGCCAGTCCTCTGGGCCACCTCCGCCGGCGTGGGGACGACAAAGATGTCCCCCTGCGTCCGATCGGTCGTGCGCACCATCTTCGCCTTGCGGATGGCGCTGGCGAGCTCGGTCTCGGACACGTCAACGGTGCTCTCGACGTACAGGCGAAGCCCGCCAATCTCCCGCGCCGGCGGCGTAAAGGCTCGGTCACGCCTTCGCCACTGCGCCGCTCGCTGCAAGGCCTGAGATCTTCGCCTGGCAACCTCCTTGAGCACGAGCCCACAGGCCTCCTCGCTCAAGCCCTCGATGGAAGTCGTCCCGTCCATGATGCTATCCACGAAGTACTCCATCCGCTTGCGGACCAAACTAGCTTCAGCAACGGCGTGAGACTTCGTCCAGCCCTCCTTGCCGACGCGCCTCACTTTTGAAGCTGCTGCGCTGCGCGTCCTCTCCCCAGCCTTGATCATCATGTCTTCGACTTCTTGACGACGTCGGTTGATCCACGCCGTCTCTGACTGCACCAAATGGTCAGTCTTGCGCTTCACACCCTTGTCGATGCGGCCAACGCTACCTGGAAGCCGAGGGGCGCCGAACTTGCAAATCTGCCACACCTTCCGTCCGACTTCTGAGATCACGGCCTTGTCGAGGTCCTTCTCCCAGCACAGCAAGGCAAGCTCGTCATTCTCAAGCGCATTTGAAGATGAACTGCGCCTCTGCTCCACAGCCCAAGAGTACTGCTTGAACGATCTCTCCACCTTTGACGTCGACCCCGTCCAGGCTGCGTATCTGATCAGCGCCTCCCGAAGTGCGCCGATCTGGTCAGTCTCCTGCGTGAGGATCAGCATCATTTTAAGATTATCCCAGTGCGACCCTACCTAGGGACTTGGAACCCCTAGGAAAGCAGCATTAGTAGTAACAGTAACGCTAAGCTATAGCTAAGCTAAAGCTAAGCTACAGCTAAGCCGCAGCTAGGCTAAAGCTAAGCTAAAGCTAAGCTAAAGCTAAGCGAAAGCTAAACTAAAGCTAAGCCAAAGCTAAGCTAAAGCTGAGCAACAGCTAAGCTAAAGCTAAGCTACAGCTAAGCTAAAGCTATAGGCTAAAGCTAAGCTAAAGTTAAGCTACAGCTAAGCTAAAGCTAAGCTACAGCTAAGCTAAAGCCAAGCTAAAGCTAAGCTAAAGCTAAGCTCAAGCTAAGCTCAATCTAAGCTAAAGCTAAGCTAACGCTAAGCTAAAGCTACGCTAAACGCTAAACGAAAAGCTAAGCAACACGCTAGGCTAAAGCTAAGCTACAGCTAACGAAGCTAAAGCTAAGGTAAAGCTAAAGGTAAAGCTAAAGCTAAAACTCACAGGGGACTGGGGGGAACCGCTCCCAGGGGGCCGGGGGAACCGCCCGGGGCGCTTTCCATTGCCCGGCCTCTTTAAGCTGAGAGAGTACGGAAAAAACGGAAAAAAAAACAAAAAAAAAAAAAAAAACTTGATCTCTACCTCTGTCCTTCCTACCTCCTCCGTTTCCTTCCCTCGTTCGTCCTTCTCATTCTTCCCCTTCTCCTCATCCTCCCCCCCTCCTTCCCTTCCTCCTTCCATCCTTCCTTCCTTCCTCCCTTCCTTTATTCCTTCCTCCTCCTCCTCCCCCCCCTTCTCATCGTGCCCCCCCCTCCTCCTTAGCCCCCCCCACCCTCGGGTGGCAAATCTATGTTTGTTTGTTTCTTTTTTTTTGGGGGGGGGGTGACGATGAGCATCCTTTCTGGCCGTCTTGAAATGGCACAACGCCTCCCGCCACGCGTCGAGGTTCGACGATGCAGGAGATGAGCGTTTCTTCTCCAGCGCGACGGGCAGCACGCTCTCGTAGCCGTACAACAGCAGCCTGAAGTCTATGTGCAACGTGTTGCTGATCTTGGAGATGGCATCCTTGTTGGTCGGCTTGGCGGCGAAAGCCTTCCCACGGGCATGTAGGTTGAACACGTCGAACGCGCCGCACACCTCGAAGTCTGGCCACTCGGCCCTGACCGTGGCCGTGGCGAGGCGGCACCATGCGACCGTGCGTCTCCGGCAACGCTCGCGGACAGCGTCGGTTAAGCTGCCTCGGCCGCCGATAGTCTTCGGCTGCCCCTTCACGAACACAGTCACAGGCCTCCTCTCCAAGGCGTCAGCAATGAACTTCGTGTACCCCATGTTGTAGCACTGGGACTCAACGAACAGCATCGCGATGCGCTGAAGAAAATGCTCGTTGTGGCTCGGAATCGCCGCCTCGTCCAGGTCGTCGCTGTCCATGATGCGAGTGTGCGCCAAGCTCTCGTCGCCGGCGTCGGCGAGCATCCCGAGCTGCAACAACTTTTCCTCATCCACGAAGCTGAGGAACCTACTCGCGTGCTCTGAGTCCGGCGTGCCCCGGCGAACCTGCGCGATCTGCATCGCTGTGAGAAGGCACGGCTCATGGAACAAAACGCCCCTGCCTGTAGGCTTCGAATGGCTGTCGAAGCGGCACTTGCACATGCTCATGTCCTTGATCTTCAGGTTGTTCAGGAAATGACACTCGACGTTGGACACATTCATGGCAAACCAGTTCTGGTAAATCTTGGAGTACTGAATCATGCTGGTCAAAGATTTTTCTCCAAGCACCATCTGATCGAGCAGCTCTGACAAGAACGGGTCCGCCTCCCAAGGTTTCTTCGTGAGGCGGCGGGCTGCGTGGGCGCGGTCGCGGGACGCGATCTTGAGGTTCGCAAGCGGCGCCCATGCTTCTCGCACCGGCACTGGCGCTTTCCACTGTCGGCCACGCAACAGGTTCCCCGTCAGTTGTTCGTCTGCAGCCGCATCCGCCGCATAGTGTTCGATCTTGCTGAACACCTGCTTGACGAGATCAACGTCGGGCTCCTTCCTGGCTCGGCCGCGCGGGGCCCCGCTCATCGGCGTGCAGAACCGAACCAGGATCCGGACCGCGTCGAGGCTGAGGTCGTCGGAGCCGGCGCCCCGGCCGAGCTGGATCTGGCCGATGATCCCCTCGCGAACCTCCAGGTTCGCGTTGGCCGCCTGAAGTAGACACATAAAAACTCCTCTGCTATCCTGTCCTACTCCTCTCCTCTTCCTCCTTCCTCCTCTTCCTCCTTCCTCCTGGAAGCCTCGTCCTTCCTCCTCTTCCTCCCCCTCCTCCTCCTCATCCTCAACATCAGCATCATCATCATCCTCTCTTCCTCCCTTCCCCTCCTTCTCCACTGCGCCTCCTCTACCTGTTCCTGCTGCTTCTGCTACTTCTGCTGCTGCTCCTCTCTATCAGTTCTCCTCCTCCTTCTCATCCTCACCCCCCCTCCCTCCTCCTTCTTCTCGTCTTCGTCCTATCCTCATCCTCCTTCTCCTCCTCCTGGCCCTTCTCCTCCCCATCCTCATCTTTTCCTCGTCCGCCTCCTTCTCCACCTCCTCCTTCTTCTTTTCCTCCTCTTCTTCCTCCCCCCCCCGCCCCCCTCCTCCCAGCCTTGAACCGCATCAAGAGCCGGTGGCCACGACAATCTTGCATGATGGTGATGGACTCGGCGTTCGCGAGGAAACGGCGATGCTCGGTGCGCACCGCCTCCGCCAAACAGAACCCCATCACCCTCACTTTCTTGCGCTTCCCGACCGTCGGGACACCAGCAGCTGCTCGGCCCTGGCCCTGCTGGTAGTGGTCCAACACCAGCTCGAACGCACCTGCCGACGGGGCAGGCGGGTCCACGGCCTTGCCCAACAAGGCCGCGACCGCGTCCCTGTGGGCCTGGCTCCTCGCGCCGTGCCTCTGGAACGCGAACGGCTGGGCCTTGGCGGTGAACGTGCCGAAGGAGTCGGACCTAGTGCGAGGGGGGACCCCTCGCCATCCTCTTTTTCTTCCCCCAGCGCCGCCTCTCCCCCCCCTTCCCCTCGCCGCCCCCAAAAGAAAAAAAGGCGGCGGGTGGAGGGGTGGCGAGGGCGCAGACGCGGAAGGCGAAGAAGGGAGGGCTCGGGATGCTCAGCCCGCCAACCTGCCGGCGGCCTTGCGCGCCAGGCACCCCCGCCCCGTCTTGAAGCGGAACAGCCAGCTGCCCAGCTCCGGGCGACGGGGGTCCAGCAAGCAGCGCGCCTGGGCACGGGGGGGGCAAGGAAGAAAAAGGGGGAGGCGAAAGGGGCATGAAACCGAGGAGGAGGAGCGGAAGAAGAAAGAAAGGAGGCGAGGAGGAGAAGGAGGAGTAGGAGGAGGAGGAAGGGGAGAAGGAAGAGGAGGATGAGGAGAAGGAGGAGGAGGAGGAGAAGGGGGAAAAGGAAGAGGGGGAAGAGGAGGAGAAGGAGGAGGACGAGGGGGACATGGACGAGGAGTGGGAAAAGGAAGAGGAGGAGGAGGATGAGAAGGAGCAGCAGAGGGAGGCAGGAAGAGAAGTCCGGATGATAGAGGGAGGAGGCGATGAGGAGATTATCCCAGTGCGACCCTACCTAGGAGTTGGAGCATATAGGAAAGCAACATCTACATCTACACCGACAGCTACATGTATATATACATGTGCATCTACATCTACATCAACATCAACAGCGAGACTGACATATACATCTACATATACACGTTCATAAACACTTACACCTACATACACATCTACATATACACACATCCACATCTATACGTACACCATTATATACATATAATAGGGTATGGCATGTTATAATATGCTATGATATGCTATCATATGCTGCGTCCTGATATGATATGTTATGATATATTATGATGTGCTAAGTTGCGATATGCTAGGCTCAGATATGTTATGCTATGCTATGATTGGTGATGCCATGGTATTGCTATATTGTGCAAATGCTGCGCTAATGCTTTGCTGCGCTAAGCCAAGTTAAGGTAAACTAAGGTATGCTAAGCTAAACTAAGCTAACCTAGGCTAGGCTAAGCTAAGCTATGCTAAACTCAGCTACGCTAAGCTAAGCTAAGCTAAGCTAAGCTAAGCTAAGAGGATATAAACTATAGTAAGCTTAACTAGACTAAGCTAAACTAAGCTAAGCTAAGCTGGGAGAACCCAGGGGGCGCAACTGGGGAACCGCGGGGCGGATGCCGGGGGAACCGCCCAGGGCGATGGCCACTGCCCGGCCCTTTAAGCATAGCAAGTAAGAACCTTTCTAGGCAGAACCTAGGTAGGGAATGGGGCGAGAAGGGGAGAGAAGAAAGAGGAGGAGGCAACGGGAAGGAGAGGGACTACGACGACGAGGAGAAGGTGAGGAAGAAAAGGAAGAGAAGGATAAGAAGGATAAGGAGAAATATGAAGGGGAGGAGGAGGAGGAGGAGAAGGAAGAGGGGAAGGAAGAAGACGACGATGGCGAGGGCGAGGACTTGGAGGACAATGATGCAGAGGGGCGGGACGAGGGAGGGGAGGAGGAGGAAGGGGGGAGAGAGGAGGGAGGGAGAGAAGAGGAAGAAGAGAGATAATAAAGAAGAGGGGAAGAGAGGAGGAGTAATAGGTCGGGTGACCCCGGTGACCACGCAGCCTCCTCGTCCTCCTCCGTCCTCTCTGTCCACCCTCTCCTCCTCCTTGACCGACTTCTCCTCGTCCTCCCTCCCCTCCTCCTCGTCCTCCCTCTCCTCCCTCTCATCCTCCTCCTCCTGCTCCTTCTCCTCCTTCTCCTCCTTCTCCTCAATCTCCTCTCTCCTCCCTCTCCTCCCTCTCCCTCTCCTCCTCCGTGGAGCCTTCCAAATCGCCACCACGGCGTCAGAAGGCTCGCTCCGCTTGCTCAGCGCCACCATGGCGGCGCCGGCGCCCAGCGGCCCCCTCCCCCCCGCCCGCCGCCAGGCACCTCTGAGCGGTTGGCCGGCGGTCGCACGTCTCCATCGTCGTCATCGTCGACGTCGCGGCCCCCCTAGACGTCCAACGTCTAGGCGAACCGCGACGTCGGCGATGGCGAGGGGGTGATAGGACGAGGGGAACGATGGGGAAGATGAAGAGGAGTAGGAGAAGGAGAAGGAGGAGGAGGAGGAGGAGGAGGAGGAGGAGGATAAGGAGAAGGAGGAGAAGGACACAGGATCACGAGTTGTGGTGACGAGAACAGACGGAGCAAGAAGAGAAGGGCAGAGAGAAAGAGAGAGAGAGAGAGAGAGAGAGAGCGAGAGAGAGAGAGAGAGAGAGAGAGAGACGAGGCGACGAGGAGCAGGGATGAGGAGAGGAAGGATGAGAAGGGAGTAGGATAAGGGTCCGACGAGCTCGTGCGCCCCAAAGGCAGACGCTATCGCCATCGGCTGCGAATGCGTCGCCGTCCATACTTGGTATGGCGGCGTCGCTTTCGGAGGCCAACAGCGATGACCGTGCGCCCGGGAATCGCGGGGCGTGGGGGGGTTGGGCCGCTGGAAGCGCGGCCGGGCGGCGGGCCCAGGCCCGCCAGGCGGGGGCGGCGCCCCGCGAAGCCCAAATGGGCTCGAGAGGAGAAGTGGGCGAGGTGAAGGAGGAGCAGGGGGGGAAGGGGAAAGACGGAGGAGGAAGAGGTGGAGATGGACGGGGAGGAGGATGAAGAAGGAGGAGGAGACGAGAAGAAGGATGAGAAGGAGGAAGAAGAGGATATGGTGACGACCCCCTTGGTGAACTTGAGCCCAGCGTTGGGGCCCGTGGGCCCCTCGGGAATTCCACCGCGCCCCTGGTGCCCCTGACCTGGGAAGCCGATGACTTGGCGACGATGGGCGTGGGGAAATGAGAGGGAGGCGTCTCATCCTTCTACTCCTCCACCCCCTCTTCCTCATACTCATCCTTTTCCTCTTCCTTCTCCTTCTTTCTCCACCTCCCTCTTCATCCTTCTCCTCCTCCTCCTCCTGGTCCTCCACTTTCTCCTCCTCCTTCTCCACCTCCCCTGCCTCCTCCTCCCGGCGTCCTTCGCCGCGGTGCGATGACGAGGTGTGCTGCGTCGGCGTGAAAAGACGACGCCCTCCCCAGCGCGGCGTTCCTTCCCCCCTCTCCTTCTCCACCTCCTCGCCCTCCACGCGTGGAGGCGGGGCGGCCTGCTGCCGGCGGCGGCCCAGCTGCCCGGCGGCCGCGCAGCGCCGCCAGCCCCCCCGATGGGGCACTCGGCCGGAGGAGGAGAGGGCATTCCCAGGGTCCAGGGAGAAAGTTTTTCATGTTCGGCCTTCCCAGGTTAAAACCATCCTGGAAAGCGAAACCCAGGGGCGGCTGGTCCAGGAGCCCAAATTCAAACGACTACGACGAGGAGAGGAGGAGGGGGAGGAGGAGGAAAAGGAGGAGGATGAAGAGGATGAGGCGAGGAGGATGATAAGAAGCAGGAGCAGGACGAGGACGAGGGCCAGGAATCAGGAAGAGAAGGAGGAGAAGTAGAAGGAGAAGCTAAACCCTCGACGAAGACGTGTACTAATAATGAAGAACTGGGGGGAAGGAAGAGGAGGAGGAGGAGGAACATGAGGAAGAGAAAGCAGGAGGAGAAAGGAAGAGGAGGAGGAGGATAATGAAGAGGAGGAGGAGGAGCCCGGGGGGAAGAAGTTGCGGATTCCTCCTCCACCTCCACCTCCTCCTCCGCTCCCCCTGCTTATCATCGTCCTCATCGTCCTCATCATCACCACCCCCTCGTATGTATAATCCTCTTGTTCCTGTCACTCCTTGTTCTTCTCGTATCCTCGACGTCGTCCACAGCCCTTCCCGATGTTCCTCCTCTTCTTTCTACTCCTCATTCTCCTGCTACGTATCCTCCTTCTCCTTCTCCCCCTCCTCCTCATCCTTCTCATCCTTCTCCTTCTCTCTCTTTCTTTCTCTCTCTCTCTCTCTCTCTCTCTCTCTCCCTCTCTCTCCCTCTCTCTCTCTCTCTCTTTCTCTCTCTCTCTCTCTTTCTCTACCTCCCTCCCCTCTCTATACTTAGGTGTCTCCCTCTCCACCTTTCACATTGTTTTTCTCATTCCCTTCTCCTCCCTCTCTGCTCCTCCTCCTCCTTATTTATTCATCCTCATCTTTCTCCCAAGCTATCCCCCGCTCCTTCAAGGCCTCATAACTTATCCTATGCCTCTACCCTGGTCCTCCTCGACCTCCTCTTCCTCCTCCTCCTTCTCCTCCTTCTCCTTCTCTCCTCCTCCTCCCCGTCTTTCTTCTCCTCCTCCTCCTCCTCCTTGTTATCTTCCTTCATCCCTTCCTTCTCCTCCTCGACCTCCTCTTCCTCCTCCCCCTCCTTCTTCTCCCCCTCCCCCCCCACCCCCCTCCCGACCGTTGCCCGCGACCTACCAGCTGCGTCTGCCCAACGCCGAAACGCACTGTCGGCGCCCGCTTGAGTCAAGGCTTGCTCTCCGATGTTCTCCCGCTCCTGCTCTTCCTCATCTTCCTCCTCCCTTGTCCCTCCCCTGGCTCCTGAAACCAGTGACTTACTGCCTGCGCCCGCGGCTTTTTCTGTGATCGACCAGACGAGGCAAGTCGATCGTGCGAGATTGTTCTGGCGCTAGACAGCCGCTCGGTCTGTCGCGGGGCAGCGCCAGATTCATCCGAAAGCGTTTGATCGTGATGACAATGTTCCCTCGCTCACCCTCATCAGCGCCTGCTCTCTGGACCCCACTATCCATGCTCTTGGCCCTCTTGTTCGCATCCCTCCCCCCTCTGCCGCACACGTCTTCCTCTTGGCCGCATCCCCAGCAACCCAGAGCAGGGGCGTCGGTCCTCCGCCTTTGGACGCGCTCGGATCGCAGCCACGACCTCCGCACGGGCAGAGGGCCGATGACGGTCCGACGGCGCCCTGGACATCGAATCTGAGCGAACCGTGCCATCACGTTTGCTCGTCGTCGTCGTCGTCGACTTCGTCGCCCATGCTCGCCGTCATCCGATGTCGTCGTGCTTGACCGCCGTCATCGACGTCGACCGCCGTCGTCGTCGTCGTCGTCGACCGTCGCGGTTACCGCCATCGCCGTGGACGAGCTTGAAAACGCGTGATTCTATAGAGCGGGCTCTGGCGGCTCATTGATTCTTTGTCTTGGCCTTCTCTTTGGGCTCCTCCATGACCTCCTCCTTGGGCTTCTCCTCATCCTTGGGTTCCTCCTCCACTGGGCCAGGATCGCACAAGTACTTGCCCTCATGGTTGGCTACGGCCTTCTCCATGTAAGCGCGGACGTTTGCTTCAACTGCTGCTGCTGCTGCTGCTGATCGAGAGCCCGCCAGCATATCCCGTTGCTGCTTCTTCAGCCACTCATCCCTCAGAGCGCGCCTGGATTCTTTCGAACTCGAGCTTCTAATGACAACCGCGGCGGATCCCAAGGCCGAGCAATGATTTGATTAAACTGATCCTGAGATCTACGGGCGATTGCAAAGTGAAAAGAATCAAGACGCGCTCCACCCTCTCCCCCACCGCCTCCTCCTTCTCCTCCTCCCCCCTCCCCTCCTCCTCCTATCTCCTCCTCCTCGCCTCATCTTCCTCTCTCCTCCGCCCCTCCTCCTCCTCCTCCTCCTCCGCCCTCCCCCCTCCACCATCCCCGTCCTCATCGCAGCCATTTTGGCTTAGGATCGACTGCCCCACTGGCAACCGACCTCCCAGTCTGTCCAAGAAATTGGAAGTCATCACCGATCGGTAGACACCTGCAGCTAGCTGGCATGTCGGCAATCACGGTCCAGGATAGCAGCCAGCCCGAGTGCTCGCAGACGCAGCCAGATCACAACGAGCCGATGACTATTCCTTTCTTCTCCGAGGCGGCACCCCAGGCCGCAAGCGAGGCAGTGGGCGCCAGCTCCGCGGCGGCGCCTGAGAGCCCAGCCGCGGCGCCTGAGAGCCCAGCCGCGGCGCCTGCGAGCCCGGCGGCAGCGCCCGAGAGCCCGGTTTCGCAGCCCGAGGAGCCAACGGCGGCGCCAGCTTGCTCAGCGGCATCTCCAGCCACTCCCGCAGCAGGTCCAGCCGAGCACGTCCCGCAGAGCCGCCCAGCCGAGGACCCCGAGCAGCTTCCTGATGGTGGAGAGTCGCCGTGCACTGTTGCGAGCAGTTCGCCAGCGCAGCCCCCCAACGTGAAGAGCACCGAGAGCCCCGAGACCAAGAAGCGCAGGAAAGCAGAGAGAGCGCTGCAGGACAGGCAGCCGACTTTTGCCTCTTCGCCATCTGCAAGCGAGCAGGCGCCCAATGATGAATCAGAACAGCTGGCCTCTGTCATGCAGCAGTCGCTCAAGGAGGCAGAGGCGGACACTCGCAAGAAGGAGTTGGAGGATGAGGAGATGCGCAAGGCAACGGAGATGAGCCTGAAGGAGACCAAAGGCAAAAGATGCCGCACGCCCTCGCCATCGCCGCCGAACGAGAGGGGGAGGGGTTCCACCGACAAGTTGGGCTCCATGTGGGCAGGCGCTGGTGCTGATGCCGACTGGGCCTTCAAGAACGCCGAGGACAGCCAAGGGCCAAAAGGGGGCGGGCGGGCCTGTTGAGTGAGCGAGGGGAGAGGGGGCACGTGAATCAACTCACGCGCCGACGCTAGACAAGGCGCACGTGCGCAAATGTTGGGCGGCGGGGCCAGGGCCTTGCGGCGACGGCGGCGACGCCAATGGGACATTGGGAAAGGGTGACAACGAGCAGGGGGGGTAACTAAAGGATGACGACGGCGACCAGGATAGTAACAACGGCGTTGAGAAGGGAGGCGGAGGTGGGGAGGAGGAGGAGGAGGAGGAGGAGGAGGAGGAGGAGGCGAGGCAAGGAGGAGGAGGAGGAGGAGGAGGAGGACGGGGAGGAAGGGGAGGAGAACAACGAGGAGGAGGAGGAGGAGGAAAAGGAGGAGGAGGAGGAGGAGGAGGAGGAGGAGGAGGAGAGGGAGGAGGGGCTGAGGGACTGACCGCCTCCCCAGGAGATGACCCCCGAGAAGCTGTGCCAGAAGGCGAGACTGATGCAGCAGCAGTACGAGGACTGGGGAGTGAGACTCCCAGCCGCCCCTTCCCTCGATTTGCAGCAGTGTGCGCAGATTGCCTGCGCAAGGGCACGCGCGCGCACAACGCGCGCAAACAAAAACAACAATTGCAAACAAGGTACCCAAAGGCAGTTATGACATCCAGGGGATTGTCAGCGCCCCCTCATTGTCTGCGTGCCTTGTCAGCCCCATTCCCCTCCAGGATAGCTTGACCAAGCCCGGGCCGATGGACGGCGACCGCGAGTACGACATGGCGGTTGCTCTGGTGTCTGCGTTTCGTTCTCCCGTCTTCAAAGCCTTGCTCGAGAAGAAAGGGGGGTGGAGTCAGGAATCCGCACACGAGTGGCCCCATGATGTCGAGGCCTTCGGCATGGAGATGAGCGTGCAACATCGAACCCCAGAGAACCAGGCCGAGCACGACTTTTGGAGTACGCTCCAAAAGAATTGTTACAAGGTGGGGCTCGATGGGCGCAAGGGGAACCCAGTGGCAGGGAGGTGGCAGAGAGCGCTCGAAGACGAAGACCTCCGACAGAAATACGAGGCTGTACACGGCCGTACGGCCAAGGCGGCATTTCGAGCTGAATGGGCACAGAACGCACACCAGAAGTTTCAAGCGATCTTCTCGAAGACGACCGAGGAGACACGATCTCTTTGGAAGAGATCTTCCTATTTGGCGATTGGAAGAATCGCGCACAAAGAAGGAGGAGGAAAAGCTGGATGGGTCGCGGTGACCCCATCCTTCTCGTCCTCCTCCTCCTCCTCCTCCTCCTCCTCCTCCTCATCCACTTCCTCCTCCTCCTCCTCCTCTTCCTCCTCCTCCTCCTCCCTCTGCACCCTCCTCCTCCTCCTCCTCCTCCTCCTCCTCCTCCTCCTCCTCCTCCTCCTCCTCCTCCTCCTCCCCCTCATCCTCCTCCTCTTCCTCCTCCGTCCGTCTCCTGCCACTCACCTCGTCTGCAGCCCCATTCGCCACTGTCATCCCTCCTTCGACAGGCGAGCAAGTACGTGTGGAAAACGATGAGCATGGGCCCCCCCTGGATCATGTACGACGACAAAGCGGAGAACATCCAGAGCCTCTACGTGGAGAGAGGCCTGACAGAATGCTTCACCACGTGCTGGAAGAAGCACGAAGAGTGGTGCCAGAACCCGAGCCAGGACCGCGGGGTCTAAGCGCAGGGGGGATACCGACGACGGTACGAGGATGGTAGGGGGGACGAGTGAGGGATGAGAAATGCGAGGAAGTGGAGGAGGTGGAGGAGAAGGAGGAGGAGGAGGAGGAAGAGGGAGGAGGAGGAGGAGGAGGGGGAGGAGACGACGAGGAGAAGAAAAGGAGGAAGGGGAGGGGGGAGCAGGAGGAGGGAGGCAGAAGCGGAGGAGGAGGAAGAGTGGGAGGAGGAGGAGGAGGAGAAGGAGGAGGAGAAGGAGGAGGAGGTACCATTGGCACCTCGTCAGGACGCCGCCTCGGCCGCGACAGCAGGCGTGGAGGTGGCGCCCGCGAACCCCGTCAGAGCCCCGGTGAGCGCCCCGCAGCTTCCTGCTGCGCTCCCTGCTGCTGCTACTCAGGATGCCGAGCCAGCAGGTCCGAAGAAGAAGAAGACGAAGACTGCGGAGGCGGCAGCTGCTGATGAGACGGCAGCGGCTGGCGGCGCGGGCGCAGCAGCAGCTGCTGGTTCCGCTGGTGGGGAGGACCGAACCCCTCTCGCACCTTCTCCACCTCGCCTTCTGCTCCTCCTCCTTCTCCTGGGCCTCCACCTCCTGCTCCTCCTTCTCCTCTTCCCTCTCCCGTGCTCTTCGTCCCCCTCATCCTCCCTCCCGAACCACCTCCTTCCTTTCCCTCCCACTCCTCCTCCGCCTCCTCCTCCTCCCCTTCCTCGTCATCCTCTGGTTCCTTGTCCTCTACCTGTTCTCCTGCTTTTCACCTGCCTCTTCCACCTGCTCCTGTTCCTCAACCTGCTCCTCTTATTCCTCCAACCACCAGGTTTCTCTTTTTGTTTTGCATAACATCGCCAGGAGCCGCCTGTGCCGCAGCCGCCTCAGAGGAAGAGCAAGTCTGACATCGCGGTGGCGATGGCGAAGGCCAAGCCCATGATCAGTAGGTACCAGGCTGTCATCGCGCAGAACTTCTCGGCCATGTCCAGCGCAGAGAACGACGATGACTGGAAATTCGCGAGGGTCAGCGACAAGGCGCAGCTGAAGCCATTGCTGACGGCCATGGCGAAGCTGAATGATGAAGTCACCAGGCGCCCGATCCTGACGAAGGTGATGTCCCACGCTCTCCCCGAGTTGCGCAAGGAGGTCGGCGACCAGGAGTTCCTGAAGGGCTTGCGCTTCGTCGAGGACCTGAAGGATGCCATCGACACCGTTCAGGAGGAGATTGTGACGCTCCTCGGCTTTGCCAAGGTGGTGCGCGATGCCAAGCGCCAGAAGGATGAGCAGCGCAGGAACGAGGGGCAGGATTCTGGCAAGGCCAGCGCCAGGCGGAGCAGGAAGGCAGCGTGAGCGCGATCTTTCGGCTTGGTGCTTACAAGATCCGATTCTAACACTTTTGTGCCCCCTAAAGATGAGCGCAGGCCGGCCCCGGTCAAGAAACCATCTCCAAACTACCGTTGGATTACCGTTGGATTTCGTTGGATTTCGAAATGAGCCCGGGCCCTCGCACCTGTAAAAACACAGGAAATCTACCGTTGGAACTCGATTTGAGAACTTCAAGGTACCGTTGGAGTTCCGTTGGAATTCAAAAAGGGTGCGTTTGAGCATGTTCTGTGGCCTCCCAGGACCCCCCATTCATGATAATGCGGCTGTGTGCTGTGCCCGTAGATGGGCAGCGGATGTTAGATATCGGATCTTCGCAGCGGACGCAATTTTCAGAGCGTCGTTCAGCTGCAATGCATTGCCTTTTCGTTCGTGGTTGTGCACGGCGAGGAGTGAACGAATTCACGCCTATAGGACAAGCGTGAACCTTCTCGTCCATGCTTCCCTTCTGTCTCTGAGGCAGGCTGAGGCTGAGGCTGTGACTGCGACTGCCGTTGCCACTGCGACTGTCATCGCGAATGCGACTACGACTGCGAGAACAGCAGAATTCTACAACTGGATTCTCATCCGAATCTTAAGGGGAGTGCTTCCAGATATGCTCCTACACATCGCTGTTAGGTTGCTTTGCCGGGATATTTTTTTACAAGGGAACGTCAGGGGGGCGATACCGGCCCCCCTGGGATGGTGTAAATTCATATTTAGGATGGACATGTGGTCAGAATCATACATGATTTACATACCCGAGAGGGGCGCGGATAACGCCGGGGGGAGGGGGGTAGAGTCTAGTTTCTTTTCAGAAAGGAGAATCTTTGCGGCGAACTACGCTGTGCAATCTACGTTATGCAAGTCTTCTCTGTTCGCAGTGAGCTGTCAACTCCACTGGTCGCGCAATCATCCCACCCACCCACAACTTGGATTGCATAAACCCATGCGGCGGCGATTGAGATGAGTGCTTGGCGTTGGTCGGTACATCTTTGCGGCCGCGCTAGCCCGCGCATGCTCGCGCGCGCAGCGGCCAGCTAGCTTGGCGCGGCCAACGCGGCCGCAGCGGCGCCGTCGACGACGGTAGACACGAGGATAATAGTAGAGATGCCCGCGACGATGGTGACAACGACGACGGCAAGACCCGACGGCGCCAGCGCTGATCACGCCGCCGCCGACGACGACGACGACGGCGTTTTCGCGTCGGCGATGAGAGCTTTGGAAGGAGTTCGACACGCGCGCGCGCGGCCGACGCGCGAGTGGCCCGCATGGTTTTATTTTACAGGGATCGTGCCCCCCTGGCACGCGCGCAAGGGCGTCCGAATGATTTCGCCATGCGGCGCGAGAGGCCCGTGTGGCAATTCATGTGATGAGAATGTTGTCAATCCTAGAGTTGTCGTAGGAAACCCCAAAAGCGCGAGCGCAGGCTGTCTGAAAACAGGCATTGCCAATCAAATTGCTTGTTTTACGTAGCACCCCGCAGATGTGGATAAGACTGAGGGGGCGGTGGGGACGGCGGCATTCTGCGAGACTCTGGCGAAGCCCGCCGCAGGCGCCAAAGTTTCACAAATTATACAACGAGCCCACCGCAGGCGCCGATTTTTTCGTTAAGCCAATGTGGGTAAATCGCGGGTGGGTCGCAAATTGGTCGCAGTTGGGTCGCGGGTGGGTCGCGGGTGGGTCGCGAATGGGTCGCGAGGTGGGTCGCGGGTGGGTCGCCAAGTGGGTCAAAGGTGGGTCAAGGGTGGGTCAAGGAGTGGTTCGCGGGGGGGGTCGCGGGTGGGTCGAGGGGTGGGTCGCGGGTGGGTCGCGGGTGGGTCGCGGGGTGGTCGCAGGGTGGGTCGCGGGGTGGGTCGCGGGGTGGGTCGCGGGGTGGGTCGCAGGTGGGTCCCGGGGTGGGTTGCGGGGTGGGTCGCGGGGTGGGTCGCGTGTTGGGTCAGGGGGGGCGCGGGTGGGACGACAACAACAAACAACAACAACAACAACAACAACAACAACAACAACAACAACAACAACAACAACAACAACGCAACAACACAACAATGCAACAAGCTCAATCCTCACCACGGATCCCCACTTCAGCAACGCAGCCAAGGACAATGAATGGCCGTTCGGCCCCGTCACTCTGATACACACAGATATATACATATATATATATATACATACATACATATGTACATACATACATACATACATACATACATACATACATACATACATACATGCATGCATGCATGCATGCATACATGCATGCATGCATACATACATACACATATACATATACAAATACATATACCTGTACATATACATATACATATACATATACGTATACATATACATGTACATATACATATACATATACATATACAGATGCATAGACATAGACATAGACATAGGCATAGACATAGACATGGGCATAGACATAGACATAGACATAGACATAGACATAGACATAGACATAGACATATACATATGCATATGCATATGCATATACATAAACATAAACATATACATATACATATACATATACATATACATGTACATATACATATGCATATATACATATATATACATATACATATACATATACATATACAGATACATGTACATGTACACTTACATATGCATGTGTATATTCCCCATCATGGCACAAAATCGCCCAATCAGTTGTTTCATATGCTTCCGGGACACTCGATGTTGAAACCGTTGCGACATCCAAGGTTTTGGATGGATTTGCGCATGCGCGCGCGACGGTGCGTGCGTGAGCACTTCGCCAAGGGACTCTTGATAGATGATTATTTGGGGTAAACGAGTGCGCGCATAATGCATGTTTTGCAAAAGATGAGGGAGGACGATACCAGCCTGCCTGGGATAGTAGAAATTCATATCTAGGATGGACGATGGGGCACAATCATATGTAAGGATAATCTAGGGCGGCGACGAGGCGGCGACGGGGCGGCGACGGCGGCAACATAGCCACCGCACCGACAAACAGGCCCAGACAATGGGCGGCGACGAGGCGGCAACGGGGCGGCGACGGCGACAACATAGCCGCCAGACTGACAGACAGGCCCAGTTCCTTAAAGGAGAAGCAGGAGCACCGAAGTGCAAGCACAAAAGGGGAATGATCCTCATCCTTATCCTGCCCTGTCTTCGATTAGGAGACCAAATTCAAAATTGATGTACCCCAGAAGTATTGCTGGTCGAATCTACGAAAATGGACGTGGAAAGTTCGTGGATCTTCTAAGGTTAGACGCAGTCTTCGTAGATTGGACGAAACAGCCAAGTTCGGTGTAAATCAATTATGTATTCAATCTCTTACACGATTTCTGGCACGCCGACGAACGGACACGGAAAAGTGAACGCGATGCCGAGCAACAAGTGGTGTAAAAAACAAACAGGTTTAAAACAGGGGACGCTCGCCCCAAATGGACAACGTCCGCGGCGGCACCGAAAGCAAGCTCTGTCCAAAGTAGGCGGAAACTGCTGGTGGGTTTCGTCCCCCTCATCTGGACGTGAATTAATGGGGGACGAAAAACGGAGGGGGGGGGGAAGGTCACTTGTGGGGCCCTCGAGGGCCACTTTAGGGACACTAAAAAACATGTTTTCTGCAGCCCTCGCTGCCCCCCCACAGTTATCGCCTTCCCACTACGCGACGCCAAGCATTCGCCTCGTCATCCTCATCCGGCCCCTCCTGATCATCCTCCTCCTCCATCAACCTACTCCTGTTCCTCCTCCACCTCCTCCTACGCGCAGCGAACCTCCTCCTCCTCCTTCTCCTCCTCCTGGTTCCTGGTTCCTGGCGGCTTGAATGTGTGCATCCTCCACCTCCTCCTCCTCCTCCTCTTCCTTCTCCTCCATCCTTTTTCCTTATATGAATACTCCCTCCCTGTCGCACCCCCAGACGTCTCGTTAGGGCGGGCCGAGGTTGTTCGTCTGAGACTTCCTCACCATTTATGGTTCTGAAGCTTGAAATTTGCAACAGTCTCACTGATGGAAGGCAGACGGTTTCCAAAATTTGGCTCTCGCTGTAGCGCCTCACAGATTCGTCCCCTAAGCTTGCAGCAGCTTCACGGACGGAATGCGAGTCGTTTTCAAAATGTGGCTCTCGCCTTAGCGCCGCGCACATTTGTCTGATAAGTTCGCGACATGTTCACGGATGGAAGACGTGTGGTTTTCAAAGTGTGGTTCTCGCCTTAGCGCCGCGCACATTCGTCTTAAAAGCTTGCATCAGTTTTAAAAGATTCGCATGGTTGAAGTCCCAGGAACGGCGTTCTGGCACGATAGAAGATTGTCACGATTCAACGGTCATGTTCATTCGCGGTTTGGAATTTCCAAGAATGGTGTTCTGGTAAGACTTAGGATTCTCAGACGGTTGCCCTCGAATGGACCACTTCCCGCAATGGATAAAAATTCTTGTAGGGACCTATGGAGAGGGAACGTGGAGACAGGGTTTACTGCAACATCGTTGATGCGTCTTGGGTTTACACTTGTTCTCCTTTCTTCTTCCTCATAAACAATTTCTACTGGTCGCACCCCTGGGCTAGTTTTTCGGGCGGGCCGGGCGTTTCGCCTGAGACTTCCTCATCCTGTATGACCCTGAAGCTTATAAAGCGGCAACAGTTTCACATATGGAAGGAGGGTGTTTTTTTAATGTGGCTCTCGCCTTAGCTCCGCGCACACTCGTTCTCAGTAATTGCAGGAGTTACGGCTTGAGGGCGAGTCGTTTTCAAAATGTGGCTCTCGCATTAACGCCACGCACATTCGTTTTCAAAATGTGCCAGAGCTTCACGGATTGAGGGCGTTTCCCTTTCAAATTGTAACACTCGCTTTAGCACCGCGCACAATCGTCTTTACAAATGCCAGAGTTTCACGGATTCGCATGGTCGACGTACCAGACATGGTGTTGTGGAAGGATTCACGATTATGATGGTCAACAGTTACGATGATTCCCAGTGTTGAAACCCCAGGAATGACGTTATGGCACGATTCAGACTCGTCAAGACGCAACACTCAGCTTGATCCGTCGCGTTGGAATCCCGAGAACAATGTTTTGGCATGCTTCAGGGATCTGAAAACGGTTGTCTTCCAACGAGGCAGGTCCCTTTGTGGACGTGAACCGTTGTAGGGGCCTATGAAAAGGGAGCTTGGGGGGAGGTTTGATTCCAAAATCGTTGGTGACTCTTGGGTTTACACTGGTCTTCCTCCTCCTCCTCCTCCTCCCCCTCCCCCTCTACTTCCTCCCAGTTCTTCCCCTTACCTCCTCTTCCTTCCCCTTACCTCCTCCTCCTCCTCCTCCTACTACTCCTCCTCCTCCTCCTCCTCCTACTCCTCCTCCTCCTCCTCCTCCTCCTCCTCCTCCTCCTCCTCCTCCTCCTCCTCCTCCTCCTCCTCCTCCTCCTCCTCCTCGTCCTCCTCCTCCTCCTCCTCCTCCCCTCCCACCTCGCACACACACACACACACTCTGCCCCGGGCCAAAGAGGGGCACCCGCCCTGCGCAGGCCCGGCCCACCCTGGTCGAGGGCGCCGAAGTGGGCGCCGAACACGACGGCGAGGCCAGCGGTCGCGATGAGGCGCAGCGCGTTCGTGTAGCGGTCCCTCCCCTAGGAGGAGGACAAGGAGGAGGAGGAGGAGGAGGAGAAGAAGAGGAGGAGAAGAGGAGGAGGAGGAGGCAAAGGAGGAGGAGGAGGAGGAGGAGGAGGAGAGGGAGGAGGAGAAGAAGAAGGAGGCTCGAGGATCGAGGTTGTTGGACGTCGTGAGGCCGTCGGAGGCCTGGCGGGCTTCTGGGGGCCTCAGGAGGCCTCCAGAGGTGAAGGAGGAGGGATGCTGTAGAGCCTCCCCTGTCCCCGAGATTGGCAGGCCCAGGGCGGCGGCAGTCTCGGGGACGTGCCCTCAGAGGCTGGGGGGGATCTTCAAGGTCGGCACTGAGAGGAGGCGGTGCCGCCATGTAAGGGACGGGGGTACGGAAAAATTGTTGGAAAGGACGCAGGGCAAAAACGCAAGGGCCTTGGAGGCCAAGTTGAACTTCTTGAGCAGCGCCCCAGAGGGCACTCATTGGGTACCCTGAAAGCCAGAAGATGGGCGAACGGGCAAAATCCGGGATGTCGCGTGACCTTATCATGCGCGCTGACTGTATGTCTCAGGCTGGCGGTCCCCTCCAGGGAGGTCTACCGCGCCCCTGGCCGCCTTCGCTCCGCTTCGCCCTGGCATCCTTCGGGGGCCCTCGGGGGTTCGCTGCTCCTCGATTCTCTGGGCGATGGTCGGGGAGCAAAGACAGCCTCAATGGCACGCTCCACTGGGGAACCCATTGCTACTGATGAAGCCAAAAGCACTAGGGCTTCGGACAAAAACCAAAAAAACAAAATGACGACGGGCTACCAACGGCAGCGCGTCATCGATACTTCCTCCCTCCCAAGCTGGGATATCTCGACAGGACATGCGAGGGCAGCACGGGAACCTGGACATCCCCATCGGACCACGAGCCTCCCAGGCAGGATTTTCTCACGTTTTCGTCGTTATTTCGGACGTGGCCCAGTCAATATGACTCTTTCCCTGCCGTCTCCCGCCGACGCCGCCGCCGACGCCTGACACCGCCGTTGGTCATCGCATGCACCGCAGCAAAATATGGCTGCAATGAAACGGAAAACGGGCGCGCCTCCAGCCGACCGGTTCCCCTCCCCCACATACTTCGTTGTACGCTTTCGCTGAACGGACTAATGTGTCAGCCATGTCCAACTCAATGATCAAGCCTGCTAAGGAGATAGACCCGTTGATGATGATAACACAAGATATCATACCGCCATAATGTCATAAACTTCTAAGTAATACATCTGGCACAAAATTGGCTATCAGCCGAAAGCTCTGGATCAGTTCATGATATAGAACGATTTGGCAAATCAACCACGCCTGGATATTCACTGTATGTTGCTTATCGGCGCGCCTTCGATTCATCGGCCCAGTGAAGACCCTCAGGATACCATTGCATCGGATCCCACTAGGCAGTCGCAAACCCCTCAAAGAATCTGGTAGAAGAGACGCAGAAACACCCGAGAGATTGACACTGATCGAAAACGATCCGCTTTAATCGAGTCGGAGATAAGTTCGATGAACGTATCGTTAAAGGAGAGTCGCGCGACGTAGCTGCGGGAACTGCAACCGAAATTTGCAACGATGCTCCACAGAGTGTGGGAAACGAATGGGACGATGCACCAGGGGGTGGTCCAACCATTCCCCAAGCATTTCGTCGCCTGTCGACTCAGATAGCAAAGAATCTTGAAATATCCCTGTCTCGGGTTGACATGTTGGGCCATCGTGAGCCTGAGATGCCAGAACACTCAAGAGATCCCACAGGGGACACGCAGTTTCCAACACGATCGAAAGGGCAATCCGAGATCAATGTAGACTCAGATGAATCATTAATGCAGATTTCAGGCTTCGCCGGGAGTCTTGCAACGAAGTCTCATTATCCCAGTCTTCGCGAAACTGAGGGAGTGGATGACAAACTCTCTGACTTGATGGATGCAGTCCATCAAAATCAAGAGACGGAGAACACAGTGGTTACTCGGGAGGGAAAGATTGATGCGAACCTTAGGGCACCCCCGCCGACATCCCCCATTCCAGCGAGACGCGCAAAGCTCGGGTCGCCGATGGTAGGCCGCACTCGGCCAAGGAGCAGCCGTGGCTCTAGCAGCCCTTCTGGAAAATCCTCGTCTAGTAGACTATCGACAACGGTGAGCCGCTGGGCCCGCGGAACCAATTGCCCAACGACGGCGGCGAATCGACGCCCTGGATAAGCGGGAAAGGAGAACGGCCCTTGTCGTAGACCTGCATGTGGAGCGCGTTCGGACACGTGTAAGCACTGCGGCGTCAGCTGACTCTGCCTGGACTGCCTCGACATGCAAGAGCACAACTGTCAATGTGCAACAAGACTTGCACGGCTGGGGAAAGAACGCAAAAAGGCTGCCGCGATAGACAGATTTCTCAATGAACAGGCGGCAGCTCAGATGAAGATGCAATCATAGATGCTTGAGCGACAGAGGAGCGAACAGCTACAATACACCCAAAGAGACACAATGGCTCGATACCGATAGCACAACAGGCGCACGTAAGTCAGCAGGCCACCTTAGAGGCAGCTACGCTGTCTCTGCAGGAAGCCGTGCGCGACAGGAGAGAGGTTGAATAAGCAGCGAAATTGGCAATCATAGAGGTAGAGAAAAATGCGGCAGGAAAGATGGCTGAAAAAGACAGTCAAATGCAGAAACAATTACAGCAGGCCGAAGAGGCCGCATCGATCTCCCAGCAATAGGCGGCGAAAGTCCTCCACGAAAGGACGGCCCACGCTCTTAACGTTGCACGGCAGGAAAGGGGGCGAGCCCGCGCCGCAATCCAGCAGGCGCCGCCTAGGGGACAAGCCGCCACCGAGGAAGCGAGGAAAATCCAGGGATGTACGAGAAGGCATGAAAGCGCACATGAAAAGTTGCACTTTCTCCAAAATGAACTCGCCAAGGAGCGCGGGACTGCATGGGAGGCCGACCGCATCGCAGTCCAAGCCTGCGGCGCCGGAAAGCTCCGCCCTGCGGCCCAAGAGCGTCGAGCACCCTGTTGCACAGACACTCGGGCTAAGCCTTCAGCGTCGTCCCAGGAATGCTCGGGCCCCATCGCCAGGTGAAACTACCCCTGCCCCGACTCACTCGGCCGGCAGTGAGCACGGGGCTACCTTGGCCCGCACGGGGCACCCACCGACATCAAAGCGCCACCAGGGGGGGGGCGATGTTTTGCTGGAGAAGCGCCACTTGCGCATGCTGCCGAAGCAGGAACACTGCGTCAATGCAGCCTACCGCGTTGCAAAGATCACGTGGACACAGGCACCCATCGGCGCGCGCCTTGCCCTCAGGAGAAAATAATAAAAAATACTCAGAGGCAGAGACACAGAAGAAATGCTGGAAGGAAAAGGACAAGCAGAAATTGAATCGCCAGTAAGATACGGACATGCAGAATATTGCTTTCTCGATGCCACCAAAGGAAATTACGGATGAACTCCTGAAGAAAAAATAGTTCACGAGGAAGAAAGAAGCACTTACTCTGAAGGCAAGTCAGCACACTCCTCCACCCTCGCAGAAGCAGAAAATCAAAAAATACACGCCCCCTCCAACGCTAGAAAGGACACTTGACGGAATACACATTTTCCCACAAAGGCACTTCGTCACAACTTCCGACGCATTCGCATGGCCCGTCGACAGCACAACCACCCGAAGGCGGAAAAACCTTGGCCGACTCCCCTCCATGTCCGATTCAAACGGGGGCGATGGTGGAGGTGGCGGGGACGATCCTGACGACGTGGACCACGGGAACAAAGACAAACACATGTCTCTCCCTTGTTCTCGCGATGGCCCGCCTGGTGGGAAAGCGACGGAAGAGACGCCTCTCCGACTCCGCCTCAGCCCCTTCATCATTGGCGACATGCAGGCCGAGCAACAAAAGTGAAGTTAGGACCCGTCCTGGGCCCCAATGAAGTCAGGGCCAGGAAGCTGCATGCAGCGCGCGCGAGTTCTTCCGCCTCGCCTGATGCTGCCGGGGCACAACCATGGATCACGAAAGCCATGGATCCATATCTTCATGTCTCGAAATTGAAACATGTTGGACGTTGTGGTCGTATTGATATGCTCATTGCGTCGGATATGACGGAGAAACCACA
Organism: Prorocentrum cordatum; assembly: GCA_963575745.1. NCBI lineage: Eukaryota > Dinophyceae > Prorocentrales > Prorocentraceae > Prorocentrum > Prorocentrum cordatum. The sequence goes on from CAUYUJ010017949.1 coordinate 116,577, forward strand.
GGGCATGCGTCAGAGGAGGATCTTGCCCATGCAGCAAGTCCACCTGGTTGCCCAGATGGATGGGATGAAACAAGATGCTCAGAACGAAGTTCGGTTTTTGACACGCCGTGAAATGATTCGTGCTATCTGCGCTTGGGTTCCCGTCCGATCGGAACATGGCCAGCACTAGATATGTATATAGATACACACACGTCACGATCTCTCGAAGATCGCTAATGATGAAAACAATAGAGACCAAGATATGTTGTACATCTACAACATATGGATGGCCGTGTATCGCGAAACGCATGGCGGCAAAGCGCCCTCTCCTGATATGAATACTAGTCACGAACACTTCTACGAACAATTGAAGAATGCGCCTAAGATGAAGACTGCGCTTGCGTGGCTTGATCTTTCCTTATATGAAATTGGAGACGGGGCTCACACTTATGACTGGTTGCTTGCCTAATTTCAAAAACTAGTACATCGTGAACAAAATGATTAAAATTGACCTCCGAATGGCAGTTGAGCCAATGCAGACGATGGGAGCGCAAAAAAGCCAGCGACGCCGCGCTGGGGGTTCCCCAGGCTCGACTTCAGTGGGAAAAGGAACGGACCGCGTCCGCGACGGACGCACGAAGAAAGAAATTAGATGCAAGCACGCGGTGCAAGGAAACTCCCACCCGAACCGAAACAAAGGCCGCCTATAAAACCATGAGAAACCAAGACTGCACAGGCTCAGCCTGTGCAGACCCAGCAGATGGTGATCGCTGCCCACGCAGGCGGCACGCGGGAAAGAGGTCGGTCGAAGAACGAAGGCAAGGGAAGAGAGCGGAGCCGATCTGCCAGCCTTGGCCCGTCTGAATCCAAGCGTTCTTAGCCTTCTCAGAGTCCCTCGCGTGAGAAGAAATCCAACGTTGCGTGGTTGGCCTTTTCCCTTAGAAAATGTGACGGGCCGAAGAGCAAGCACCCCTGGTATCGACAGCGCCGGGGATTGACCAATGCTGAAGAGTTGGTACGAGCTAACTGATAGGAATGGTTGATAAAGGCAGAGGAAAAATTCGGGGCTTGGGCAAGCGCAGAAGCCGGCCAATTCCGCCGCTGTCAACGCCCAGGCAAGCGTCGCCTCTGCGTCCGACGCCGGCAGCCAGGGTGGCAGTCAGGAAAAGAAGTGCCAACACCCCAAAACATGAGTGACGAGCACCACTGGGGATCGTCGGCTCAACCACCGATCTCCTTGACGAAGCGCCACGTCCATCTCTGCGTCTTGCGCTGGCAAATGTCTTTGTACTATTGAAGACAGTCGTTGCCCCAGAGATCTGCGGTCGGCTAAGCCGTCTGCGTGAACGGAGCGTAATCCGAGGCAACGCAAGTCATGTTTCGCGCGGCATACAACCCCTACTTCACCCATTTTGCAAATAGCGCGTTGAAGAAAAGAGGCACCAGAACCGCTCGCTGGCCAAGGCCTGGGCGCCTGCTTCGCCCCCATGAGCTCGGGCACTTATTGCGGGCAACCAGTCGACTCGACAGCGCGACGTTTTTCAAAGACCGCAGGCCAAATCAAGCCCGTTCCCTACATTGGGGAAGGCTGATAGCGCGGCGGACCCCGCACCTGTCACAGCGTCAGACGCGGTCGAAAAGGAGGGTCATGATACTGCAACGTTCAATACTCTGCTTCCACGGGCTGCCAGCAAGCCCACGAACGGCAGGGCCCCAAAAGCTGGCCAAGCGAAGACAAAACGTCCTGTTTCGCGTGGTTCGCCTGCTCGGATTCGCCGATCGACCGGAAAACCCGCTTCGCGCCTAGCGGCTCCGTTAAAAACCTCAGATCATCTGGGCGAGGCCCGGCATCTTCGGCTCGACTGAGAATCCAGATTTGGAGAAGAGGCCGCCCGAAATGGCCCAGCCGCTGCGGGCCGCTGCGAGCCCAGCCGCTGCTCGACTGGGCTCGATGTCATTTCATGGTCGACACTGGGCACGCGGGTGCGATTCTACCCTCAGAACAAAACCGATGAGGAGCGCCGCTACCGCGGATATAAGTCTGAGGTTGTCTGCGGGAATTACCTCGAACACTGCCAGGAGGAGCTAGCGAAGCCCTAGGCGCATCAAACGCAGCATGCCCCAAATTTAAGCACGGTCAATTTGAAACTTCAGTCATGTCGGAGAACCCGAGCGCGATCTCTGCGGGGGCGCGGCGCCTTGATCACGGCATTAATTTGCATTGGCCCGCCAACCAAAATCCCCCACTGCCACTGCCCAGCGGCAACCGAGCGAGACCGACAGTCGAGGGTAATACCCCCCACATTGCACTTTCAGGCAGAGAGGCGCAGGGCCACTGGAGCTGCGCAGGGAGCCACAGCTCTCGAGAGGCGGCGTCGCCTGGTGCCCGGCGCCGAGGCATGTCTGGACGACGTCGAGTCTGCGGCAGGTCCTGGACCCTACCCCGCCAAAACCCGCACGACGATAGACGCGCGCACGCGAGGATGGATTGTCACTTACAGCTACGAGAGCGGTCGGCCGACTGAGTCGGTCGACGCATCACCGTTTCAAGTATACTCTGTGAGCGCAACATTTCTCCCTGCGGTTCACCTCAAATGCGTCGCGAACTCGACTGGAAGCCTAGCGCGACCGCGGTCGCGAACGAAGCAGCGTCGTCGCCGACGAAGTCGGGGGCTCTCGAGACAGGCAGAACAAGCTGCTCATGGGAGAAGCATCGGGAGCTTCGCCCTGCGATTTGGATCGCGGGCGTTTCGCGTCTCTACCCCGCCAGCAGAGCCCGCCAGGGCGGGGGGGCATGGCTTCGACGCAGAGAGCGACCCAGCGTCCGATGACGCATACATTTGGCGGCAGCAGACGTGGCATGGGGGAGCGATGCTAAAGGATGGGGAGGTTGCCGGTTCAACCTGCGACGCTTCTCTTCCCCCAAAGGCGAAATTATAGAAATGGGGCAAGCCTGGCCGAGAGCCAGGCGGCCGCCGCTTCGCGGCGTAGCGCGCCCAGGATGCCTCGGCAATCAGCGGCAACTTTCGCCCCTTCTCACAAAGCAAGAACTCTTTAATCTCCACGTTTGCGATAGACCGTTATCGGACAACACAAGCGAAATCGACGATTCTTCGGAAATCCACAGCGCCCCTGCAATACATCAGACCGACGCCGCTGCAGCACGCACTGTTTCCAAATCCGAATCGACGAGAATCCCCGATGCACGGGAAGCGCCGAGGGTCGAATCGAAACCGTCTCAGACCGAGCGGCACTTGGGATGAGAGCGGAGTCAAGGAGTACAATGATGTCGTGGCCCAGCTTCAAGGTGAAACAGCAAATTTGGGGCGCGCGTTCGCTATTTTTGAACAGGAGAACTCAGAACTGCCTGCGGGACGTAAGGATCGTAAATCCAATCGACGCGTTGTTTTTGAGGGGTCGGACGTTCGGGACCAAGACAACGATGCGGCTCTCCCCCATGAGTTCCCCAATCGCCCTGCCACTGCGCAGGCTAGCAAAGCGGCAGATACCTACGGTTTGCCTGAAGGCCACGGAATACAGCAGGCCGACGCCACACAGGCCTTTTCCCAGACCCAGCTTGGCGGCACTCCCACTCGGATCTTTTTCCCTGAAGACGAACGGCCAGAGTCTTGGCGAGGCATGCGAAATCTCGCACGTTCCCCCATGCAGCGCGCTTGGCGGCCACCCTGGTTCGGGGGAGCACTGGGAACAACACTGCGAGGGCCTGAACATGGTGACTGGTACCTGGTAAACAGCCTGATGGCATCAGACCTGCCGCTGAGAGACCAGAACAAATGTAAAATGATATTATGGACGACCATGCCGAATCTTGAGCGCAGAAGTTTACCATGAAAGAGGAATGCGAGAGGGCCGCAACCGAGGTGGCCTTGGCTTCTGCGCCGCTCGACGGGTCGCGAGCCTGGGGCCGCGGATAGTTCAACTATTCGCGCGCCCACAGACGACGACGAATTACTTGACCATCCAACGCCGCCGCCGCCCCCTTCCCCCCCGGACGGCGACGGCGAGGCCGCGCGCGATTCCGATGGGGACGCCATCTCTGATGACGAATGTCGGGGGGGGGGGGGGGGGGGCGAATGTAGCTGAGGAGCCCGAGAGCATAGATGGCCACGATCCCCACAGGGATGATCACCCCGATGATCAGGGCACATGAAGGCTTCGTCACGCAGAATATCGCTTGGATCTCCCATCGTTTTTTTCCGCTGTAAAGCCACGTGGGACATTCCCCAGACCTGGTCAGTTGTTGGCACGCACGACGCAAAAATCCTGACACCATGGAACAGTATGAAGGTCGACGCATCGTTGCGGCTCTGGTCGATCTAAAGAAGAACTGACCGAGGAGCTGCCGTTAGAGGGTCGGAGAGAGACTTATAGTATGCGTACGATCCTGCATTACGGGCCTAATGACACACCTGTTGCCCGCATTTGGGTCAAGGATCCTCATTTGAGGCACAGCACTTGAGGACAGTCCCAGATTCCACAGACCCAACGGACCCCATCCGATCAGATGGTTTAACATGAACAAAACAGAACGACGCCGTGCTGTTAAACCGTATATAGCAAAGAAACGGGGCTTCTTTGGGGTTGACGATCCAGGCCCTTGTGTGGCGCTGATTCGGGCTATCAGAATGAAGCCACAGGTCAACCTGTCGGCGGAGTCCTCGGAAGCAGGGGAGCCCGGTTATGACACCGAGTCCGACCCACGGTCAGACGACGAAAACATTTAGCGGCAGCAAACTCGGCATGGGGGAACGATACTAAAGGATGGGGACGTTGCAGGTTCGGCCAGCGACGCTTCTCTTCCCAAAAATGTCAAAGAAGAAAAAGGTGAGCCTGGCCGAGAGCCAGGCGGCCGCCGTCCCAGGACGCCTCGGCAAACCGCAGCGACGTTCGCCCCTGCTCACGGGATAAAGAAACGATGTGATGTCCAAGTTTGTCATACGCTGACATCGGACAACATATACGCAGTTGACGCTTGAAAACATGAGATCGACGCTGCTGTAGCCAGCTCTGTTTTCAAATCCGAAGCGGCGGGAATCCCCGACTCACAGAAAGCGCTGAGAGTCGAATCGGACCGTCTCAGAGCGAGCGGCACCCGGGATGAGAACGGAGTCGAGGAGTACAATGATGTTGTGGCCCAGCTTCAGGGTGAAACAGCAAATTTGGGGCGCATCTTCGCTACCTTACGTAAAGATCGTAAGTACAACTGACGCGCTGTTTTTGAGGGGTCGGACGCTCGGGGTCCAAAGAAAGACGCGGCACTTCCCCATGAATTCCCCAATCGCCATGCAACAGTGCAGGCTAGCAAAGCGGCAGATACAGGTTGTCTGAAGGCCATGAAATACAGCAGGCCGACGCCAAACAAGCCCATACCCAGACCAAGCTTGGCGGCACTCCCTCGTGGATCTTTCTCCCTGGAGACGAATGCCCAGTCTTGGCGGCCCTGCAATACTTCGCTACAAGGCCGCTCTACTTCGCGGAGGCACTGGGAACAACATTGTGAGGACCGTGCCCTTTCCAAAGTCTTGAACAAGTGCGATCCCTGGCGCAGTTGTTACTACCACCCTGAGATGAAGTTCCTGATACTTTACCTTGGCGACATTAAGGTTTCTGGGCCGTCCGAACACTTTTAAAAAGGTGGCGAATGGTACAAGAACTGGACTAGGTTTACCCGAGAGGAACAGATACTGACCCCCCACCACCAAAGTTGGCAGATACCTCGGTTGGGAGCATCATGTTTGAAGATAGTATGCTTTAATAAGTGTATGTGTAGATTTTTTCTGTACACACGCAAAAAAATCGAATGGCACCGTGACCTCCCCCACTGCATTGGACTCCCACCCTCCGAAAACGAAGAAGACAGCAGTTGACGATTCAGGGGCGGAGGTCGAGTAGTGACCTCGCCAGTGCCTGGCGCACCCATCGTAGTACCAGCGTGAGTCATCAGGACATTTGTGGCCCTTACACTCGAGCTAACCAGAGCGTGGCCTCACGTCGGCAAACGCACGTTTCACACAGTACCCTCGAACCCGATGTTTTGCGGCCGATTTGGCTTTGTGCGCAAAACTCCTCACGTCGATTTCGTTGTGGGAGTTACTCCTGCAGCGGGTACACAAGTGCACATTGTGGCAGATACTCAGGCTGCGTGCAAGGTCATCATAGAGGGGGGTTCCAAAAACTAATGCATCTCCCTCGGACCAATCGAAATGATGCCGCCGCCGTGCCCGAACAATTTACTCTAGGAGTTGTAAAAGTACAATGCGAACGCACGCAGAATGAGGCTGCCGAGCCGACATCGGGAATTAGCCTGACGAAAGACCCAACCATACGTAGTTGTGAATACCGCAATTGTGGATATGTTCTTCGGTGGCGCCCCCGGGCCACGAAACGAGTGAGGGGTGTGCCGAAATGGGGGGGGTGGAACCGCATGCGAGCGCAGCCACTGGGGCGCTCGGTGGAGCTCCCTATGGAGCCACGAAACGTGTGAGGGGTGTGCCAGAATGGGGGGTGGAACCGCATGCGGGCGCAGCCACTGGGGCCTTCGGTGGAGCTCCCTATGGGGCCACGAAACGTGTGAGGGGTGTGCCAGAATGGGGGGTGGAACCGCATGCGGGCGCAGCCACTGGGGCCTTCGGTGGAGCTCCCTATGGGGCCACGAAACGTGTGAGGGGTGTGCCAGAATGGGGGGTGGAACCGCATGCGGGCGCAGCCACTGGGGCCTTCGGTGGAGCTCCCTATGGGGCCACGAAACGTGTGAGGGGTGTGCCAGAATGGGGGGTGGAACCGCATGCGGGCGCAGCCACTGGGGCCTTCGGTGGAGCTCCCTATGGGGCCACGAAACGTGTGAGGGGTGTGCCAGAATGGGGGGTGGAACCGCATGCGGGCGCAGCCACTGGGGCCTTCGGTGGAGCTCCCTATGGGGCCACGAAACGTGTGAGGGGTGTGCCAGAATGGGGGGTGGAACCGCATGCGGGCGCAGCCACTGGGGCCTTCGGTGGAGCTCCCTATGGGGCCACGAAACGTGTGAGGGGTGTGCCAGAATGGGGGGTGGAACCGCATGCGGGCGCAGCCACTGGGGCCTTCGGTGGAGCTCCCTATGGGGCCACGAAACGTGTGAGGGGTGTGCCAGAATGGGGGGTGGAACCGCATGCGGGCGCAGCCACTGGGGCCTTCGGTGGAGCTCCCTATGGGGCCACGAAACGTGTGAGGGGTGTGCCAGAATGGGGGGTGGAACCGCATGCGGGCGCAGCCACTGGGGCCTTCGGTGGAGCTCCCTATGGGGCCACGAAACGTGTGAGGGGTGTGCCAGAATGGGGGGTGGAACCGCATGCGGGCGCAGCCACTGGGGCCTTCGGTGGAGCTCCCTATGGGGCCACGAAACGTGTGAGGGGTGTGCCAGAATGGGGGGTGGAACCGCATGCGGGCGCAGCCACTGGGGCCTTCGGTGGAGCTCCCTATGGGGCCACGAAACGTGTGAGGGGTGTGCCAGAATGGGGGGGGAACGCATGCGGGCGCAGCACTGGGGCCTTCGGTGGAGCTCCCTATGGGGCCACGAAACGTGTGAGGGGTGTGCAGATGGGGGGGGAACCGCATGCGGGCGCAGCCACTGGGGCCTTCGGTGGAGCTCCCTATGGGGCCACGAAACGTGTGAGGGGTGTGCCAGAATGGGGGGTGGAACCGCATGCGGGCGCAGCCACTGGGGCCTTCGGTGGAGCTCCCTATGGGGCCACGAAACGTGTGAGGGTGTGCCAAATGGGGGGTGGAACCGCATGCGGGCGCAGCCACTGGGGCCTTCGGTGGAGCTCCCTATGGGGCCACGAAACGTGTGAGGGGTGTGCCAGAATGGGGGGTGGAACCGCATGCGGGCGCAGCCACTGGGGCCTTCGGTGGAGCTCCCTATGGGGCCACGAAACGTGTGAGGGGTGTGCCAGAATGGGGGGTGGAACCGCATGCGGGCGCAGCCACTGGGGCCTTCGGTGGAGCTCCCTATGGGGCCACGAAACGTGTGAGGGGTGTGCCAGAATGGGGGGTGGAACCGCATGCGGGCGCAGCCACTGGGGCCTTCGGTGGAGCTCCCTATGGGGCCACGAAACGTGTGAGGGGTGTGCCAGAAGGGAGGGGGAGGAGGGAGGAGGAAGGAGAGGAGAAGGAAGGAGGAAGGAGGAAGGAGGAAGGAGGAACGCGGGGACCGTCTCTTCAAAACGAGGACCCAACAACACAGGTTGGTTGGGAATAAAACATTCGAAGGAGCGGTACACAACGGAAAACCACTCAGCCACCGCGGGGGGTGAGCCGACAAGGGGGGGATCCCGGCCCCCCCCCCTGCACAAACTAAAAAGGGGACGAGGCGAGAGGGAGAGCCCCCCCTCCCCCCCGCGCGATGAGTTCAATCCCCGCAGAATGGTTCAATTCCCGGCAGGAGGGCTCAATCCCTGGAAGTAGGTTCAATCCCCGGCAGAAGGGTTCAATCCCTGGCAACCGCCCTCATTGCATGCCAAGAGCACGGGAGACTCTCAAGCTCAGAATTCCCGTGCGAGTCCTTGAGGTAACCAGTGGGCTGGGAAGCCCGCCTGGGGCCAGGGTCGGTGCAGGCACCCTCCTGTCGTGGCCAAGGAGGCGTATGCACCGATCTTGTTCCGATGATAAGCCTGGACAGGGTCGGTGCGCATGTGTGTGCATGCGTCCCTTCGCCCGAAGCACGAGAACAACTCGAAGAAGATCGATCGCAGAATCGATGTACCCCAAAACTGATTTTCTCCATCTGTCCGAACTCGATGGGAAATCCGTGGATTTACCAAACATTTGATGCATTGTTCATAGCGTGGAGAAAAAATATGGTTAATCGATTATGCAGTCGATCTTTACTCGAAAAGCGGAGGCGAGGCAGGAGTAGGCGCAGGAGGCGGGCACCAGCCCCAGCCCCTCCGCAACAGCTGCGCCAACGACCTCCGCACGAGCAGCCGCAGCGCCCTCGGCGCCCCGATGTGCGCGCGGCCGCCACGGGGGCCCTCCTCCCGGTCCTCTGGCGGGGGGGGGGGGGAAGGCAGGTTCGTGCGGCGACGACCCGGGCGTTGGTCTGTGAGGCCGCGTGGAAAGTTCAACCTTGAACGATCGCGGCTTCCCGATAGCGCAGATCGTTCGACATCGGCCGGTTCTGGGCCACCGGCAGCGTTCAACCTTGAACGCCCGCGCTGGGGTTGCCGCCGCGTCAACGCGGCGCGAACCTGCCCTATCAGGCGTTGGCGGGACTGGGATTAGTGAGACCTGGTTAAGTGATGTGTACCAGGAGGGCGCCCTCCCGCCTCACTGCACCAACCGGACCTGCCGCCATCCAAAGAAGTACCAGCTGGGGCAGACTTGGTTCAACGATTCTGGCACATGGATGGGCTGCGGGGCCCAACCACTAACTGGCTCCCCAATACCATGGGTCCTATCCGAAAACGCGGGCTTTGTCTTTTTGTTCCACCGGGCGTTTCCACCCGAGACAAATCTCGGGGACCCATGGTGCTAAAGAATTGCGAACGGGGCTGGCTCCCAGAAGCGGCTTGCTGACTGCTTCTGCTTGCAATGCACAAGACGTTCATCCCATTGCTGCCCCACTCGAGAGGTCGCCCGACCCTTGACCAGCCGCGCGGCGCCCTCTGCGCGAAGGCCGCCGTGCGCAGACAAGCGCACTTGATACTTGTCACGAACCCGCGGCGCCGCCGCTTGCCCCAAACGAAACACCAGCACGCAGAACTGGCGACGGGCGTTTGCACTTGTGGCGTCGTCGCGAACAACAGACCACGCCACGCGCGAATGCCGCTCTTCTGTAAACGCTGGCTGCACGATGCTGGGGCCGCCGTCGACTGGAAGGAGGCGGCCCGCGATTTCGTCGAGCCTGCGGAGATTGCCCGCCTCGCTGACACACTCGCCCCTGTCGTGCGCCATCGTGCCGCAGCAATCCAGACGAAGGCGCCGAGCCCACGAGCCGCCCGCCTAGAGGGGGCCCTCTCGCGGACACAATCCGCGGCTACATATATCGCCGCCGGGCATCATCCCGCCGCAGCACCGCCGACGCCCCGCGCCCTCGGAGGGCGCGGCGACCTGCGGGCGAGGCAGCTCTTCTCCAATATTGGAGTGCCCAGTTCCAAATTACCTCCTAGAAGTTCATGTGCCCTTTTACGGCTTTAGGGTTATGAGGCGATTGGGCTCCATGACGATGGGGCTATGGGGCTATAGTGCTATGGAACTATAGGGCTATAGGGCCATAGGCCTATAAGGCTATAGGGCTATAGGACTATAGGGCCATAGGGCCATAGGGCTATAGGGTTGTAGGACTATAGGGCTATGGGGCTCTGGGGCTATGGGGCTAAATTGCTATAGGGCCATAGGGCTATGAGTCTATAAGGCCATGAGGCTGTAGGGCTTTAGGATAATAGGGCTGTAGGGATATAGGGCTATGGGGCTATAGGGATATAAAACTATAGGCATATATAAAGTTATAGTGCTATAGGGCTATAGGGCTGTAGGGCTATAGGGCTATAGGGCTATAGGCCTCTAAAGCTATAGGGTTATAGGGATGCTGGCGCGTCGGAGTATGAGCGCGCCCCTCGCAAGCATCGATGAAAATTCGGCGGCCAGCGAAAGAAGAAGCGACAAGGGGTCGGCCTTCTCGAAGGCTCGAAATCCCCCAGCCTTCTGAAATGTTCCAAGCCTTCCCCGAAGACACAGAAAGCCTCTCAGCAGGCGCGAAGGCTTCTGAGAAGTCCCGCCGCGTTCTGGAAAATCCTGCTCATTCTCCCATTCACCCTCTCGCTCGCCGCCCCCCCCCCCCCAAAAAAAAACACCGTGGCATTCTGAGCGGTCGCCGCCAGGGCGCGGCCCCCACGCTGCCAGGTCGGCGACGGCCGACAGGGCGACCACCGCCCAGGAAACGGCGACGATCGCTGGAAAGCGACGGTCATGGCAGCGCCCGTCGGCCCGCCAACGACGCTGGACATCTTCGCCGAAGGTACCTGGGGCACGTGGGCGAAGATCGTTGTGAGGCAGAGCTTGATAGAGGCGCTCGGTATGAGGTGCGGTCTCCGCGCCGTCAAGTCAGTGATGACAGGGTGGTCTCCGCGCATCGACACGTGGAGCACCGCCAAATGGACGGCGGCCGTGGCAATGTCGTCCGCGATGGGCCCCGCTCCAAATTCCCCTGGGCCACATGAGAGCTGAACTGAAGCGCCGCGCCTCTACGACACATCGGCCGCAGTGCTGGCGCGACGGCCACCAAAGGGGCGCCTGCCTCAGCCGCTGCGGACAAGAATCGAGGTCACAGTCGCAGCGCTCATGTATCAAGAATCTGCCGCTTGACCGTTGCCTTCCACGCGTTTTTGGGGGTATCGCTGCGAGCCAAGAAAGATGCCGATGACCGTTGGCTCGGGGGGAAGGAGGGGCAGGAGGGAGGAGGAGCGGAGAAGGGGGAGGGCGGAGGGGGAGGAGGAAGACGGAGGAGGAGGAGAGGGAGAGGAGGAGGAGGAGGAGGAGGAGGAGGAGGAGGAGGAGGATGTTTGACATCAGGCGACACAAAACACAAAACACACAACATTAAGAGAAACCTCCGTTTAGCACTCTGGCTCCGTGAGAACCCAAGGCCCGACCTCGACTGTGACCAGGTCGCGTTTGGGATGACGGCCAGAGGCTATGCGATTCCAAGAGCGCATCCTACCCTGAGCCCCCGCTCGGGGGATGGGGTGGCACTCCTGGCGGAGACCTCGCACTTGACCCCCGCTAGTGTAATACATGCCGCGGAAACATACAAAATTAGAAGAGTGTTCGCTGGCGTCCAGGAACAACATCGAGTGGCCAAGCTCCAAAAACTTGGGGGCGTCGAATCCACGGATCCCGACCCCAGGACCACCACGGCAAACACCAGGAGAAGGGCGGAGGGCGGCCCTGGACCCACGGAAACAACGCTCACATTGCCAGAACCTGCCCTGCCAATTCCACACATGCCCGTCAACTGCAGGCTTTGCTGGAACAGGCCTCTTGACAAAAACGGCGCTCGACAAGTCGAGCCTCGGCCAGAGCGGCTGCAACTTTCCCGCCAGCTTGCAGGCAAGCTTGGACACACGCAGCTGGCGGGCAAGTTTCTCCAATTCTTGAAGCGAGGGGGATGGGTGTCTGGATGCGGCACCCTTGGCCAAAGCATCCGCAGCATCGTTACCTAGCTTGGAAGATATTAAATCTTCCGACGTATCAGTGTCCTCTGGAGCGTGCCCTTTGGCTTTCACAACGGGGACTAAACCCGTGGGCCGCAGAGTCAGAGAACTGCCGCTGTCCTGTCTTTTGTACGGCAACTGCTCCTGTTGTTGCAATTTAAACTGACGGACCACGTTTAGGCAACCCGCAAAACCTCTGGAATCAGGAATAACGAATTGCCCTGCAGCATAGATGGCTTAAAAATCGGCGGCCTGGGGCGCCTGAGGGTTCGGGGCCCAGACAGGGGCCGACACATGTACACAAACATGTCGATTGGAGTCGTAGCATATAAACCCCATCCCCCCCTGGACACTTCGGGAATCACATGTCTATAAGAGCAACAGTCGAAATTGAAATCGGCCTGAGCCCTGAACCCGCCGATGCCCACCACCTCGAAGCCGCCCTCGGTCAGCGGCCTGGGGAACGTGTCACCTGGATGTTCAAATATGCCTGGGGTGAACAAAAGTCGCTTGGCTAGGTCCTGGAAGTCGATGTCGGACAGAGTCGGGCGGTTATCTCTGAGCTTCGCAAGAACATCTTCGCGCTCCTCGTCACACGATGGGCAGAAGTACAGTCTGTGCACCAGCGTGCGGGGCAGCTCTGCACAGCTCACACCGTAGATCTTCCTGCTTGTAGCCTCCCTCCTCTGCAACTGGTTTAGTCCATATGCCCCCGCAGCACATGGCTTTGATGTAGCCTTTTTGCAGAGGAGTGAAGCTAAACGAATTTAGCTGAGCCCTGACCTGGTCGTAGCACAGTCGCCGCACTTCTGGCAACAGGCTCGACGCACTGGACCTCTCCAGCGTCCTCAAAATAGCAGCGTGCAGGGCTCGCTTGATGAAGGCTGGGCTGCAGAAAGTCATCTGGACAGCGACTCCGAAATCGTCTATCAGCTCGGTGAAGGAACGCATACACCAACCGATCCTCTGGAGGGACAGCTTCATGGCAGACAGTGGCCCCGACACCCTTCTCCAGGAACCTGCATCTCGATTGCCTTCGAAAACCTCCTGCCAACCGTCTCGAAGCTCCAGGAAAAACAAACAGAAAGGGTACGATCGAGTCAACGCTACCCTGACTTCCTTGGAATAGCGGACGATAGGACTTACCGCGGCATGCCAGACAGGGCTTCGCTCCAGGATGAGGAAAGAGGTGAGGGATCTCTGACCTGCACTTGCCTGGCAGGTCGCACCAAAAGATCTCCTTGCCACCTCAAGCTCATGATTCGAAAAACCTTACACCTCACTTCCGTAGACCAGCCCAGGTAGCGGCCCAGAGACAAAAATCCTCTTCGTGAAGCGGCCCAGGACCTTTTTGTTTCCTCTCAGACGCCGGATGCTCTTCTTGAGCGTTCTGAGACGGACCTGGAACTTCTTCGATCTCCCCCCTGATCTCATAGCACGGCCGCAGGCATGGTCGATGCCTAGGTTCGTAGTAGATCTGCACGCTCCGCCTGCTAGGTCCCCCAGCTCGGCTCAGATACGCGCAGCAAGTTGAGGAGAGGATGCAACCAAAGAAGGAAGACGGACCGAGCGGGCCCTCAATAATCAAACGGGCGCGCGCCCCCACAACTGGCCCCCACGCAGGACGCGGGCGGCCTCGTGTGCGCCGCGCGCCCAGACTGGCGGCATCCAGGCCTCCTGTCTGGAACAGCGAGTCCCCGAGCGCCGAGTTCGGCATGGCCGAGATTCGGCCGAACAGCAACGACTGTCGAAAAAACAGGCACTGGCTCAGACGCGCACCGTTGGCTCTACTCCGGACCTCCTCGTTGGAACAATGAGAAGGTCGCCAAATCCAGGCCGAAGCCGTTTATGGGCGTCTGGGATGGGGTGCGGCCGCCGCGCTTGCAAGACGGTGCTGACAAGGTGGCCCCAAAAGCACGGTGCGCAGAACGCCGCCGATAGAAAGGCGACCATGACAGTGTCCTGCGCCACGCCCGTGCCCCGCCGATATCCCCTGGATCACCTGGGCGATGGCAGAAGGAGGAGGAGGCGAATCAGGAGGAGGAGGAGGAGCAGGAGGAAAACGAGGAGAAGGAAGAGAACGATAGGGGGGGAAGGGGGAGGAGGAGGAGGAGGGAGGAGGAGGGAGGAGGAGGAGGAGGAGGAGAAGGAGGAGGAGGAGGAGGAGGCGAAGCAGGCGGAGGAGGCGAAGCAGTAGAAGGAGGCGGCGAAGCGAAGCAGGAGGAGGAGGCGAAGCAGGAGGCAGAACCGAGATGTCGGAGGCGACGGCGCGGCGGACCGAGACGAGCTGCCGGCTGCGCGGGCGCCGCCCCGGCGCCGCTCCAGCGCCGAGGCGGGCTCGCGGAAGGCAAAGAGAGGAAGCTGCCAGACGAGCTGGCGGCAAAGGTCTGCCGAGGCGAGGGTCCGCCGAGCCTCCTCCTCCTCCTCCTCCTCGTCCTGCTCCTCCTCCTCCTCCTCCTCCTCCTCCTTCCTCCTCCTCCTCCTCCTCCTCCTCCTCCTCCTCCTCCTCTCCTCCTCCTCCTCCTCCTCCTTTCCTCCTCCTCCTCTCCTCCTCCTCCTCCTCCTCCTCCTCCTCCTCCTCGTCCTCGTCCTCCTCCTCCTCCTCCTCCTCGTCCTGCTCCTCCTCCTCCTCCTCCTCCTCCTCCTCCTCGTCCTGCTCCTCCTCCTCCTCCCTCCTCCTCCTCCTCCTCCTCCTCCTCCTCCTCCTCCTCCTCCTCTTCTTCTTCTTCTTCTTCTTCTTCTTCCCCTCCTCCTCCTCCTCCTCCTCCTCCTCTCCTCCTCCTCCTCCTCCTCCTCCTCCTCCTCCTCCTCCTCCTCCTCCTCCTCCTCCTCCTCCGCCTCCTCCTCCTCCTCCTCCTCCTCCTCCTCGTCCTCCTCCTCCTCCTCCTCCTCCTCCTCCTCCCCCTCCTCCCTCCTCCTCCTCCTCCTCCTCCTCCTCCTCCTCCTCCTCCTCCTCCTCCTCCTCCTCCTCCTCCTCCTCCTCCTCCTCCTCCTCCTCCTCCTCCTCCTCCTCCTCCTCCTCCCCCTCCTCCTCCTCTCCTCCTCCTCCTCCTCCTCCTCCCCCTCCTCCTCCTCATCCTGCCCATCGTCCTCCCCGTCGTCCCTCGCGGCCGACGACTAAGGTCCGCCGAGCCGAGGGTCATTGTCACTGTACCCACGTCCACGACCAAGCAAGCGGCCTCTCTGAGCTGCCCCCTCGGGAAGAGAACACACGAGAGTGGAGTCCTGGACGACGAATGCGTCAATGAAGATCTTCCACGACTGGACGAGAACTCCGTTCGGTCAGTTCGGAACGGATCGAACCGAAATCTGCCCGGGCCTCCCTAAGATCCGTGCTGGTGATCCACCCCCCGCCGCCAACATTTACGATCCAAATGTCGAGATCATCATCTTCCCATCATTCCGCCAGTGCTGGCGCCCACCGTACAAGGACGTCAGCCCCACGTAATCAAAATCCGATCGGACCTCCTGGCCTCCAGCGACGCCATTAACGACGACACGACCGAGGGGTCAATCCACAGCCATCACCTTTCCTCCACCTCCGTCCTCGTCCTCGTTCTCGCGCCTCGTGCATGAACGTGCCCTCGCCCACCCTGTCCTCGCCAGCACTCTGGGGATGAGACGGCCTAGCAGCGCAAACACAACCGCGCCACCTGCAGCACGAAAGCTGCCAACGCGGACGCCAGAATCCTCTGCACACGGCGGCGGGCACTCTGGAACAGTCCTGTCGGGCGGCTGGCCGAGCCAGAACTGGATGCCGCAGGTGCCAGTAGAGAGGTGACCCTTGTCCGTGACCACGCAGTGCGTCATGGCAGCCTCGAGCCCAGCGAGAGCACATAGAACGGCAGGAAGCAGGACGCCAGCCACGGCACGTCCGCGAGGCAGCGTGAACTCGACCATCTCCCGCGCCAGGTCAGGTTTGAGGAACTGGGTAGCGAAAACTGGCCGTCCAGCGGCAACCCGCACTGACGGGCAATGCAAGCACGCGAATGTAGCCATGGATGATGCGCAGGAGACCGGCAAATGCACCACCACCCCCAATACAGTTGCTCACAGGAGAATGGCACTCGAGCGAAAGGACATCTGGAGAGGGAGGGGGGAAGGAGGAGGAAGAGGAGGAGGCAGGGTGGGGAGGGGAAGAAGGAGGAAGGAGGACGCGGCGTGTGAGCAGTCTGAGGACGAAGAGGACAACAGCGACAGCAAGGAGTCGGAGAGTGAAGACGACGGCGACAGTGAGGACGTGATGATGAGGAGGAAAGGATGGAGCGGGTAGCGCTGCGGAGGGGGAAAGAGGAAGAAGGGGAGAGGAGGAAAGAGGAGGAGCGGAGGAGAGGGAAGGAGCGAGGAGGAGGACCAGAAATAGCCCAAGGAGAAACAATCATACTGCACAACACTCTCCGTCCCAAGTCGTCTCCTCATAAGACCCTGCGGGCATATCTCGCACTGCGGAAAGCACCCTCTTGAAAGACGAGCGCCCAATGGCACTACTACCGTTCCCGCGAGAGCCCTGTGTTGAAAAGCAGTCGCCCTTCAGCCAAGTTCCAATGCTGGTCACAGAAGTTGAGCCAGGCTCTCGAAACTCTGAAAATCAGATGCATTCCATTGGTGTGGCCATTGGTGTGGTTGCACCGCCACCTTACATCCTTCGTCATAATTCGGATGGTGGGGAAGTCTCAAGAGAGAGATCCCCCGCTTTAACGAAAAGAACCGCTTGTGACTACTAGGAGCGTTCACGACGAATGCGCGCGGCGCGAAAAAGAGTGGCACATGTTGAAAACGATTCGTCTGGCCATCCTCTCGTGACTGTGAGGAAGTGCTACGAAGAACGCGCGGGGCGCTCAAGGAAGAGCTGCAGGTGGAAATCAATTCGTCATCCAGCCTTGCGGCTGCTGGGAAAATCTGAAACACATCCGCGCAGAGCTAATGCGAGATCCACGTGTTGAACGCGACTCGCCCCCTACAGTTGTAACGCTTGGAAATGCCCAGTTTCAGGATCATCAGTGGTGAGGAAATATGAAGCGAGAAGCCTGGTCCGCCATGCCAACATGCCTGATAGTGCGACGAGTTGGTTACAAGGACTGGGGATGGAGAAGGAAGAGGGGGAGAGAGCAATTAGAAGACGCGCCAAGTTTGGGGAACGGGGTTAATATGAGCGATGATGAGATATACTGTGCCGAACCTGTGCATGTGCCGAATTACCGACATCAGAACATACAAGCATACGAACACACATGTATATATATATATATATATATATATATACATATATATACACACCTTGACATAACAACCCAATAACGTCTAACCAGCAGGCACGAGAGCAACTAGACAGACTAGCATCAAGGTGCCGTGGGGTCAGATAGGAGGAGGAAGAGAAGGAGGCGAGGATGAAAAAGGAGGAGATTACAGGAGAAGGGGACTGAGGAGAACAAGAAATTTGAGGAGGTGACGGATTCGGAGGCGTAACCGCGGCCATGAGCATGCCGACAACGGCGACGACGACGGCAACGACGGCGACGACGACGACGACGGCGACGACAGCGATCCAGTCCTGGCTCGCCCAGTCGGCCACGGGGCAACCCACCGCCACGCCTCCCAAGAGGGCGGGGGCGGACGGAGCCTCCCGGTCCCTCCTCCCTCCTCTTTCAACCCGCCGCCTGGTCCTCCCATCTGCCTGCCTCCTGCGTCCGCTGGTGTTCCTTGTTCTTTTACTCCTGGTCCTCCTGCTCCCACCCTTCGCCTCACACTCCTTCTCCCCATCCACCTCCCTCTCTAAAGCCCCATCCTCCTCCTGCCCCTCCTCCCTATCCACCGCATCCTCACCCTTCCTTGTTTCCCTTCCTCTCATAATTTCATTACGTATGTCCTCCTCCACCTCTTCCTCCTCCTCCCCATCCTCCTTCTCCTCCTCCTCCTCCTCCTCCTCCTCCTCCGCCTCCTCCTCCTCCTCCTCCTCCTCCTCCTCCTCCTCCTCCTTGTCTTCCCCCTCACAAGCAAAAACACGACTGCAGGGGACCGCCCAGCTCAGGATGCAAAAGCCAGCCCCAGGGAAAGAGGGCCCCGCCCCCACACGCGCGATTCACAGCCCACACGCGCTTGTTAAACCACCCAAAGATGGGGATCAATCAACATCGAATCGGGAAATCGGATGTGCGCCAGTTCGTGCTGCACCGGCACGGAGCCGGCGGCGAATCGGATCGGCTGCGACAGGATGCACAACGGCGCTGCGCATCGGATCGTCTAAAGATCGAGATCGAATCGGATCGGGCTGGCCAGAGTCGACATCGAATCGGATCGATCAGATGGAAATGGATCATGAGTCTGAAGGGGCCCAGGGACACACAAATAAATACACACAAATAGCAGGATTCTCCATGTTTTCGCATATTTTCTGGTTTTTTGTCTTCCCCCCACTTCCCATATTTCCCCATCTTTTCCTCGAAGCCGACGATGAATTGTGTCTGTGTGTTCTTTCCCCTCCTGAGAGTCGTCGCCTCGAGAGGCGGTCGGCACAGCCTGGACTCCGCACGGAACCTGGCGAGGGCACTCCCGGGCCAGCGCAGCAGCCCCGTCTCCGAGGCAAGGGAGGGAGGGAGCCGAGGGGGAGGAGGGAGGGAGGGAGGGAGGGAGCGAGAGAGAGAGAGAGGGGGCGACGGCGGAGGCGAGGACAAGGGAAGGACTCGGCCAAGAAGAGCTCGGCCAGGATGAACTCGGCCTGGCCGAGTTCAGCCTGGCCGAGTTTTTCTGAGCCGAGTTCGATTGCTGCCCGAGGGGGGAGGAAGCGAAGGGGAGGAGGCGAGGAGGGAAGAGGCGAGACCCTGAGATCCGACGTTGTAAAAAAGCATGCGACATCGCGAAAAAACATGACCGGAACTCCAGATTCCATCTTTCTGCAATATCTTCCGGAGCCCGAGACCAAGCGAAAACACGCCCAGCGCGAAAAGACTGCGACACCAGGAACTCAGGGGAGGAAGGAGGAGGGATCGAGTAGGAGATCGACTACAAATTTGATTCACCACAAGATTGAATTGTGTGAGCCGAATCTGCTACTCATACGCAGCATACTCCGTAGATCTACCGAGCATTCTGCGTAACTTCCGCAGATCCGGCGAACAGAAGCGCGTCTGGGGCAATGAACTCTGCGATCGATCTCCTCCTCGAAGGGTGGAAGGATTTCAGACGAACAAGAGCAGGAGGGGGGCAGGGCAGCAGCAGCACCGGCCCCGAGAGAGGCCCGCGGCCGGAGCTGGCAGCAGCCGGACGCGGCTGCCTGCGCCCGGCGGGGCTCTGGCGGCGAGGGCGCCCTGGGAGCGGAAGGCCCGCGCGAGGGAGGCGATGCGGGCAAGGCTGGCCGCGGCGTTCTCCGGGCTCTCCTGCTGGGGCTGCGGGTAACATCCTCATCGTCGTCATCATCGTCATCATCATCATCATCATCATCATCATCATCATCATCATCATCATCATCATCATCATCATCATCATCATCATCATCATCATCATCATCATCATCATCGTCATCATCATCATCACCATCACCCTCATTATCATCATCACCATCATCATCATCATCATCATCATCATCATCATCATCATCACGATGATGATCATCATCATGACCATAATCATCATCATCATCATCATCATCATCATCATCATCATCATCATCATCATCATCATCATCATCATCATCATCGTCATCATCATCATCACCATCACCCTCATTATCATCATCACCATCATCATCATCATCATCATCATCATCATCATCATCATCATCATCATTATCTTCAGCATCACCATCACCACAATCATCAGCATCATCATCACCATCGGCATCAGCATCAGCATCATCGTCATCATCATCCTCGTCATCATCATCACCATCAACAACCTATTCGTCATCATCAGAATCATCACCATCATCAGCCTCATCATCTTTAGCAGCAGCATCATCCACATCAGCATCGACATCAATACCAACGTCAACAGACACATCATCATCATGCTTGTACTAACACTAACAACAACAACAACGATTCTGAAATTAACGCAAATAATGAAAACTGGAACGTATAATACTACGGATAAGGAAAAGAAACATAATAATCATGTCGATGGCTATACAATGACTCACCGGAATAGTGATAATGGTAATCAGATGAAGAAGAATGATTAAACGAATCACCACATTGACCATCATAATCACCAGCATCGTCATTATCACGATCAACAACAACAACCATAACGAGAACAACAACATTACAGCAACAAACATCTTACCCTCATGCGCGATGTTTCCACACGAAGCATGCGACCATCATGGTAACCATCCCCATCATGGGGGATTATTGTTCTATGGCAGGGTCCGTCATTCCCATTCCAAGATCTCCCGCCCAATTAGGTCTTGCAAACACCTCATCCGAGGAATTTCAACATGTTCCGCCTCGAAAGCGCATGCCCGTACCTTGCTGCGCCGATGCGAGACCGCCAGTGGAGCCCCAGCCAAGGGTAAAGCACAAGGAAGTATCGAGCGACAGGACAACCTTGGTGGGGATGGGGGCTGTCGGCGGCGAGGCAAGGACCTGGCCCTGAATAGAAGGGCAGGAGGTCTCGAGCGGGGCCGCTGTTGTTGCTGGGAGCGGCGCCGATGCTGAAGAGAGTAGGGCTCCAATCCAGCGTAAAACAAAACGAAGTCTCGACCGGGAACGCTGGTTTTGTTGGGACGGCGGTTGTCGGCAGCGAGGATGCCTCAGTAAGAAAAGAGGAAGTCTCGAGCGGGAGCAGTGGTTTTGTCGGGACGCGGGCTGTCGGCGGCGAGGAACAGCATCGCCATGAGGAAAAAGGGAGCAAGCAACGAGCGGGAGCGTCGTTCTTGCTGGGAGCGGCGCCAATTCAAAAAAGAGTATCCAGCGTAAAACGGGAGGAAATCTCGGGCGGGAGCGCTGGTTTTGTCGGGGCGGCGGTTTTCGGCGGCGAGGAGGAGCACCGCCTTGAGAAAAAAAGGGGGAAGTCTCGAGCGGGAGCGTTGTTGTTGCTGGGGGCGACGCCGATGAGAGAAAGAGTAGCGCGCCAGTCCGAGGTAAAACGGGAGGAAGTCTCGAGCAGTAGCGCTGGTTTTGTTGGGACGGCGGTTTTCGGCGGCGAGCACACCCGCCATGAGCAAACAAGGAGGAATTCTCGAGCGGGAGCGTTGTTTTTGCTGGGGGGCCGGTTTTGGCGCCCCCCCATCTGCTGGAGCGCGAGCCTCATTTTTAATGAACATGTAGCCAGCGCCGAGGCGAGAGCATTAAGGCGCCTGGGGGGTCCAACTAGAATTCGCCGGCCCAACGGGCCAGAGGCGTGCTAAGATCTCTGGTAACTGCTAAAGAATACTTCTAGTTCGCGCGCGCGGGGCGGCCCCTGGGGGTCCCCCGGCGAAAAGTACCCCGGGCGATCCCCGGCAGGGTCGGATCAGAGATGGTTTTGAGGGCCTTTTTTCGACACCCCTCACGAGGATCGTGGCCTCCGAGGGGGGTGCACTCCCACCCCAAGAGGCCCCCAAGAGCCACCCAAGGGGGGCCCAAGACGCCGCCAAGGAGCCCCAAGAGACCCCCCAAGAGGCCCCCAAGAGGCCCCTAGGAGGCCCCAAAGAGGCCCCCAAAGAGGCCCCCAAGAGGCTTCAAAGAGGCCCCATAGAGCGCTCGAGGGCCGGCGGAATGAGCGAAGCGATTAAATAATTGTTTAGGCATTAATATTCAAACAACAACAACAACAACAACAACAACAACAACAACAACAACAACAACAGGAACAACAACAACAGCAACAGCAACAGCAACAACAACAGCAGCAACAACAAAAACTACAACAACAACAAGAACAACAACAACAAGAACAACAAGAACAACAAGAAAAACAACAACAACAACAACAACAACAACAACAACAACAACAACAACAACAACAATTACTAGCACGTGGGGACACTCCGTTCTCACCAGTGCCAGGGTTTTCATAGGAGGCGGGCAATACCCCCACTTTGTGGGGGGGCCGGTTCAAGCTCTACCAAATTTCCAAACGACTCTTCGCCACCACCCACACCCAGCTTCCCGCCCTATGACGTTCGGACACTTCACTTCGTGGCATGCGGACGACCGTGGCTACTATTCAGGGCCCCGCGGCCGACGACGACGGCGTGCGCGCGCGAAGAAAAAACGAATGTGTCCCGCATGGTATTATTTGACAGGGATGATGGCCCTGGCAGGTGCGCAACCGTTGTTGCAGAAGTTCGAAAAAGTTGCTCGCAAAAGCCCGTTTGACAGAAATGTTTAAAAAGTGTTGGGTTTCCTACGAATCCGCAAGAGCGCGCGGGATGAAATTTTGACATTTTTTTTGAAAAACCATTGGTTTTTTGATGTTTTTATGTTAAAATCGCTACGAAACTAAGGTTTTGGAAGGATTTCGTCTTGCGCGCGCGAATGTCCACTTTACCTTATTTTTTGCAAGGGATTCTTGAAGTTTGGTTATGTTAGAACAAGAAATGTCCACTTTAGCTTATTTTTTGCAAGGGAAAGCGGGCCGTAACAAAACAACCGGATCCGGACCAACCCGTTTTGCCTGAGACTTCCTCACGAAAATGATGAAAATGTGGCTGCGGCCTAGGCGCGGCGGGGGGGCCGTGCACCAGGGGTCCCAACAATAATTTAATTATTCTTTAGAAGTAATAATGTTCAACAACAGCAGCAACAACAACAACAGCGACGACGACGACGACAACGACAACAACCACAACAACAACAACAACAACAACAACAGCAGCAGCAGCAGCAACAACAACAACAACAACAGCGACAACAGCGACAACCACAACAACAGCAACAATAACACCAACAACAACATCACCAGCATCATCATCATCATCAGCAGCAGCATCATCATCATAATCAGCATCATCAGCAGCAGCAGCAGCATCACCACCACCATCATCGTCATCATCAGCAACATCAACATCAACATCAACAGCAGCATCGACAGCAATATCATCAACATCATAATCATCATCATTATCAGCATCATCATCATCATCATCATTTTCATCATCATCATCATCATCATCATCATCATCATCATCATCATCACCATCGTCATCATAATGATCATGCTGGGTCGGCACGGTGGAATCTGGAGGAAGAGGATTGCATTAATACTTCTGGACATCACCGAAAAGGAGCTCAAGAGGCTGATAGAGTTAGCGGCCACGGCCGCCCCGCGCAAGCCGCTAGCCGGCCCGTCCCCTTGAAGGGACGACTCGCGCATCGTTCTTTCGTTCGTTCGTTCTGCCGGGGCGGCGGGTAGCTTCGATGCTCGAGTACGAGAACGGCCCCCATGCTCCGCACCGTGTTTGGACTCCATCTAGACCCCGCTCGAACGCGGCCACGGTGCACAGCTCTTCGCGTGGAAGCTATGCATCGCACCATTCCTGGGTCCAGAATCGACAACGCCTCGGGGGACACCAACGCGGTCCAGTACACACAATTCAATTGCGTATCGAGTTCCGAGGTTTTCGGATGTCTTCGTGGGCTCTCGGCGGCGGGTCGCTTCAAAGCTCGAGGCTCGAGGCTCGAGGCTTTCGGGATGAGGCAGTCGACTGTTTACCCATACCCCTGCTCACGCCCCGACCCCACGATGGGCCAGAGTGGTGGCATGGATAAAATTCTGGCCTCTGGAGACATGTCTATTCGTGCTTCCCTGGCGCCCAGTGGGGGGGCCAGCGTCGATCGTCGATAAATGTGTCTGTCAGTTCTCGGAGGCTTCCCAGCCTCGGGATGCTCTCCAGCAGCTGCGCCTCGCTGGGAACCTGCTGGGGGTGTCCGCGACTGCGACTGCGAATGCGACCCGCCCTGCAGGCCTACTGGTCGGGCGCGTCCAAGCGGGGGTCCAAGAGGGAGGTTCACAAATCATCGCCCGAGGCGTGTGCGCGGACGAGGGGGGGACCAGTGGGAGGGGGCCATGAAATCTCACTGCACCGACCTTGCAGACGTGCTGCAGCGGATTGTTGCGTGGATTTCTGTCAAAACAAGACCTCGAAACGGCGAGCGAAAAACGAAGTGGATTTCATGTGGATTTGTTTTTGGTCTTCCTTCCTGGCCAACAGAAATCCCCACGAAATTCATCTCGAAATCCGGAACGAAATTCTCCAGGACACTCCGTGCCCATCCTATTGTTTTCCGAACGGAATCCGCTCTGCGATGTTGGCGATATGAGAAATCCGAGGATACTTCATGGCCCCAGCCATGATATCTTCACACCCCTTGCCCTCACCCCCCTTTCCCAGACAGACGACGTCCTGATGTTTTCAACACGGGGCCCCTGGAAGCCCCGACCCTCTCCCGAGAGCCAGTTTTCATCGCGAGTCGTTTCATGACGGTGTCCCGTAGCCCAGCAAGGGCCCCCCGAGGCCGAAAATGGAGAAAAACCTTATGTCGTGGTTTTTCACGGCGCGATCATGTCTGGATCTGGACGTCCCCGAACTGAGAAGGCCTACCTTTCCTGCACAGTGTTGCGGCTGCTGAGCTTGCACGCGGCCCTGCCATGTCCATGATCCGCGCCCTCGCGGCCTAGGACGGCGGGCCGCGTGCCCTGGCCTGGGGTACGGAGTGCGAGAGCTCACGGGGTCACAGCCGAGGAGTCCAGAGCGGGAGGGCGTGGATATGTTCTGTGGCAGCTCACGGGAACCTCCCGTGTCAACTCGCTGGCTCTCGTGATATCGACGCTGGCCGATGCTGATAACCGCTAATCGACGCGAGCTCGCCGCTAATCAAAGCCAGATGGGCGTGTTCCTCGATTGCCGGATGCTCGCGCACGCCAGCGCACTCGGAGGACGGAATTGCGACGCAAGGCTCCCATGAGCTGCTTCCGAAGATGTGGGCATGATTCCCGTCCACGGCGAGTGGCGCAGTCAGCTGACACGGACCACCCCTGCGCTCGCGGGCTGGTGAGGGGGAGGGGCGCAGATTGAGACAGCGGGTGCCTTCAACGATTTCAATGTCTGGAATAGGGAGGCCCGTTTCGGGCGCTGGGACTTTGGGAAAAGCTACCCAGCACGAAAAATTGTCCTTGGGCAAGGGGTTGAGAGTTCTGGGGGCGGCGCACTGAAAGACCACGACGTTTGCGCTTGTTTGTGGAAGAGTCTTGTCTGTGCTTGTTTGCCTTCTCAGGGCCTTCTGGAGGACCCTCGTGGCCACTGCTGGATTCTCTTCGAAAGTCTGGCCATGATACCCCCGCAGGAGAGGTCCTAGAGGTGGAGAAGGAAACGGCGATGGAGGCCGCCCAAGTGGGGCGCGAGTAGAGGCGGTCGGGAGATCGCGCCGCACCGCCGATGCGTCGGCGATACGTCGGTGGCGTCGGGATGGAGAAACTCTGCTCCTCCCTCCTCCCTCCTCCCTCCTCCCTCCTCCCTCCTCCCTCCTCCCTCCTCCCTCCTCCCTTGGCTACCAGTCAAGCCAACGGCACGATCCGCCAACCCCATCTGCGTCGACCCGACTTGGGCGGCCTGGCAACAACCCAAGGACCTCGCGCAGTGACCTCTTTACTCGCGGCGCGCTTTTCTCCTCGCAAATATCGGCGCTCTTTTGGCACCTTCTCTCCAGAGCTGGGCGGTCAGAACAAAAGGCCCGCGATGGCGGGCTGGCTTCAGCCAGGCCGCACACCGCCCCCCACCACCTTCTGGAGGTCTCTATAGGCCTCCAGAGGGCCCAACAGCTCCCATCTAAGATCCAAAACCAGATATCCTCGTCGTCGTCCTCGCCTGTGTAGTCGCCGTCGCCGTGCGCAGTCGTCTTCGCAGCGGGCCGAAGAGAAGTGAGGGCGCTCTGGGTCTGCCAGAGGTCACGATCCAGCGGCCTCGCTGGCTCGCACCGTCGTCGAGCCACTGCAGTGAGGAAGACGAGAACTGTGCACCTGCACCGATCCAGGCTAGGTCCACCCCGAGCCCAGGATCGGCGCATGCGCCCTCCGCACTTGGCTGAGAGGTACAAACGCAAACACCCATGCTGGGCCCAGCTTGGGCCTGGCCAGGACCAGCACATGTGCACAATGCAAGTCGCCTGACTCAAAGCCCCCACGGACCCAAATCTCCAACGTCTTGAAAAATCAAGGCGTTGGAGGTCTTTCGACATTTTCTGTGTCTGGACGCCGCTCGTGGGCCCGAGGACCGTCAAGCAAAAAAACAACCAAAGATGAAATCATCCTGGCGGAGGACCCAACCATAAGCGATTGTGAGTACCGCCAGTGTGAGAACCGCCATCGGTGGAGCTACCGACGAAGCCGCGAAAGGCGTGAAGAGTGGTGAGGGGTGTGCTAAAATGAGGGGCTGGCGGCATGCGGGCGCACCCACTAGGGCCTTAGGTGGAGCTCCCTATGGAGCCACGGAACGTGTGAGGGGTGTGCCAAAATGACGGGAAAACGCTAAAATAAATATGTAAACGTGGGGGCATGGCGGAATGCAGGCGCAACCACTGGGGCCTGAGATGTAGCTCTTTATGGGGCCACGAAACGTATGAGGGGTATGACAAATGAGGGGCGTGACGGGAGGAGGAGGCGGAGGAGGAGGAGGAGAGAAGAAGGAGACACAGGGGATCTCTTCCAAACGAGGACCCAACACCACAGGATGGTTGAGAAAAACATACGCTCGAACTCCTGAGGGGCTGAGGGGTGGAGGCGTCGTGAAGAAATATCCTGGCGAAGGGCCCCACCATATGTAATTGTGTATCGCCTTTGTGGGTATCGCCTTCGGTGGTTTTCTTTATGGGGCCATGAAGCGTGTAAAGGGTGTACCGAAATGAGGCAGGGACGCATGCGGGCGCAGCCATTGGGGACTTCGGTGGCGCTCCATATGGGGCCGCAAAACGTGTCTGGGATGTGCCGAAATGGAGCGGGGCCGGCATGCGAACACCGCCGCTGGGGCCTTCGGTAAAGCTCCCTACGGGGCCCGAAACTTTGTAGTGGTTGGGGGAAACGGATGCGGACACCGCCGCTGAGGCCTTCGGTGGAGCTCCTCATAGGGCCACGAAACGTTGTTCTGGGTGGAGGAGACGCATGCGAAAGCCGCCACTGGAGCCCTCGGTGGAGCTGGGGCCACAAAGCGTTGTACTGGGTGGGGGAGATGCATGCGAACACCGCAGCTGAGGCCTTCGGTGGAGCTCCGTATAGGAGCACGAAACGTTGTCCTGGGTGGGGGAAACGCATGCGAACGCCGCCACTGGAGCATTCGGTGGACCTCCCTTTGGGGCCACGAAGCGCTATGCTGGGTGGGGAAAGCGCATGCGGACACCGCCACTGGAGCATTCGGTGGAGCTCCCTATGGGGCCACGAAACGTTGTAATGGGTGGAGGAAACACCGCCACTGGGGCCTTCGGTGGAGCTCCTTATGGGGCCACGAAACTTTGTAGTGAGTGGGGGAACCGCATGCGGACACCGCCGCTGGTGCCTTCGCTGGAGCTTCCTCTGTAACCACGAAACGCTGTACTGGGTAGGGGAAACGCATGCGGACACCGCCACTGAGGCCTTCGGTGGAGCTCCCTATGGGGCCACGAAGCGTTGTACTGGGCGGGGAAGATGCATGCGAACACCGCAGCTGAGTCCTTCGGTGGAGCTCCTTATAAGGGCACGAAACGTTGTCCTGGGTGGGGGGAAAGCATGCGAACGTCGCCACTAGAGACTGCGGTGGAGCCCCCATATGGGCCCGCGAAACGCTGTACTGGGTGCAAACGCATGCGAACCATGCCACTGGGGCCTTCGGTGGAGCTCTCTGTGGGGCCACGAAACGTGCGAGGGGTGTGCCAAAGTGAAGGGTTGACGGGAGGAGGGAGGACGGGGAGGAGGAGGAGAGGAGTGGAGGAGGAGGAGGAGGAGGAGGAGGAGGAGGAGGAGGAGGAGGAGGAGGAGGAGGAGGGGGAGGAGGAAGACAAGTTAGGTGCGCTCGCGTCAACGTCTGACATCCTACCCCTCCCTCCCATCCCTTACCATGGCGCTGATTTTCTCTATCCGCGGACGCGTGTCGTAGCGGACCTGTGGCTCCGCGCGCGTGTGCGTAGTGGGTGGTGGTGCGCGTGCGTGCGTGCGTGTGTGCGTGGTTGTGATTGTTGTGGTGGTGGTGTGTATGTGTGTGTGTGTGTGCGTGTGTGCGCGTGTGCTGTGGTGTGACGTGGTGTGGCGTCTTGGTGGTGGTGGTGTGTGTGTGTGGTGCGTGTGTGATGTGTGTGTGGTGTGCGTGTGTGTGTGTGTGTGTGTGTGTGTGCGTGCGTGCGTGTGTGCGTGCGTGCGTGTGTGTCTGTGTGTGCGCGCGTGTGATGTGGTGTGACGCGGTGTAGCGTGGTGGTGGTGGGTGGGGTAGTGCGGTGGTGGTGGCGGTGCGCGGTGGTGGTGCGCGTGCGTGCGTGCGTGCGTTGGTGGGTGGAAGTGGCGGTGGGTGTGCGTGCGGCGGGGCGGGGCGTGGTGCGGCGCGGTGGTGGCGGGCGGATGGGCGCGCGAGAAAGAGGCCCGCGCTGGGGCGAGAACGCCATCCTGAACGACGGAGGCAAAACACCGATCCGAAAATGAGGCCCACGCTGCAGCGGGAGCACGATTCGGAACGATTCGGGAGCAGAAATGAGGCCGGCGCCTCAGCGAGAGCAGCATTTTGAAAAAAAACGCAGGCGAAAACCCAACTCCCGGGAATCCTGTGTGTAAAAAACAATACGCGGGGGGGGGTCGAATATTCCCAGCACGCCATCAGTGGACGAGGGAGAGTAGTATTCATATTGAGTAACTGTGGAGAAGGAGGAGGAGGGAAGGGGAGCAGGAGGAGGAGGAGGAGGACGCGGGGCACCGTCTCTTCAAAACGGGGCCCCAACATCACAGGATGGTTGGAAAAACATGACATCGAAGTCTGGGGGGATTTCGCGGGATCGGTTCAGATTAGGCGGAAATGTGGGACCGTTTCGCTGGGTCTCGTGGCAACGGCCAGAGGCCTGCTGGAATCCGCCGATCTGCGATGTCCCGACCGATTCCCCGGGGCTGGTCTCTCGTCCCAGATCCGTTTCTGAAGGCCTCGGGGCGATGGCGCGCCCCAGGGGCCTAACTCTTCCCAGATGGAAAAAATTGTGTCGGCGGAGTCCCCAACGACAGGAATTGCTCAATCTCCGAGTCGGAAGGCTGGGCTCTCGTCCGTGGGTCGCCGCCCGGAAACCGTGCGCCAGGCGCGCCCCTCTGAGAGGTGGCGCGGGGGCCTGCTCGTCACCCAAGGCCGAGCAGAACCGATCACCCAGACCCCTCCCAGGAGTCCGCGCTGGCCATTTGTCCGAGCCAGCCGCGGCGACGAGAGCATCAGGACACGCTCACACGCCCGATCTACAAAAAATTCAAATGCGATGTTTTGAAATTGCGACAACCACACCCCCGACCCCAATGCTGATAAAACGCCCGAAAAAAGGCTCAAGTGCGATGACAAAACAATTTAGTCCAAAGCGACGACGTCGTCGACTGGGCGATCGACATTTGATCAGTGCCCTTGCCCACGCCCAAGCCCCCTCAAGAGGGGACAGCATGGGAGCATAGCGTGGCCTCTGGAGGCCAGGTGATTACCAATGCCCCGTCCCCTTGGCGTCCAGAGCTGCATAAAGCAGAAAGGGTAGAACGAGGGCGAGGATGAGAACGAAGGGGTGTGCTCCAAAGTCTGTAAGGTCTGGATGAGATCTCCCAGGGAAACCTAGAACTCCAGACAATATCTTCCGGGAAAGCTCGTGCCCCGCGAAAGCCACCGAAACAATTGACAACTATTGCGGTTTTGGGATTGTGGGTACAGTCGTCGTGCTACCACAAGGATCAACAAACCAAGGGGTTTTTCAGGCAACGGCGAGCCTCGGTCACGAGAAGATTCCCCGACCTAGATCTCAGGAGCGGCCCGAAAGAAAGAGCCCCTCCTGAGTCCGCGGTGGTCCTTACTCCAGCGTAATGATTGCAAAGTTTCGATTGATAAGACGACGACGACGACGACGACGACGATGACGACGACGACAACTGCGACGGCGACGGCGACGGCGACGGCGACGCTGCCAACGACGACGACGACGCCGCCACCGCTGACGACGACGTCGACGACGTCGACGCCGACGTCGAACGTCGCCCAGAGTTCCGTTCCCCGAAGTCCCAAAAGGTCTCCGAAGTCTCGCGAGGTCGCCCCAAGGTCTCCCCAAGGTCTCTGGAGGTCGCGGGAAGCCTCCAGTGGCCGAAAAAGTAGCAAAACGTCTGATACACCTCGGTCCTCGAGCATCATCTCGATGACGACGATGACGACGACATCGCCATCGAAAACGACGTCGTTGCTGCGCGCCGCCCCCCTTGCGCGCCGCCAGTCTCCGTGTCGACGGACACGAGGTCTATCACGAACTCTGCGGCATGCCGTCGGGATGGCCACCCCCAGGGGGAGCAGCAGGAGAGGAGCGGGAGTAGGATTCACTCCCCCCCCTCCTCCACCTCCTCCCCATCCTCCCCTCCTCCCCCTCTACCTCCCCCTCCTCCTCCTCCTGAGAGGCGGGAAGGTTGGGGCGGCATCCAGATGTGGTGTCGTGAGTGGGTGAATTGGCGGCGTGCGAGTGGACCCTGTGAGCAGGCGGCGGATTGTACGTTTGCTTATGTGACGGGCTGGGGCCCCCGTTTAAAGGCACAGTGACTTGTGGCTGCAGCTGCCTCTCTGCTGCTCCCCTCCTGCTTCTTAACACAGGGAGCCCGCCTGCATGTCGATGGACTTGGAGGGCCACGTGAGTGGCAAGGCAGCCGAATCCAGCCGAATCATCCTCCTCCTCCTCCTCCTCCTCCTCCTCCTCCTCCTCATCATCATCATCATCATCATCATCATCATCATCAGCATCATCATCAACACCATCATCAGCATCGTCATCATCATCATCATCATCATCATCATCAGCAGCAGCAGCATCATCAGCATCAGCAGCAGCATCATCTACCTCCTCCTCCTCCTCCTCCTCCTCCTCCTCCTCCTCCTCCTCCTCCTCATCGTCCTCATCGTCCTCCTCCTTCTCCTCCACCTCCTCATCCTCCTCCTCTACCTCTACCTCCTCCTCCTCCTCCTGCTCCTCCTCCTCCTCCTCATCCTCCGCCTACTCCTCCGCCTCCTCCTCCTCCCCCTCTTCCTCTTACTATTAGCATTGGTGGTATTATTCGTATTGTGATAAGTGTTTGTATTGTCAGTATGATAAGTGTTATGCTTAGTAGTCTTAGTATTCTTATGTTTACACATTTTATTACTAATAGTCGTCTGCTTCGTCGTGGTCGTATTGTTATTGTTATTATGTGCTGCCCTCGTAGTATTCCTGATACCATTATCACTTGTATAAGTAACAATCGAAAAATCAATTGCGTTGGTAGTAGTATTGATATTAATAATATCCGTGTTAGTATGGTTATTCGTAGGTGTACGTTTATTAGTCGTATTAGTTTTACTCGTAGTCTTAGTACTCAAACTACTATTCGTCTTAGTATTCTTCTTAGTACACGTATAATTCGTCTTATTAGTTGCCTCAGTGGTATTATCAGTCTTAGTAGTACGATTAGTCGTCGTATGCTTATTAATAGTTTTATTCGTCTTATTATTAATATCCGTATGATTCGTAGTATTCTTCTTACTAGTATTATGAATATGATTCGTAGTCGCACTGTTCGTGATAGTAGTATGATTATTCTTCTTCGTAGTATCATTCGTCTCCTTATTATTCTTCTACGTATTAGCATTAATACTATCATTATTATGTTTCGTATTATTAGTTAATGTTTTGTTATGCCGATGTTTATGCGTATGTCCCTGCTTATGAATATGCTTATGATGTTGCTCATGTTTCTTGATAATATTATCATTATTGATCGTAGTATTCCTCCTCTTGCTTCTGCTTATGTTTATGCTTCTTCTTATTAGTATTATTATTATCCTCCTCCTCCTCCATCCCTCCTCCTCCTCCTCCTCGTCCTCGTCCTCGTCCTCGTCCTCGTCATCCTCGTCCTCCTCCTCCTCCTCCTCCTCCTCCTCCTCCTCCCCCTCCTCCTCCTCCCCTCCCCTCCTCCTCCTCCTCCTCCTCCTCCTCCTCCTCCTCCTCCTCCTCTCTCCTCCTCCTCCTCCTCCCTCCTCCTCCTCCTCCTCCCCTCCTCCTCCTCCTCCTCCTCCTCCTCCTCCCCTCCTCCCCCTCCTCCTCCTCCTCCTCTCCCCCCCCTCCTCCTCCTCCTCCTCCTCCTCCTCATCCTCCTCCTCCCCCTCCTCCTCCTCCCCCTCCTCCGCCATCCCTTCTCCTTATGAAAAACTCCTCCCTGTCGCACCACGATTCCAATGGAAAGAAAGGGCGGGCCGGCCGTTTCGCCTGAGACTTTGGCACCAATTGTGATCCTGAAGCTTAGAATTTGAAACAGTTTCACGGATGGAGGGCGGGCCGTGTTCAACATGTGGCTCTCGTCTTAGCGCCGTGCACATCCCCCTTGAAATATGCAAGAATCTTACTGATTGGGGCAGATGGCTTTCAACGTGCGGCCACTGCCTAGGCGCCGCGCGCAGTCGTCATCGAAAATTGCAAGGGTTTCACGAATGGATGGCGGGTCGTTTTCAGAATGTGGCTCTCGCCCGAGCGCCGCGACCATTCGCGCTCAAATATTGCAAGAGCGTCACGGGTGGAGGGCGGCTCATTTTCAAAATGTGGCTCTCGCATTAGCGCCGCGCACACTCGTCATACAAATGCAGGAGCTTCACGGACGGAGAGCGGATCCTTGTTCACATGTGGCTATCACGTTAGCGCCACGCACATTCGTCTTAAGAGCGTCCAACAGTTTGAAGGATTACCATGGTTAACGTCCCAGAGATGGTGTTGTGGCACGATGTCAGACTGTCATGGCGCAACAGTTACGTTGACTCGAGACCCAGAAACGGCGCTCTGTCACGATTCAAGACTGTCAAGCCGCATTAAAGGTGAGTCGCGGCGTTGAAATCCCAGGATTGGCGTTCTGGCACAGCTCAGGATTTACGAACGGTGGTTTTCCAACATGTCACTTCCTTCATTATAAATGAATATTTGTAGCAGTCCCATGAATAGAGAGATTTTCGAGGGAGTTTATTACAACATCGTTGATGCAGCTTGGGTATACACGGCTCCTCCTCCTCCTCATCCTCCTCCTCCTCCTCTTCCTCCCACTCCCCATCCCTTTCCTTCTCCTCCTCCTCCTCCTCATCATCATCATCCTCCTTCCTCCTCCTCCTCCTGCTCCTCCTCCTCCTCCTCCTCCTCTTCCTCCTCCTGCGCCTCCTCCTCCTCCTCCTCCTCCTCCTCTTCCTCCTCCTGCGCCTCCTCCTCCTCCTCCTCCTCCTCCTCCTCCTCCTCCTCCTCCTCCTCCTCCTCCTCCTCCCCCTATGGAGACCTTCGGAGACCTCTGGAGACATCCGCAGAGCTCCAGGCCAGAAACCTCCAGGCTGCAGAGACCTCCAGGGACCTTCAGGGAGAGGGGGCAAGGAGGGAGGGCAGGAGGGGAGGCGGGGATCGATCATCAAGGATCGATTATCTGGTTCGTCGACTACCCTTTGGATCGAATCGGAATGTGCGTCAAGTCTGGCTGCACCAGCACGCTTTCGGATGCACAGCAGCCCCATGCGCGCATCAGGCCGCATCC
Source organism: Prorocentrum cordatum (assembly GCA_963575745.1). NCBI lineage: Eukaryota > Dinophyceae > Prorocentrales > Prorocentraceae > Prorocentrum > Prorocentrum cordatum. The sequence continues at coordinate 150,440 of CAUYUJ010017949.1, forward strand.
ATTCGTCGAAACATCGGAACCGAATCAGATCTAGCCCGCCAGAAGCGGTACCCAATCGGATCGATCGCATCGAAGGGGAGCCAAAGGCGACGAGGAGAAGCAGAGGGCAGAGCCCGAGGGACGGGCGCGCTCCCCCAGAACGCCGACCACAGCATCCCAAACCTGGTGGGCATCGGCTGAACTTTCTGCCCCCTCCTCCTCGGGAAGACGAGAAGAAGAAGGAGGAGGAGGAAGGTGAGGAGAATGAGGAGGAGGGTGAGAACGAGGATGAGGATGAGTAGGAGGAGAAGGAGAAGGAGAAGGAGGAGGAGCAGGAGGATCAGGAGGAGGAGGGGAGAAGGAGAAGGACGAGGAGGGGAGGGGAGGGGAGGAGGAGGAAGAGGAAGAGGAGGGGGAGGAAGAGGAGGGAGGCTTCCCCCTTTGAGGGGGCGGCCAGCCGACCGCAGGTTCTGCGGGGTTCACGCCCTCGGTCGGGCACGCCTCCCCGAGCGCGAAAAAGTACGGCGGGCCCCGCGCGCGGGGGCGCAGGTCGGCGAAGACATGGGCACTGGCCATCATCCTCATCATCATCATCATCATCATCATCATCATCATCATCATCATCATCATCATCATCAGCATCATCATCATCATCATCATCATCATCATCATCATCATCATCATCATCATCATCATCATCATCATCATCAGTATTATCATCATCATCATCATCACCATCATCATCATCATCATCATCATCATCATCATCAGCAGCATCATCATCAGCATCATCAGCATAATCAGCATCATCATCAGCAGCAGCATCCATCATCATCATCAGCAGCAGCATCATCATCAGCATAATCAGCATCATCATCATCATCAGCAGCAGCATCATCATAATCATCGTCATCATCATCATCAGCAGCATCAGCATCATCATCAGCCAAATCGGCATCATCCTCGTCATCATCATCATCATCATCATCAGCAGCATCATCATTTGCATCATCAACATCACCGATTCCACCAGCATCATCGTGATCGGCATCACCACCACCAGCAATACCGTCACCATCACCGTCACCGTCACCATCACAACCAACCTATGCTTAACATGACCATCAAGATTATCATCGTCACCATCATCAGCATCCTCATCATCATCGTCATCAACATCATCATCACCACCAACATCATCATCGGCATCATCGGCATCGTCATCAGCATCATCATGATCTTGATCAGCATCATCAAAATCAGCATCCGCGTCATCCTTGTCATCACCGTTATTGCCGTGTCGTCTTCGTCACAATCACCAGCAGCAAGCGCAGCATTACCACCACCACCACCATCATCATCATTAACGTCGTCGTCGTCATCATCGTCGTCAGCATCATCATCATCATCATCATCATCATCATCATCATCATCATCATCATGATCATCATCATCATCATCATCAGCATCATGACCAGCATCATCATCATCATCAGCATCATCATCATCATCAACAACAACAACCACAACAACAACAACATCATCATCATCATCATCATCATCATCATCATCACAGTCCTCGTCATCATCATCATCATCATCGTCATCATCATCATCATCATCATCATCATCATCATCATCATCGTCATCATCATCATCATCATCATCGCCATCCTCATCCTCATCATCAGCAGCAGCATCACAACCATCATGATCACAACCGTAACCACAATCAATAGTATCAGTAGCAACCGCATCATCATCACTCCCACCATCACCGACATGATCACCATCACCATGAACAGCCTCATCATCACCACCATCATCACCCCCTATCACCATCATCATCACCATGATCCTGGCAATCATTATCTCCACCGTCATCATCACCGTCATCGTCACCTCGTCGTCTCCGTGGCCATCATCATCAGCAACAGCAGCATCGTCATCATCGTCATCATCATCATCCCAATCATTATCACCATCATCATCAACATCATCATCGTTATCACCATCTGCATTACCATTACCATAATCACCATCAGCATCATCACCATCATCATCATCCACATCATGATTACCATCAACATCGCCATCGTCATCACCATCAACCTCGTCGTCATTAACATCATCACCATCACCATCATCATCATAAAAATCATCATCCTCGTCATCTGTGTCATCATCAACATCCTCATCATCCTCGCCATCATCATCATCCTCCTCTTCGGCACCATCAGCATCATGATTACCAGCAGCAGCATCATCATCATCGGTATCATCATCACCTGCAGCAGCATCATCATCATCGTCATCATCATGATCGACATCCGACGCCTATCGGGAGACGTAAGACTCGCGTTGGGGGGGACTCGAATTTGCCTCACGGGGCTGGCAGGTCCGAAATATAACGCGATATCCTGAAGCAAGCAATTCATGAAAATTCTACCAGCCCTCTGGGCGTAGGTGATCAAACGAGGGTGTTATTTCCTCTTTCGAAACCTATGTTCCCTTCAGGGAGTGGTATCCTCCCCCCTCCCCCCCCTCCCAACGGGTTGTGTGTGTGCGCGTGGGGGGGGGGTCGGGCGTCCAAGATGGTCCAAGATGGCCCAAAGGGGCGTGTGATGCTCCAGGACGGCCTCTAATGCGGCTCGAGATGGCCGAAGATGGTCCAAGATGGCGTCCGACATACCTCCAAAGGCTGGAGGAGGGCCACAAGACGGTCTCAAGTGCTCCCAGAGCCCCCATCGGGACCCCTCGAAGAGGCCAGAATCTCAGAATCGATCAAAAACCGAAGAATTCTGCTAACGGAGTTCCCCACGTAAGGATGTTGAGGGCTGCGTGGGGGCAATGAGGCCATCGCAGAGGTAAGTGCGAAAGAAACGGCAGACGAAGGCAAGGAGAGGGAGCAGCAGGGAAGAAGACGACGGCTGTTCAGGAAACACATTCGTCCCAGGAAGAGTGTGAGGGGCACGAAACCTCAATAATAACATGGTTTGCAAATACCCTCCTCGCTCAGGCGGGGCCTCCCTGGAGGAGTGGGAGGGGCACCAAACCTGATGGATAACATGGTTTGCGAATACCCTCCTCGCTCAGGCGGGGCCTCCCTGGAGGAGTGGGAGGGGCACCAAACCTGATGGATTACATGGTTTGCGAATACTCTCCTCGCTCAGGCGGGGCCTCCCTGGAGAAGTGGGAGGGGCACGAAACCTGATGAATAGCATGGTGTGCGAATCCCCTCCTCTCTTAGGCGGAGCCCCCCTGAAGGAGTGGGAGGGGCACGAAACCTGATGAAAATTAATTATCCTGGCGATGGACCCAACGATATGCAGTTGCGAATGCCGCAAAGCAGGTTGAGCGAATGAGAGGGAACTCCCTAAGGGGCCACGAAACGTGTGAAAGGTGTGCCGAAATGGGTGCGGTGCCGCCATGCGAACGCAGCCACTGGGGCCTTCGGTGGAGCTCCTTCTGGGGTCACGAAACGTGTGAGGGGTGTGCCGAAATGGGCGCGGTGCCGCCATGCGGACGCAGCCACTGGGGCCCTCGGTGGAGCTACCTATGGGGCCACGAAACGTGTGAGGGGTGTGCCGAAATGGGCGCGGCGCCGCCATGCGAACGCAGCCGCTGGAGCCCTCGGTGGAGCTCCTTATGGGGCCACGAAACGTGTGAGGGGTGTGCCGAAATGGGCGCGGTGCCGCCATGCGAACGCAGCCATTGGAGCCCTCGGCGGAGCTCCCTATGAGGCCACGAAACGTTGTTTTTTCTGCACAAAACCCGAATGTCGCCAGACGCTCTCCCCTGCGTGAAACCCGGATGCCGCCACACACCCGTTCCTGCGTGAAACCACGATGCCGCCGCATACTCGCGGCGCCCGAAGCGGGAACCTTGCCCTAGCTTCAATAGGCTCTCGCCGTAACAGTTTGGACGGCCAAGCGGGGGGGAGGAGGAGAAGGAGGAAGGAGGGGGGCCGAAACTGGCAATGGCCCCGGGCTCGGAGATACTCACCAGACGTGCGGTGACCGGTGCAGCGAGAGAGGCACGCGCGGTGGACAGCAGCGGCAACAGCAGGAAGAGGAAGGCAGACGGCAGGGAGGAGAGGGGAGGACGAGCGAGGAAGGAAAAAGCAGCAGAGCAGGCAAAGCGGAAAACAGCAGGGAGAGGAGCAGGAGAGCGAGCGAGAGAGGAGGCAGCGGAGCACAGACGAGGGAAAGGCGGAGGGAGGAAGAGGGACCCACGGCAAGCAACGCACAGCAGCAGGGGACAGGAGACAAGGAAACTGCCGGTTGAAATGAAACGTCAGAGCGCGGCTCACCTGCTCCGCAGGGGACCTCGGCTGAGTCCAGGGGCGGCAAGGGCCACCGGAGCTAGTTGGTCTCGTGCACGCATGCAAAAGAGAGGAGGAAGACGAGGAAGAGGGAAAACACTGTCCGCGCGGGAGCAGGACCGGCTGTTGCGGCCTGGCGAAGGAGGAGGGAAGGGAGGGGAAGAGGCCCACTCCGGCCTACTCAGTCGACCGCCCGCGGGCCTCCCGCAAGAAGCCGTCGAAAGCCCCGCTGATGTCCTGCAGCGTGAGCCTGCCGTGTCGGCGCCCGTTGTGGACCCGGCACAAGGCGCACACGGAGTTGGCCCAGTCGACCACGGCGCGCTCGCCCTGTCGGCCCCAGTCCAACCCCATCAAGGCATCGAGCTCGAAGCCTGGGCGAGGCTGGGGGATGTCCGTAAAGCGACTCTGCAACGCGCGGACAACAGAGCAGTAAGCGAAATGTCGAATGCTGTCCGCCCCGCCATTGCACATCCGGCAGGGTCCAGCCCTGCCACACCGAGAGTGCGTGCACCATCCGTTACATAGAAGGCGAAAGACTGCGGCCCAAACCCGCGGCTGGCAACGGCGCCCGACGATCCGCAGGTTGCGTAGCGTCGGCGTCAGCCGGTGGCCGGAGAGACAAGCCAGCGGCCAGTGCCGAAGCTTCTTCCGAAGGTGAATTTGGGCGTCGGCGCGCGCTGGGCCATGCAGCTGTTCCATTGCATGTTTCTGCCATCCCTCCTTGCGGTGCCACTGGAGGGCCGCCGGGTTGGCGCGGCGATGCACATTGACGCGCTCCGCAGCCCTGTCCAAGGTATGGACGAAGCACCTGTCCCGCCACTCGCGTAGCCAGCGCAGTCGTTGCAACGATACCTCTGTACTCCCGCAAGAAAGCTGCTGCACCCGCCGGGCCCTCTGACGAATGCGCAAACGGCCATCCGCTTCCCATTCCACCACGCGGGCTTTGGAGGCGACGAGAATAGAAGGCAAATACGTGAGCTGATCGCCGAAGCCGAGGGACTTCAGTTCACGGGCGCACTCCGCAGCGATCCAATCCTTGGGGCCACGTATCATCTTCTTGAGAGCCTGGGATTCCTCTTGTTGGAGCTGTGGCGGAGGGTCCTCCAATTGCCCCACGAATAAAAGCACTGAGGATATGTAGACCCGGTAGGCCTGGAGAGTCAGGAGCAAGCCGACGCCGAGACGCCCCCAAAGAGCCGCCCGCTCGATGTACTTTCGTAACGTCGCCGTCCAAGAGGCGAAGCCCCGGCCAGGACCCACGTACACGCCGAGGTATTTGGCAGTATCTTGGATCAGCACCCCCGCCCAACCAGGCGCCTCGGACCCGACCCGCGCCCGCAGCGTCTGCCTGAGCTCTGGTGACAGCGGATCCGTAGGCACCAGTACACTCTTCGAGAAGTTCAACCCGAGCCCCGAAACCGCTTCGAACTCGGAGAAGAATTGCTGGAGCATCCGCAATTTGCCTCGCGACTCGGCGACCACGAGGCCAAGGTCGTCAGCGAACGACCGGATCGCGCTGCCCGGGAGTGTCCGTTGAAGCCGGCGAAGGTACAAGTCCGAGCACGCAGCAAACAGCAAGGGAGAGAGAGGGCATCCTTGCCGGATACCCCTGGTCAGCTGGAAGCCGTCGTATCTGGCGCCGCCCACTTGCATCTCACACTGATTGTTTCGGTAGAGCGTAAGCACGAAATCCCACCAGCCCTCTGGGCGTAGGTGGTCTAGAACAGATCCTCTTCCACCCCTCCCTCTTCCCCCTTGGGGAGGGGTTTACCCCTCCCCCTACCCCCTCCCCTGGACCTGGACGGGGGGGGGCCGCGGGTAGTTAGAGCGTCCAAGATGGCCCAAGACGGCTCCAAGAGCGCCTCAGAGAACCCAAGATGAGCTCCAAGATGGCTCAAGATAGCGCAAGATCGCTCACGATGGCTCCTAAGATGGTTCCAAGAAGCCCAAAGACGGCCCCAAGATAACTCCAAGTGGCCAAACAGCTCCCCAAGGAGGCCCCGAAGAGGCCAAAATCGTCCCAAAACCTAAGGAAAATCAATGATTTTTGCTTTCTCGCCTTTTCGCTTCCGATGGCTATCCGAGGCCTGGAGATGGCTCCAAGATGGCCCAAGAGGGCCCCAAGAGAGCCCCAAAAGAGCCCCAAGACGGCCCCAAGAGCGCCCAAGAGCACTCCAAGAGCGTTCCAAGAGGGGTCCAAGAGGCGATTTTAGGGGCTTCCGGGGGGGCGCTAATTAAACCCCCCCTCTTGTTTGATCGACTCCCTCCAAGATGGCCCCAAAAGCGCCCCGAAGGCTCCCCGGAGCGCCTCAAGAGGGTCCCAAGAGGCGCCCAAGATGCCCCAAGGCGCCCAAAAAGCCCTCCAAGAGGCCCTCAAAAGACCCCCAGAAGCTCCTTCCCCTCCTCCTCCTCCTCCTCCGATTCTTCCTCCTTCTCCGTTCTCCTCCTCCTCCTCCTCCTCCTCCTCTTCCCCCTCCTCCTCCTCCTCCTCCTCCTCCGACGACGACGACGACGACGACCGACGACGACTCCTCTTCCATCCTCCCCCTCTCGGGGTCTGTGACAGCTTCCCCCGCCCTTTGTTATTCTGCATGCTCCCCGACTTCCCTGATCACCTTAACTCCCCTGAGCATCGTTTCTGGATGGGCTGGTGGGGATACGCGAAGCGTCAACAATTCATCAGCCATCCTGGCCAACCCAAAGACCGGAAAAAGCGGAGGAAGAACTTCTGCTCGATGGAGGGGAAGGCCGCTGCAAAGTCGAAGAAGAAGGCCATGCCGCCCTCCCCCTCCGCCGCGGCGTAGCGCATGGCCTCGTCCATGTCAATGATGTTCCCCAGCATTGAGCGGCCCCGGATGAACCCTCTCTGGCTATCTGTGATGAGGGGGCCCAGGACAGGTTCCAACAAGAATCTGGTAGCACTTGCCAGCAATCTGTTGTCTGCGTTAATGACGTTGAGCGGCCGCACCCCCGACGGCTCGTAGAGGTCAGTGCCGTCTTCTGTCTGGCCCACAGGTTTCTTTGGCAAGAAGTGCAAGATGCTGGCGTTGAACTCCGGGTACTCTTCGTCCATCTGCGCCCGGCCGTGTCCGACAATAAATCTTGAAACGCGCCGAACAGCACGTCCACGGATAATTTGCCCATGGCCCTCCAAGCTTCGTAGGGGATACCATCCGGGCCCGGGGAAGAATTGTTCGAGCACCTGACGGCGCGCTCGATGTGTTTCCTCGTCATCCGCAAGTGCTGCAACGAAGTGTGTCGAGGGCCGTGAACCTCGCGATGCGCAAGATCATCCTCCAGCCACTGCCCCAGGAGCTCCTCGTGCACCCCGCGAGCCAGGAAAACAGCAGCCCAGTGGTCGCGGAGAGCACCTGCCATGGACGACGGGTCCGTCAAGTACTCCCCACTCGTGTGTTTGATGGCTTTGATGCTGGACGAGCCCCCTGGAAGAAGCCGAAAGAGCAGCCGCGTGGCCTTCTTCTTGACTCGCGGCGCCCCGTGTTCCTGGTGGCCCTCCTTGTTAAGCTGCTGTGTGAGGGTGTCCCTATGAGGCCACGAAACGTGTGAGGGTGTCCCGAAATGGGCGCGGTGCCGCCGTGCGAACGCAGCCACGGGGGCCCTCGGTGGAGCTCCCTATGGGGCCACGAAACGTGTGAGGGGTGTGCCGAAATGGGCGCGGCGCCGCCATGCGAACGCAGCCACTGGGGCCCTCGGTGGAGCTCCCTATGGGGCCACGGCTCCCTATGCGGGCCACTAAACGTTGTGAGGAGGTGGCCGAAAATGGGCATCGGTGCCGCCATGCGAAACGCAGCCAATGGGGCCCTCGATGAGGCTCCCTATGTGGCCAGACAGCGAAACCTGTGAGGGGTGGTGCGAAATGGGCGCGGTGCCGCCATGCGAACGCAGCCACTGGGGCCCTCGGTGGAGCTCCGTATGGGGCCACGAAACGTGTGAGGGGTGTGCCGAAATGGGCGCGGCGCCGCCATGCGAACGCAGCCATTGAGGCCCTCGGTGGAGCTCCCTATGGGGCCACGAAACGTGTGAGGGGTGTGCCGAAATGACTGCGGTGCCACCATGCGAAAGCAGCCACTGGGGCCTTCGGTGGAGCTCCCTATGGGGCCACGAAACGTGTGAGGGGTGTGCCGGAATGGGCGCGGTGCCGCCATGCGAACGCAGCCACTGGGGCTTTCGGTGGAGCTCCCTATGGGGCCACGAAGCGTGTGAGGGGTGTGCCGAAATGGGTGCGGTGCCGCCATGCGAACGCAGCCGCTGGGGCCGAACGCAGCCGCTGGGGCCCTCGGTGGAGCTCCCTATGGGGCCACGAAACGTGTGAGGGGTGTGCCGAAATGGGCGCGGTGCCGCCATGCGAACGCAGCCGCTGGAGCCCTCGGTGGAGCTCCCTATGGGGCCACGAGACGTGTGAGGGGTGTGCCGCAATGGGTGCGGTGCCGCCATGCGAACGCAGCCACTGGGGCCCTCGGTGGAGCTCCTTATGGGGCCACGAAACGTGTGAGGGGTGTGCCGAAGTGGGTGCGGTGCCGCCATGCGAACGCAGCCACTGGGGCCCTCGGTGGAGCTCCCCATGAGGCCACGAAACGTGTGAGGGGTGTGCCGAAATGGGTGCGGTGCCGCCATGCGAACGCAGCCATTGGAGCCTTCGGTGAACCTTATGGGGCCACGAAGCGTGTGAGGGGTGCCGAAATGACTGCGGTGCCGCCATGCGAACGCAGCCACTGGGGCCCTCGGTGGAGCTCCTTATGGGGTCCACAGACTTGTGAGGGGTGTGCCGAAGTTGGGTGCGGTGCCAGCCATGCGAACGCAGCCATGGGGCCTTCGGTGGAGCTCCCTATGGGGCACGAAACGTGTGAGGGGTGTGCCGAGATGGGTGTGCGGGACGCATGCGGACGGCAGCGCTGGGGCCTTCGGTGGAGCTCCCTATGGGGCCACGAAACGTGTGAGGGGTGTGCCGAAATGGGTGTGCGGGACGCATGCGGACGGCAGCCATGGGGCCTTCGGTGGAGCTCCCTATGGGTCCACGAAACGTGTGAGGGGTGTGCCGAAATGGGTGTGCGGGACGCATGCGGGCACACCCACTGGGACCTTCGGTGGAGCTCCCTATGGGGCCACGAAACGTGTGAGGGATGTGCCGAAATGGGTTCGGTGCCGCCATGCGAAACGCAAGCCACGGGGGCCTTCGGTGGAAGCTCCTTATGGGTCCACGAAACGTGTGAGGGGTGTGCCGAAATGGTTTCGGTGCCGCCAATGCAACGCAGCCACTGGCCCTCGGTGGAGCTCCCTACGGGGCCACGAAACGTGTGAGGGTGTGCCGAAATGGGCGCGGTGCCGCCATGCGAACGCAGCCGTGGGGCCTTCGGTGGAGCTCCCTATGGGGCCACGAAACGTGTGAGGGGTGTGCCGAAATGGGTGCGGTGCCGCCATGCGAACGCAGCCACGGGGGCCCTCGGTGGAGCTCCCTATGGGGCCACGAAACGTGTGAAGGGTGTGCCGAAATGGGTGCGGTGCCGCCATGCGAACGCAGCCACGGGAGCCCTCGGTGGAGCTCCTTATGGGGCCACGAAACGTGTGAGGGGTGTGCCGAAATGGGTGTGGCTGACGCGGAGGGGGAGGGGGGAGGAGGCGGAGGAGGAGGAAGGAAGGAGAGGAGAGGAGAGGAGAGGAGACGCGGGGCACCGTCTCTTCAAAACGAGGACCCAACACCACAGGATGGTTGGGAAAAACTTTCAAGGTTACCTGGGGCCGCGGCCAGGTTGCACCAGTGCAATCGCGATGGCTTCCCAGGGCTGCGCGCAGGCGGCGGTCCGAAACCTAGGAAGGCATGCCGAGATTGAAAACGTCACATCGTCGGAGACCTGGGTGCAGCGGCCACTCCCACGGAGGACGAGGCCGTGGTGGCCGCGGCGCTGGCCCGGCACGGGGACGCGATCGCCCTCGTGCCGCCCCCCGAGCTGGACGGCCTCCGGGCGGCGCCTGGACTGGAGAGGTCGGGGGGCGTCAGCTGGCCATTTACGTTGTATCTTCGAGGGGCCTCGTCTGTCCTCAACTTCGTGCCGCTCCGTGTGCCCGACGCGGGCTCCATGCGGACTCGACGCGGATGTGGTGATGGTTTGGCTTGGGTTCGACGTGGATCCGACGCGGATTCGACGCGGAGTGAAAATGGATTCGACACGAATTCGACGCAGATGGGGGAGCGACGGAACAGAGAAGGTCTTCCGCAGATGCAGCATGATACATATGTTCTCGGTCCTCCGACAGTGTCTGTTCAGCAGCTTTTTGTTCCTCTGGATTTGGTAGCGCGCACTATCCTGAGATCCTGTCGTCACACGTTTTGCGCATTTGGCGATGTTGCCTTCTTTCGGGCCAGGGGGACCCTTACGGATCGGTCGGGCTTGAAAAGTGCAGCAGGAAGATGGGGTCCAGGGCTTCGGCCGAGTTTATTTACACATTGTTCATTTCTGAGGATTCGAAAATTATTTGGTTTTGGGGGGGCCAAGATCTTTTCATTTCTAATTGTTCTATCCTGGGCCTCTTCCTGGGCACTAGGGGGCCAGGAACGATTAGAAACGAGCACAAATAGAAATGAGCACGATTAGAAATGAACGGCGTGTACAGTGTTGCAGTTTTGTTCATCACGTCGGATCTCAGGGAATCGAGAAAACGGGGGGGCCCTCTTAGCAGGCAAGGGCTCCGGGGCCTCTATGAGAAGGCATCTCCGAAGCCGGGAGGGCGAAGCCCCCCCCCCAGGCGTCATTGAAGGTTGCTCCTTTCGCGCCCCGCCCCCTTTTGTGCATGACAGCTGCACGAGCCTGGCCAAGCCGATCCTGTACCCAAGATCGGTGTCTGCGCCTCGCCGGCCAAGCCGGGAGGGCGTGTGCACAGATCCTGGGCCCAGGATGGGCTTGGCCAGGATCGGTCCCGCACGTTCCGTGCACGCCGCCCGAAGAGGTGGGTCATACAGGATCCGAACGGGGGGCCCTTCTTCGAGAGCTTCTCGCAGGCGCCGAGGCATTCCAACGACAGCACGCACGCATCAGCGTTCGGAGGCCCGCGCGGATGTCTTGGCCCAGCGCCGATTCAGGACGTCCGCGCGGACCTCGGACATCTGATGCCTCTTGTGCCTGTCTCTGTCCTCCCGAGGTGCCCACCGAACTGAGGGACTGCAAGAGCAAGATCATGCCGTCCATGTTCCCGCCCGCGGGCGAGGGCACCGAGGGCATCGGGGCGGCGCTGAAGAACTGCCGGCGGCTCCTGCCGCACCTGATGGACACTCGCCAGGGGGGGAAACGGGTCATGAGGGAAACGGGTCCTGAGGTCCTGGGGTTTTTCGCCGTTTGCGGGCTCTTGGGGCCCTCCACGGGCCCCAGGATTGTCAGAAAACGACTCAGGATGAAGATCTCGTTCTGGGGGACGATCCAGGGGTCCAAGACCCGTTTCCCTCGGGACCCGTTTCCCCCATGCAAAGGACACGGGCGGTTTCTTCGTCGCCGTCCTGGAAAAGCGGAAGGAGCTGCGGGCCTCCGCGCGGGTGCGCCGGGAGGCCCGCCATGAGGATGGGAGAACCAAAAGGTATCGATATTGTAACTCTCTGGACCTCTCCCGATGCGCGTTCTGGCAAGATTTAAAAAAAGCGAACCCATCGAAGCAGAAACAACTTCATAAACAAAACCTTTCGACGGTCCGCGCGGATCTCTTGGATCTGCGCTGGAGCCCCCTGGCGGCGCCTCCGGCGCCGCCCCTGGCGCGCTTGGCGCGCCAGGGAGGGGCGGGGGGGTCCAGCACAGATCCGAGAAATCCGCGCGGAGCTTCAAAAGCTGATGTCTGTGAAGTTGTTTCTGCTTCGATGGGTTCAGACTTATCCCTATGATCGGCATCAGCTTCTCTCGATGCCGATCTTGAGAACGCCCTCGGCCTTTGAGGTTGCATCCCTAAGATTGTCACCAACTTCGGGCTTGTCCAATCCTAGAGATAGGGACGAGCTTGAGGCTGATTATCGGGGGAGCGTAAGACCCGGGTTTGCCAGGACTCGGGTTCGCCATCGTTTTTTGACGACCGCGACTCGGATTTTGACGAGGAGGAGTTTTGTGGGATGTCTGCAGCGGGAGGCCTCGTCAAAATGCAGGCTCGGCCTCGTCATTTTTTTGACGACCTCGTCGGGGATTTCCGAGTCCCCTGTACCCAGGTCTTACGTCCCCCTGAAGATAGGGACGAGCTTGAGGCTGATTAGTGACGAGGGCCTCCCAGGAGGCCCGAAAATGGCGAACGTGAGGGAGGCGAGGGCGGCGGCACCGTACCCTCTCCTTGATGGGCCAATGTTACACCACCTTTGCACTACCATAGCTAGGACGGGGGAGAAAGAAGGATGGGGAGGTCCTCCTCCTCCTCCTTCTCCTGATCACTCCTCCTTCTCCTCCTCCTCTTCCTCCCCCTCCTCCTCCTCCTCCTCCTCCTCCTCCTCCTCCTCCTCCTCCTCCTCACCCTCCTCATCCTCCTCATTCTCCTTCCCCTCCTCCTCCGCCTCCTCCTCCTCCTCCTGACTCTCCTGCTTGTGGCAGCGGTGGTGAAAAATCGACCCATCACTGCTCCTCTGAGAGGAGATCAAGGCGGAGCGCGCCCAGCGCGACGCGGCGGCCGCGGCCACCGAGGCGAGGCCGCAGCGGCCCCCCCGTCGTCGTCGTCGTCGTCGTCGTCGTCGTCGTCGTCGTCGTCGTCGGCGGCGGCGGCGGCGGCGGCGGCGGCGGCGGCGGCGTCGGCGGCGGCGTCGGCGTCGGTCGTCGTCGTCGGCGTCGGCGGCGTCGGCGTCGGCGTCGGCGTCGGGTCGTCGTCGGCGTCGGCGTCGGCGTCGTCGGCGTCGGCGTCGGTCGTCGTCGTCGTCGTCGTCGGCGTCGGCGTCGGCGTCGTCGTCGTCGTCGTCGGTCGGCGTCGGCGTCGCGTCGGCGTCGTCGTCGTCGTCGGCGGCGTCGGTCGTCGTCGGCGTCGGCGTCGGCGTCGGCGTCGGCGTCGGCGTCGGCGTCGGCGTCGGCGCCGTTGTTGTCGTTGTCGTCGGCGTCGGCGTCGTCGTCGACGTCGTCGTCGTCGTCGTCGTCGTCCGAGGGAGCGGACGGCGCGGCCGTGGCGGCCGAGCCCGCGGACGCTGCGCCCGCGGAGCTCGCGGAGGCCGCGCCGCCCGCGGCGGCCGCCGCGGGCGAGGAGGTGGCCGCGCCCGCCGTTCCCGCGGAGGCCAGTCCGCCCGCAGCGGCAGCGGGGCCGGGCGCGTCGGGGGCGGGCGAGGCTCGGCCTCGTCTTCCTTCTGTTCTTTTTCCTGGTCCTGCTCCTCCTGCTCCTGCTCCTCCGTGTGCTCCTCCTGCTCTTGCTCCTGCTCCTGCTCCTGCTCCTCCGCCTCCTCCTCCTCCGCCCCCGCCTCCGCCGTCTCCCCCTCCTCCTCCTCCTCCTCCTCCTCCTCCTCCTCCTCCTCCTCCTCCTCCTCCTCCTCCTCCTCGTGGTTCTCTTTTTCCTCGTGCTCACGCGATGAGCTGGTCAGAACGGAGCGCTCCTGTAGGAAGGGTGGGAAAAGGGGTCTTGCATCTTGACGAAGTGTGTTGACCTGAACTTGTAGCCACGAGGCGACGGGTACCTTGCAGTACCCGTGCAGTCAGTACCCTCAGTACCCTCCTCTTCCTGCTCCGTCGCCTCCGCCTCCTCCTCATCCTCCTCCTCCTGAACCTCTTTGCATTGCACCCCAGCCTTCACAAAAGAAACTTTTACTGCAAGGCTCCGACGGCAGGTCAGGCACAGTCCTGCCCTGAAGGAGCTCATCGGGTAGGCCAAGACGCTGAAGGACGTCTTTCGCCCCCGTCTTCCCAGCCGCGTGCCGCTCCTCCTGTCCCTCCTCCTCCGCTTCCTCCTCCTCCTCCTAGCCGTTTTGGCCCCGACCTCCTGCGGCGCCGAGAGGGCGCGGTGGGGAGATTTGGGCCACCGACTATCTCCTCGTGATATCGGCTGGGATCTGACGTCCTGATATCAGGAGGGACGATAACAAAAAGTCGGTGTAAATGGGTAAAGGAAAGAAGGCACGTGATGCTCGGAAGGCCCAGCAGCTGGGCCCGAACGATCCATGGCCGCCTCTCCCTGTGGGTCTTCAGGGTACCAAGCCGCCTGTGCCGCCGTCCAGCCCGTTCTACGGGCTGCCGCCGTGGCCTGGGCCGAGCCAACCCACATGGCCGCTCTGGAGTGTGCCGCCGCCGCCGCCGTCAGGCGGGGCTCGGAGGCCTGCGAAAGGAGCGGGAAAAGGAATCGGCAGCATTGATCAGCGTAAGGTGAAGTGCAGTGCTTGTCCTCGTTGGGCTTGGGTATCCAAGCTCGAGCAGTATGGCAACACCTGCTTGTGTGGGGCGCCCTTCAGCAATGTGGCGCCTCCACCAGCGGCGCCGGCCGATGGCGGTGGCAGAGCTGGTGCAATCGGGACGGCCATGAAGAGCCAGTTGTTGGAGCTCATCAAGGCGCAGCCTGGCAGTGTGCAGGCGAAGGCGGCGCAGAGCCTCCTGGACGCGGCCAAGTCGGAGCCGATGCCGAAGGGGACGGGCAGTGTGCCTGTCACTCAGCGTGTCACGGAGGTCACGGCGCGGGCCCAGCGGGCCCAGACAGCGTTCGACAAGATACGGACGTAGCAGGTGCGCCTGACGATGGAGCTTGAGAAGTGCAAGGGGTCGCTCGCTGAGGCGGCCAAGACGCTCGCGCAGGCGGAGAAGGAGCGGGCGGAGGTCTTCCGTACGGTGGCGCCGTCCCCAGCGCCTCAGCTTGCGGCAGGGATCGACCTCAGCTCCCTTCTCGGCACGACCGAGACTGAGATCTCGGAGTCAATGTTCACCATCAACCTGGGCCCTGAGTTCGACAACTCGGATGGAGTGATGGATGAGAACGACCTTAAGGAGGTCGAGCGGCGCAAGCAGCTGGTCATGAGTGCACTCGTGGACGCGCTCAAGACCACCTTCGGCGGCATGCAGGGCATGCTCAGGCAGCACCGCGAACCCCCGGGCGCCATGAAGGAGAAGGTCTCCAAGAAGAGACGCCACACGTCGCCTCAGCCTGCTGGCCATGGCGAGACGCAGGGGGCGGCTGCTGCAGGCGACGGCGCGGGGGCCCCGCCACCCGCGGCGGCGGGCGTGGCAACGGGCCCTGCTGCGCCTGGTGCTCCAGTTGTGGCCGAGGCACCCAGCCTGGCCGCTGGCGACGGGAAGGTCGAGAAGCCCGATGCCGCGGAGATGGCTCGCCTCGAGGCCGTCAAGACGCAGCTGGCGACGGAGGCCGACGCGGTGCTCACCGCAGCCAGGGCGCAGGCGGCGGGACCGTCGAGCCTTTAGCCTGCAGGGCCCCCCTGACCTCGGCGGGCCATCCCAGGATGGAGGTTGGGGGGCTGAGCCTCTCCCACCGAGTACATGTTCAAGTTCGGCCTCTTTGAGTATTCGGCCCCAGGTGTCCTGGGGCAGGAGCTGCTCGATGCATGCAGTCATGGCCCTTGCGGACCCTGTTGGCAGCGGCGCTGGGGCTGGCGCTGGCGCGGCGGCGGCGGCAGCGCACTGCCCAGGACGCCTGCCCCCTGCCACGGCCATGTTCTCCCGTCCCCCATCGGTCGGGGACGGTAAAGCTCTGGGCTTCGGCCTTGCGCCTTTGGGGCGGGACGAGAGTGACGTGGCAGGGAGACCTGATGGCGGCCCGGGCTCGGCGGCGGCGCGGGCTGGCTCGTGCATCAGGAAGCTGTATGCTCGCAACTTGGGGGGGTTAGGGACCAGCAGCCAAATCCCTGGCCCAGCAGCATCGCGCAGACATCATTGTGGTTCCTGAGACCCATGTTGGGCCTACAGGATCGAGCGATATTCTTCATGATTGGCGTAAATCTGGATGCACGGGCGTGCTCTCAGCGGCGTACTCGACGGACACGCGCAACAAGGCTGGTGGCATCACCATGGGTGTTCGTAAGCGTTTTCGGGTTTCTTCTCTTCGCCACTTGTCAGCTGCGCCGCAGGATCAGGTGGGTCTGCGGCAGCTGGATCAGGCAGAGCAGCCTGGGCTGGACTTTCGCAATATGGTGGCCATGCAGCTTCGGGCCCAGCACTAGTCTTTGTCGGTCGTGGGCGCGTACATGACCGCGGCCGTGGGCGCGAAGGGCAACGCCCAGAAGCTGGCTAACCTAGGAGCACTGCTGGAGACGATCCAGGGCATGTGGCTTGTCGTTGCTGACTGGAACATGACGCCTCAGGAGTTATCATCATCAGGATGGCTAGAACTCTCGCAGGGGGTCGTCGCTGCGCCTAGCAACACCACTTACACGTGCACGGCGGGGTCAGGGCGCATGCTCGATTACCTCGTGATGTCCTCGCCGGCTCAGCACTTGTTAGCCTCTATCGAGGTTGACTTTGAGACGGTGGAGGAAGCTGGCAAATCCCATTACGGATTGGACATTTCGTTGGATTTCGACTTGTCGAGGGCTATGGCATGGACTCCCAGGCGCCCTCGCGCGGTTAACCGCCCCGCGCGCCCCAAGCCCAAGCCAGATCCCGAGAGCAAGAGATCCCAGAAGCGGGCACGCTCTGGCCACTCGGGCGCCGTGACCGCCCAAGTCAAGGTTCCCACCCCTGCGATATGGGGAGCCAAGCGCAAGATCTCTATCAAAAGCCCTCCTGTTTTGCAGCATGTCCATCTCGAGCTTGAGGAGGACGACTTTTGGACCGACAATGAGGAGGAGGACGCCACGGATGCCCCGCCTGAAGATGCCCCAGTTTTGGATGAGCTGGAGGACGTGCCTGAGGTTGAGTTACCCACTATTGCTAGCATTCAGAGCAGTTGGTCAAATTCGGCGAAGGACCTGTTGTGGACCACTCTTTCGGAGCAGGTGGCACGAAGATCGGACCCTCCAGCTTTCGTCGTGCAGAGTCTTGGCTTTCAGGCAGATCCTACTGCAGCCCGTCGTCTCGGCGAAGTGTTTTCTGAGTGGTCACGCACATTGGAGTTGTATTATTTTGAATTGCATCAGTTGCATCCTCAGGAACGTCGCCAGTTCATGGGTGGAGGCAATCTGCAGAACCCAGTCAAGCAGCCCATGGACGGGGGCAAGCCTTGGCCTACCACCTCTGACGCAAGTTCGCGACGGTGGTCTACCGTTGCTAGTCATCTTAGCGAACTCTCTCACGTTAAACCTGGATCGGAAGGCCTTCCTCGTGCGCAGCACCTCAGAGGGCGGCTGTCGGCATTGGCGTCGACCATTCCTATTTGTCAGCTCGTGCCGCTGCCTGAGCGCAGACGCGCTCGACGGGTTCGCTCGCTGCGCACCTTGTCGGGCATCACGAGGGAACCTTTGGCCAAGTTGACCGAGGCTGCGCGCAAGGCAGCTCACCAGTCGCAGCGAGCGGTGGCCAAGCAGCGCCTGCAGGGCTATCGCGACTGGGTTTGCCAGCACGCGATCAACGGCATGGGGGCCTTACACCGTCACGTCAAGGACCCGATGGCTGAGGTCAGCGAGATTCGTTTTGTGAAGGGCCCCACCTACGACGGAGCCTCGCTCACGGAGGCAAAGCGGGCGGTCTGGGACAAGCTCTGGCCGCCCGTGAACTTCAGCAGCGTTGACGCCATGAAGGTGATGCAGGAGGCTCGCGCCTTGGCTCGGGAGGAGGACCTGCCTCCTCTCGCTCTGCTCGCCGCATCGCCGCCCAAGGCGTCAGGCATCGATGGAGTTCGTCGGCAGGATGTGTGGTGGCTGCCTGAAGCGGGCCGCCAGCAGCTGCGTTCTCTTTTCCAGCAGATCGAGTTAGCAGTGGCGTGGCCTCGGCAGCGGCCCACAGCTATTATTGTTATGATGCGAGAGCCTGATGTGCGCAAGGATCGCGCCATTGGCCTTCTCACCTGGTTGGGTCGTCTGTGGAGCCGAATGCGCTATCGCCCTGCGGAGGCATGGGCCGAGGCTCGCTCGGGCCCTTGGGACGCCGCGGTTCGGGGGAACAGTGCTCTACGGGAGGCTTTGCTCAGGTGCTACGCCGACGAGGCTGCCTTGTCGTCGGTGTTGCCTGAGTATTGTTCTGCATCGAATGCGTGGGATGTCGAAGCTTTTTATGACAGTATCCGCTGGGAAAAGGTGGTGACCCACGCCCTCCATTTAGACTTCCCTGCTTTGTGCCCCTCTTTGGAAGCTCTCCTGCACATGGGCCCTCGGATTTTAAAAGGCGCGGGGTACGTGCCCCCCCCCCCCCCCCCCCACCCCCCCCCCCCCCCCCTATAATCCCATCAGGGGGGCCTTGTTGTAGGAGCGAGGCGAGCGCCAGACTTCGCCAAGTGTCAGATGTTTTCGAATTGCGAGATGTCAGTCAGTGCGAGCTCGCTTGTACAGCTGCGAGCTTGGATTGACGACGTCACTCAGAGAGCGGAGGGGACTCGCCGCGATGTTGTGGACCACCTTGTGCGCGCGGGAGTCACTTTTGCTCGGGGATGTGCTCAGGAATGTCTTAAGCTAGCCTCCAAGTCCACTATCATTGCTTCGGACTTGGCGGTTGCTCGCGAGATTCAGGCTGGCTTGGGTGCGCACGGCGTCGTCGTCGAAGTCGCGTCGGTCGCCGCGGATCTGGGCGTCGAGCGCGGGAGTGGAGCGAAGAATTGTAAGCCTCGCCACACCAAGCGCATTGCCCAGGCGCATCGGCGCGTGTATCGCATCAACAAGCTGGCCCGAGCTGCCCCGCGTAAGGTGGGGCCTAAGCTTGTTCTTACGGGAGCCCTCCCCCAGGCCTCTCATGCTTGGAAAGTGTTTGGGGTTGCCCCCTCTGCGCTCTTGCAGTGGCGTCGCGCCCTTGCGAGCACCTTGTCAAGAGGGAACGCAGGCAGATGCCTCACGTCGACCTTGGCTCTGGAGGTCGGCCCCAAGGATCCCGCTTTTAGTTCGGTTGTTTCGCTCCTGGATTCCGGGTTTCAAATCGTGTCCCGAGTTTCGGATCAGCCCCTTCCTAGGATGCACCGCTGCTGGAGGGATACGGCCCAGAGAATTCGGGGCCTGGGGCCGAAGCGTCGTTGGCACAACATCCGGGGGCCTATTTCGGCCATCGTCGCCACGATGCTGGGTCTCGGGCGGCAATTGGATGGGCCCTGGCATTGGACAGCTCCAACGGGTGAAGAATTTGCCCTCCCCGATGAGCTCCGATCCGAGGCTTATATGACATCCGACTGCAAGCAGTCAGTTGCGAATTCAATCGAGGCTCAGTTGTGGGTTGGCGCCTCCAAGTTCCGCAACGCTCTCGGCTCTGTTGCTCGCCGTCATCTTGCCAGCCTGCGCAAACAGGTGTCAAGCAAGCGGGCCTGCTCAGAGCGATTCTCACAGGTGCTGTGTGGACTAGATCCCGCATCGTCAGCGCGGGAGGTCAGCGTTCGGAATTGTGTCCCAGGTGCGGGCTAAGTCCTGAGACCGACGTTCACAGATTCTGGGAATGCCCATGTAATTCAGAGTTTCAGGAAATCTCCGAGGCCCTTGCCAGGCGAGGGGTCACGGCGGCCGAGGAATGTCCTGTGCTCTGGCTCCGCGGCCTCACACCCAAGTCCTGGACACACGCCCCCCCTCCTCCCGATTCGCCTCTCTTCGCGGCGTCAGGTGCCGTTTCCCCATGTGGTGGGGCGTCGCATCTGGGACGCGGGGGACGCTAGTGGGGGGTAGTTTTCGAGGGATCGTAGGCTCAGGCGGGTGTCTTGGGGCGTCGTGATTTTTGCGCTGAGTTTAGAAGAGCTCCCCTTGTTGAATGCCGCGTCCAGCCTGGCGATTATTGCTGGGGGTGGCATCACTGGCAAGCAGAGTGTCAATCGGGGGGAGCGCTGGGCCCGTCTCAAGTTTTTGGAGCGGAGCCCCGAGGGGGCCCAGCTCGGTTATATTGCCGACTCTGCGTACGTGTCCAGAGGCGTTGCTCGTATTGCGGCTGGTCTCGGAGCCCGCGTTTCGAGCCACCGTGATTT
Source organism: Prorocentrum cordatum (assembly GCA_963575745.1). Taxonomy (NCBI): domain Eukaryota; class Dinophyceae; order Prorocentrales; family Prorocentraceae; genus Prorocentrum; species Prorocentrum cordatum. Next base: position 170,715 of record CAUYUJ010017949.1, read on the forward strand.
GTGGGTGCGGGTGCGTGAGCTGCTGCGCGCTAGGGATCTGTACCTCGTCCGTGTGCCCAGCCACCTGTCTGTCCAGGAGGCGACTGAGAGAGGTCTCAACCCGAGTTTTGTGTTGGCTAACGCCATTGCCGATCACGTCGCTGGTGAATTTGAGAAGGAAGTCAGAGTGCCATATGCCGTGAGTGCGGCTGTGAAGATGGCCGACGCTGTCACGCGCAAGGTTCAGCACCACCTTCTCAGCGTTATGATTGATGTGCTTGATAAGGAGGGCAAGAGGCCCCCACGTCCGCCCAAGATTCGGGTGCGCAATACTCGTGCGAAGCGGCTCAGAACCGCAGCTCTGAATTCAGCTCACAGTTGCCCGCAGATCGCGGGAGATTTCGGTCAGTGCCGTAAGGGCGGATGCCGTGCCAAAGCCAGTGAGCTCACTGCCTTCCTGGGGACCCCCTGCCGCCCGATGTCCTGGACGGGGGCGGTTTTTCGGCCCACGGGGGCCGCGTGCGTCCGCTCGAGGGAGGTGCACGGTTCGCACCAACTCTGTTTTTGGCCTGACCAGGACGTTTTGTTTTGCACTGTTTGTGGGTGCTACTCTACCAGCCAGTTGAGAACCGAATGCTCGTTTGTTTTATCCAAGGCGGGAGCTCAGAACCTCAGCAGAATAGGTCGTGGGTTCCTCCCTGGCTCGTGCGTTTGGGGTAGGGAGCGGCAGGAGAGGAGGGAGCGTGGGAGCGGACAAAGAGGGGAGAGCGCCGCGGCCGTGGCCCGCCGCGCCGCGTTCAACTCGGACGCGGCGATGGGCGCTGTCAGGCGCCGCGCCGCCCCGCTTCCGCCCCCCCCCCGACCCTCCGCCGCCGCCGCCGCTCATCCTTGACTCGTACCTCGGTCATCGAGACCTTGCCCTATAGATTCCTCCTCCTCCTCCTCCTCCTCTTCCTCCTCCTCCTCCTCCTCCTCCTCTTCGTCTCCTCCTCATCCATGTCCCTCCTTGCCGGACGCGCCGGACGAGGCTCATGAAGTGGCGAAGCGTCCTGGCTTGCCAGAAGCCCACCAGATAATGTTCTGAGAGCCTCTTGTGGCTTGCGCGAGATGTTGTCCCTGAGCGTTTCTGGTCGACGGCGTGTCTTTCATGAGTGCATCGCTATCGCGTTTTGGGAGCAATTCTCATTATTGGAAAATGTGTCAAGAGAGGGAGGACCACCCCGACCCCCATAATTGGCGTTTGCTGAACGACCCTGGGCGTTTACTGAACAGCCCTGCCCATGGCGGTTCTTCCATTCAGTCAGTGCGTTTACGACACGGGCCCACCTGTCAGGGTGCTCATTCTGAGGGTGGCGCTCTTGTTATTGAACCCTTCCGTTTTCAGAACATGTGAGAAAAAAAGGTTCGTTTGCGCCGACATTGGCGCTTAAATTGCCCGCGCAGGGTCGCGCGTCAGCGCCTTCGTCTACGATGTGGTGTGCCGGGCTGGCGGCCTGCGTAAGCCACCGCGCAGATTCGGCATGTCATGTCGCGTACAACCGTTTTTGGCCGTCGTTAGTGTGAGGTTTTCCAGAAAGGGCCTTGCCTTCGAGGGTCGAAGGAGTTGCCATACTTTCCTCGGCGGAAGTCGGGGAAAGTAAATGGTGCACCCCCAAGAGATACATGGAAACGCTTTTGAGTTCAGGGTTCCCAGAGTCGGTCATGTCGCTCCACGCCTACAGCCTACAGTAGGCAAGGGGACGGTCGGTTCTTGCTCCATGAGGCGGCGGCGGCGCGCGCTCCTGCGGGCCAGCGCCTGCGGCGGATCACCCGGGAGTACGTCGAGGTGACCGAGACGCCGTCGGTGCGCGGCGGTGCGTGCAAGTCAGCCGCTCGCAAGGGGGGCATTATATGGGGGAGGGGGGGGGGCTTAGAAGAATCCCTGCTTCGCAGATGGCGCGGGCCTTACAGTTGGGGCGGTGAAGACAGAACCTTTCTCGTTGGGGAGGGGCTCCGCGTTCCTTCATTGTTCCACAGTTTGCCTTAGGTTTTCCTTAGGTGTTCGATGGGAAGTCGAAGCTTAAACTTATGCGCAAAAGGGGCCTCGTTCCTTATTTAGGGTTCCTTCGGCCAACGCCCCGAGAGTATCTATACATGTGGGGGGCCGGCGCCTTCCGAGACGCGGGGTCCTTCGAAGAAGCCTTCCCCGTCCCCCTACCCCCTTGGGCGCGCCGCCAGAATGAGTTCCGCGCGAGGCGGGAGCCTTCTGAGTCTGACCCAGACCCCTTCGCGACCAGAAAGACTGATGACGTGCAATTCGGTGTTGGATCATGGACCCCTTGTGAAGCGCAGCCGTCCAGCTTTCGCGCCGAAGGCCGCGAGAACCCGTTAAAGACCGCCGAGAACCGCAGAAAATCTCTTGAAGACCGCCGAAGATGGCCCAAGAGCGATCGATGGGTAACGAAAGGGTCTCTGGTCGAACGCGTAAAAGGCGTTTTTTCCTCACTGTTCGGCCTCTGGGTGCCCCCGTCGGGCCCCGGGAGTGTCAGAGACAGCACGGAGTGGGGAGCCGGTCCCCGGGGAATGGGTCGGGACCTTTGGGGGTCGACCTTCTCCAGAAGAGGATGACGTCGGGGCCTAGGCGCTCCTCGGAGAAGGCGGGGAGTGCTCAGAAAGGCCTGGCAGCCTCTGAGGACGCCGGGTGGGCGTACAAGAGGCCCCCCTGCGCACCTCGGGGGCCCCCAAGTTGGGGTGTTGACCACACCGTGCGGTGAGTCGGTGGGGATTCGGGGTCACCGCACGGTTTTGGGACTCGAGTCCCCGTCCGAGGATGTCTCGGGCGACAGGGGCCTTCGAGGTCCCAAAACCGTGCGTGGACGGACCGTGCGGTGAGGTCTTCGGGGATTTCGAGGTCACCGCACGGTCTGTCACCGCACCGTTTGGGACTCCAAAGTACCAAGGAACCCGTCCAGCCGCCTTTCTCGCCGCGCCAGCCCTTGTCAGAACCCGACACTCCCACCCCTGATCACAACAGGGGTGGGGCACGCTGGCCGAACGAGTGCCGCGACATGGCGGGGGGCTTCGGGGGGACGGCCCACGCTCGAGCGCCAGCCTCGGGAGCTGCCAAAATCTCACCCCCTACCCCTGGCCCCAGCACCCCGCCTGCCAGGGATTCCCGCCTGCCAGGTCATTTAGGATCATCACCTCGCGCGCGCCGCCAAGGCGAGCGTCAGCAGAAAAACGGAGTCGACTGCGCCGACAGTCGCGCGCAAAAGGTGCCCGCGCAATGTCGCGCGCAATCACCTTTTTTCCACTAGCGCGCTGCGCTGACGGCCCGCGTAAGCTACCGCGTGAGGTCGCTATGCCATCTCGTGAGACCCGTTTCTCGTCGCTCGTTTTGGATCATCATGTCGTGCGCGCTGCCAAGGTGTGGGAGGACGTCGAGGCCTTCTACGGCTTCGAGCCCGCCAGCGCCTCGCGCTTCGTGCGCCGCACGGAGGGCAACAAGGAGAGACTGTTTCTGCTCTCCGAGAGCGCCGCGCGGCTGCTCCGATGCGAGACCAGGACTCGAGGGCAGAAGCACGGGAGCCATGGCCAAGATGCCGCGGGACATTGTCGATGCCGATCCTGGTCATGCTCCGTTGCGGCCGTCGCCAATTTGCGAGGATGCTCCGCGAATTGACGCTGACCAAGACCAGGGGTGAACGAGATCGGCACGACGTTTCCTTGTTCAGACTTGACTTCATGGTCCCCGTTTCTTCTTCCTCCAAGGATGCCGACGCGCGTCGTGCTTTGCGGCGTGCCCGCCTTGGAGAAGGCCACGTCTGGCCACGTGGAGGCGTGCGAGTGGCGGATACCCCAGCAGGGGGCGGCCGCCGTGCACGCCCTGGGCCTGAAGCGGCGCCTCCTCGTCTCCAAGGAGTTCATGGCGGAGCTGCTGAGGAGAAGGCGCTGCCGCCGTCTGAGACCGTCTGCCGCTCGGGCCGCCGCCGCGCAGCCACCGCAGCCGCCGCGGCCGCCGCGGCTGCCTGCGCCGCCGCGGCCGCTGCCGCTGCCGGTCGCCCAGGGGAGCCGCAGCCGCTGCGCCGCCGCTGCGCCGCCGCTGCGCCGCCGCTGCGCCGCCGTTGCCGACCCCGCCTCCTCAGGCGTCCGATGCCTGTTTGTTTGGTTCAAGGGCCCCCCTCAGGTCTGGATCTGCTCACCAGGGGCAGCCTCTCAACGTTCTCTTATTCGGCGTTTCGGCACTGGGCGAAAGAGAGGTGAGGGGGGGGGGTCTGGCTCGGGACCTCTGCTTAGCGCGACGGTTTGAAAAAGTATGAATCCATTTGGAATCAGATTGGAATCCAGGATTTGGCATTCCAGAGGATCCCACAACAACTGGCTACCACCGGGAGTACTCTTTACAACACGTCTGGCGCCTTTCTTCCTTTCACGAGGGCCGCCGTGAAAACACATCGCACAGGTGCGCGAAGCAACGATTCGCGTGTCCACCAGGGGGGGGAAGGCGGGGCCCCCGTGCTTACTCCACCTGCTTGAAACAGGCGCCAAGAACAGCCAAGATCTACTCTATGGGGGGGGCCAGCGCCGACCAGCGAAGCAATGAATAAGAAAGCGATCAGTCGTTGTTTGACGGTCCCCGGGCCCGGTAAGGGCCCCCTGAAGTTCGAGAGTCGCTTGCACGTAAAAGTGGCCCTTCGCCGGAGTGACCTTGGGTGCGCGGCTTTGGGGGGCGCAATGGGGCCAAGCCCAAGCATGCAAGTCGTTGCTGTCGCACCGCGCGCCAGACCCGCAAGCCTCGCACCACTGGTTACTCTTGCCCTAGGGTCAGTCTTTCGCCTAGCCGAGAGAGCGACGATCCCATGATGTCTGCTAGGCCTCCCAGATGGGGCCCGAGTGGATGAGGTCGGAGGATCGCGGCGCATCGCCGATGCATCGGCGATTCGGCCCGATGTGGAGCCCGATTTTCTCCTCTCCGGCGTCGCCGATACATCGCCGACGTCGCTTTTGCATCGCCGATGCATCACCGATACATCGGCGATGCATCGGCGATACGGCGCGATTCTCCGACCCCATCTAGGAGGCCTCGAAAGACCCACACACCCGACGTCATGGTTTGTTCATAACGTCGACCCCCCGAGGTCTCGAACCCTTCCCCGGGACTGGCTTCTCCTCCCGAGCCGTTTTTGACGGCCCCGAGGCCCGGCAAGGGCCCCAAGACGCCGAATAGATTGTAGGAACTCCCATCGTGAGTTCTTCATGACTCGGGCCGGGCGAAAGGGGGGGATTGGGAAAGGGGGGGTTACGAAATTTGCTGCATGCAGCTGGTTTCGGCCTCACCGAGGGGCCCAATCCTCGATACATAGCCGCCTCCGGCGCCGGGAGGCGCCGGGAAAATCAGCTACGTGAGCTGATTCTCAAACCCCCCCTTTGCTATCCCCCCCTTTCGCCCAACCCGAATGACCCGAGGGGGTCTGTGGACGTTGGAGGCCTGGGTCGGCCGCTGCCGACCCCGCCGCTGCCGCTGCTGGTCGTCGGGCCCCCGCGCGCGGGATCTCGGCCGGCTCCGCCTTGGAGTGGGGGATCGCCTACGCAGTCGATCTCCTCCTCCTCCTCCTCCTCCTCCTCCTCCTCCTCCTCCTCCTCCTCCTCCTCCTCCTCTCCTCCCTCCTCCCTAGTCGATCTACCCCCAAGACTTGATTGCAGGTCAATTCTGTACAGCCAGAGCTGATAGTAAGGATGATCGGCTTCCCAAGGCTACCCTTGCATCCTTTTCCCCATCCGTCATCTTCGATCCACCCTCAACCCCTCTCGACACGCTTCGACATGGGCGTCCGAGGCCCTTTGCATCCTCATCGCGCATCCTGTCCATCCTTGCTGACCACGGTCCATCCCCTCCTCGACGCCTGCCGCCGAGGGAGACGCAGCTCGACGACGTGAGGCGGGCGGCGGCCTCGGGCCAGGTGCGGGGCCTCGAGGCGCTGGTGCGCGAGCCGGGCCAGGACGGCCTGCGCCCGGGCAGCCTCATCGTCGCGTTCGAGGGCGACGGGCGGGTCGGAGGCGCAGGGGCGAGAGTCAGGGGAGGGGAAGGAGATACCGATGCCGCTGCCCGTTGGCCCCTTTTTCGGCCTCCGGGGCGGCCCTCGTCGCCATCGCTGGATTCGCTTCGACATTCTGGTCAGAACGCACCCCAGGCGAGGTCCAGAGTGTAGCGGTTTTCCAGGGCGGCGGGCGGGTCGGAGGCGCAGGGGCGAAGGGCTAGACCCCCTCGAGTCATGGAGCAATCACGGCGAAGGGTTTTCACTGTGACTATGTTCGGCGTCTTGGGGCCCTTGCCGGGCCTCCGGCCCATCAAAAAACGGCTCGGGAGGAGAAGCCAGTCTTGGGAAAGGGGTCTAGCCCTCTGGGGGTCGACTTTTTATATCTATTTCTATATATATATATATCCCTGCGGGTGCACTTGCACCTGGTGCACGATGTATGATATGTGTTGTATATGCACGTATATGTTCGTTTGTATTTGTGAGTATGTGTATGTGTATACATATGTGTATAGGGTATATGGAGATGTGTATGTATGTGTGTATGTGTACATATGTGTAAGTGCGTCCTGTGAAGAGGAGCCTCAGGGAGGCCCAGGGAGCTTCAGGGAGCCTCAGGGAGCCTCAGTGAGCCCCAGTGCGTCTCAGGGAGCTTCAGACAGCCTCAGGGAGCCTCAGGGAGCCTCAGATAGCCTCAGAGAGCCTCAGAAAGCTTCAGGGGGCCTCAGGGAGCCCCAGGGAGCCTCAGAGAGCGTCCGAGAGTCTCAGGGAGCCCCAGGGAGCTTCAGGG